>JACCIB010000152.1:0-311194 GCA_018906965.1 Philotrypesis tridentata | reverse complement strand
GATTCACTGTTTCTGATGATTCGCTACTTGATGAACTACTCGAGCTCTTCCTTCTCCGTCGATCGCGTCTTCCGTGTTCGCTTCTACGACTTCTGTCTGTGGTGTGATTCTGCTTTTTATGTCTTTTACCAGTTGATGCTCTTTCGTTTCCACTGTTGCTAGATATCTCTTGGTCAACGCTGTATACAGGTGCGGGTGGTGTTTGTAATTGTGGTTGCCGTTGAAATCGCTCGGTGAAGTAGGGATTTGGATAGGTGTGCTCCAGGACGTGTCTGTTTCCTCCTCTTCTAGATTCGTTTCCCCTCGTTCGCGAGCCTGGGTTCGTAGGAAGGCTCGTGCGAGGTCTTGGGTTTGTCGGGGGAGGAGCATCTCGTACGGGATCTGCCCAATCCTTTTCTTGACCGTAGTCGATTGCCACGTTATTCTGACCACTCTCTCGTCGTTCATTATTGACTGGAAAGTCATAATTGGTAGATCTTAGTCTCGGTTCTTCGGAGGCTCGCTCTGATTCTGCATTGCGCGGCTTTGGCTGCTCATTCGTTTGTCTCGGTGTGCTATTCCTATGATCTTTCGGTGTATTCCATTGATATATGCTGTATTGTGTTTCGTCTGCTGAGGCGTTGTCTTCTGTGGGTAAACTGCGGTTTAGGCTAGGAATTTTTGGGATCGCTCCCGTTGATTTCGGAGTTGTATGAGTTGCTGCAATTGATGGAGTTGCCATGGCATGTGCCTCATGCCCCTGGAAGGATCCGGATGAGTTGGTTTTTACCGGCACGTCCATAAATTGTTGCACTTCATGCGACTGGTGCACTCTGTACGGGAGTCCTTGTTCATGCCCCTGCATCACGTTGGTTACTCTGTGGATCTGACGTACAGTGACGTTCTGTATTTGTCCAAGACTGACGTTTGCTGTGGCAGGGTAGTTGTTGTCACTCACGGATACTGGTATTGCTTGTGTTTGATTTTTCCTCAGCACTGTTTTCGGTGCGAGTAACATGTTCTCCATTGTACTCGGTGGCACGCGACCATATTCATCCCATTCGTACCATGGGGCTTGGGCTATTTGGCTTTCTCTGATTCTCAAGCGTAGTAGTCTATCTTTGAGAAGTTCCGCAGACCCTATACTGCTCACTCGATCGCTCACCAATTGTTCGAAAACGTCCGTCTGGGTCATTCTCTCGATGTCTCTATGTAGGTGTCTAACACGCCTGTCTTTGCGCAGTTCTTGCATTATTTGATAATGATTCTGCCTCTCATCCATCGTCAATACTAGTATCTTCTGTTTCGGAATGGTTATTTATTATCTAATCTTCAAAATTATGTCTTCGTCTGATCTCTGATCGGTATTAAGGGAGAATTTCTCAACCTTGGCTATGGCTGTCTCTAGCTGATTCCCAAATCCCTAACTACTGTAAATTCGGGGAGGGAGAGTTTTGCTCTCGACCTTGGCAGGGTGTGGAGAAAAAAACTTAAATCCCCGGTCTATTCTGATGAAAGGGGTGTATGGAAAAAAAAATATAATTCCACTTTTGACGTGCAGACTGTTAACCGTCAGTGTGGTTTGGCTGAGGCAGACAATGGTTTAGTTAAGGAAATTTCCCAAATCATGCGGGTTACATAAATTGAAATGAATAGAAATAATATAATAATGAATGTAAAAGAAAATTATATTGTATAGTAAAATAATTAATATTGTAAAATTAGTAATATTTTAAATTAATTAATACTGATTAATAATAATTTTATCTGCGCAATAATTGTTTGCACAGGGCTCGGCAGTATTTTCCGTGACTGTCGCAGAGAGCAGCTCTGAGTTTGTACACGAATAATTATTCGGTGCGAGTATGCGGTTACACGACACTCCTTGTATTCACGGACCAGGAAAAAAACTTTCCGATCTAGCGCGTGCGGGATAATTCGCTGGTTAATCTAGCGGTCACTCTAGTCTCCTTAAAATTAATTTGACACGTTAGAATTTTCGTAGATTAATCCTGATTTATTCTACAAGGTTATGTGGTATTTTCGCAATTTCGCGTACTCGATAATCGATTTTATTCGGCTGGTCTCACTCCTCGAGGAGATTGAATCTCAACTCGACGGCTCGGCTGCGACACGACACGCGAATTCTGGGTATTCTCAAAACTCAATTTGTTTAAATTAATTAACCGGAAAATTTTCCTTGCACGTTGTACGAGAGAGAAAAAAAAATTAAAACGAGGAAGAAAATAATTAATCACTTGCTCTCTCGGTAGGTGGTAAAAAAAATTAATTTAATTAATTTATTGTTGTCCTTGGGGAGAAACAAAAAAAATTGTTTTCGCGTCACTGTGTTCGCGCTGGCGCTCGGCAATTCTCCTCGGCGAGCAACCGACGCCACTATTCAATATGGCCGCCGGCGACCTGCTCGTGCTACCAAGATGGCTAAATTTGCGTTTGCACCACGCGAGCACTTTTTTTCACACGAGAATTTTTAAAACTACTTCAATGTTTGAACAGAAAATTTAACACACATAAATCACGGCTCCGGGTTTTATTTTAGTGGGTTATGGGCGCCAGTGTGACACGGCGGGGCTGGTGGCTGTGGCGGGCGATACGAAGAGGAGAGAGAGGCACGTCGGTGCGTCTCCCGCGTGAGTGTTTCGCGCTCGCGCTGGGGCCTTCCCCTCCGCGGTCCTGAGCCGAGCTACAGGTCGCGTCTGTTAATTTTCCGGGGTGTGCGGGCGCCTTGACGCGACACTGATGGCTCACTCACAAGCTCGGGCCTCGGCTGAGACTCCTTATCTCGCGGGTCGCTTGAGCCGGTGATTTGTGGTGTATGAATTTAAACACTTAGAATTGTACTGAATTTCCTTTATTACTTCTCACTACACTTGCTGCTTGCAGACTTCCTCGCGTACGGCCGTTGTCTCGTACTCTATAAAACGACGGACACGAATACAGGGCGAGACGCGGTTGTGCGCGGGTGAAGAAGGCTGCTGGGCGAAAACTCTCAAAACTCTCAAAAACTCTGGAAACTGTTCTGTGCTACTCACGAGGAGGTTGGCTCAGTACTGCCCGCTCGCTCACTCGTCTCGGCGCTCTATCTCGCGATCTCACACATACATGCTCGCATTAGTGTACAATTGTCACGTGATCGGCCGCGGCAATTTACAAATTTCTCGTCTTTATTTCTTTCTCACTTACGCTCTGGCTTCGGCACACTCGCTCGCTTACTGCCGTTGTGGAGAGCCCTGGCGCCTCCACTCCGACCGCCAATAACATTCCGCGTTACATACGGGGCTCAGTAGTAGCCTCCACTCTTTCGAGTTCCGCGGCGGCATCGTGCCGTCTCTCTCGCACTCACATATTCTTCGGCACGCGTCGTGCTGCGCGCGCTCATACACACACATACGCACGCGCTCGCTATGATATGCGCGGCTCAGCCGCTCGTCGCGCCGCTCGCTGTAGCGCCATGCGCTGGCTATGTTCGCCGTCGCCTCGTGCTCCTCGGCGGTGTCATGGCGGCGGCTGCGGCCCAGCGGTGCGCCTGCTGGCTCTGCGCGCCGCGCGCGGCCGCGTATAGTAGTCAGCGGCGCTCCCACTCCTCGCGCGCTCTCTCGCTGCTCGACGGCCGTGACGTCACGGCGGCGACTCGGCTGGCTGCTGCTCTCGTGCGCTCTCCCTCTCTCTCTCTCTCTCCTACGGCGCGGCTCAGTGCCGGCGCCTGGCTACGGCTCAGCTGTTTTCTCCTGTAAGCACCCGTTGCCATTAGAGCATATTCTTCTGCTCGGTTTCGGATGCCTGCAGGAGAGTCACTCAGCTTTTTAACGACGGATTCTCCGTCGCAAAGTTCTCTACAAAAGCAAACCTTAGCTCAATACTGGCATTCGATGATATATCTTTAGATCAATTTGCCAGCAGTGATACGTTTAAGTTTTTTCAAAAATTAAATTCAAAGGCTGAATTTCTGAAAATTGAATCGAAAGAGCGAAGAGCAAAGAGAATAGACGGTAGACGCTAGGCACTGCAGGAGAGTGTGCTTACAGAGAGACAGGAGAGAGTGGAGGCATCATGCCGCAGAATACATGCTATTGGGAAAAAGTGGAGGGCTACAACTTGATCCACAGCGCGTGTGTGAGCAACATGAAATTGTGTAAGCGTGCCGTACTGTAATCAGCTGTGAAATTGCGAATGTAATGAACGTAAAGCCAGATATGAGTGAGTAACATATTTGTATTTCGCACGCTTACTAGACAAATAAGCGAGAGAACGTGAGAGCGTCAGTGTGCTATATTGTGTGGTTGCGTGCGATATTTCGATTGGATGATGCGAGCGATCTAACGGTAAATGTATGAGTGCGATGAGCAGTCAGTATATCCATTGAGCAATCAACGAATGCTGAGCAAGTAGACAAAAGATGAGAAAATTCCCCCCGTGTCCTTAACAGAACTTAAAAGTATTATTTCTTTTCGCGTGCGCTCCCACAGGGTTTGAGGTATACCAAAACGAGAGAACGAGCAGAGCAGTAAAGACAGGTAGAGTGGACCATATTCCATCTTCATCGAGAGTTAATGCCCGCGATAAAGCCAGTCCGCGTATAATATATAGACGTATAATATATAAAGGACGAAGCGCACGTTCGCAAGAGAGCAAACTCAAAATATCTAATTCTACATTTGACTTCAATAAACGATTGAATTGAGTATTTTAAAATCAAGCTTGTTCTTATTTAGTATATTCCTCTCCTTAAACCTAGCCCGCGACCCAGAGTACAAAAAGTTCTCCAGCCGAGGCAAACCAAGTGAAATAACACGATTGCGACCTAGGGCGTCCATTATCATATTTAAATACGATTTCGCGGTCTACCTTTTAGGTGTCATTACGAGGTAAGCGGCCTCCTACAAGACGGCTAAACCACCACGTCACAGTGTATAGATATACACTACACCAGTCAATGCGCGCATGCGCGATTAGACTAGGACAGATGACTCAAAACATGTTCTGTCTTTTTCTAAGTTTCTACTCCAGCCAACTACAGGCTGCCTCCACTAACTCCCGCGATCTATCCTAGTATGTCTATGGGACCAAGGCTGGAATTCATAGTCGACCCTTACCCTCACCGTCCAACTCTTGAGGGATCGTTCACATGGACAACCGCATTTAAGAATGCATCGCGCAAAAATTCAATTTTTTCAATTTTTGTTAATAATGTTACTAAAATAAAAAACCAAGTATACAATAATTATTTACAAATAAATAAAATACCATTTGTAACAAATAAATAATTTTTTTACGTGGACATCAGCATCACTTGTAGAGTCCCATTGTATAATAACAGCAAACATTGTATATAATGCGTCACTGCGCTTCATATGCAAAGTTCTGAGTCTGATTCGATTACCTATGCCACGTTTTAATATGTTATATTCGTTTTAATATGTTAAATTTCGTTTCATATGACGTGATGACGGTCACTCAGGGTCAGATAGGATTATAGGACAAGCTCTTACAATGACAGACTGTCATTCTTACATGCGGACTTCCATGTGAACGGCCCCTCAAGAGTTTGAGGGTGAGGGTGAGGGTCGACTATGAATTCCAGCCCAAAGCGCTACGCTGCTCTCTCTCTCTCTCTCTCTCTCTCTCTCTCTCTCTCTCTCTCTCTCTCTGGCGCTCGATGTTGCCGCCTGCCGGCGGGCAGGGTACCTACATACTGAATAACTAAGTGATCGGCGCGCAGGTTCGAGCCGCTAATCTTTGTTCGTTAACTGGGACGTAACAGCTGAGTCATTAAGGTCAAGGTTAATTTTTTTTATTTTCCATGGTGCTCCAGTACTTCTTTCAGTGATATAAATGCTATTAACGATGCAGAAATTTTTCACAGTTCTTACTACAAAATTTACAAATTCATTGTCCACTTTATAGAGTTTTAAAAAAAAGTGAAGGACTGATGGCGCTACTGAGGCCGATCGCCGATACAAAAATAATGTGTATGTAGGGGGGTGACGGTTTCCGGTGGTGGCGTGGGGAATGAAGACGCTCAGTGTGTGACGTTGGCGTATGTTCTTTATTCCCTGCTTTGTTGGGCCTCTCTCCAGGCGAGTGCTCTGGTGTGCTCTCGGCGGTAGACTGATGCGCTAAGCTACGCTCCGGGCTCTCGCTCCTCTACCCGCTGCTCGGTGCTGCCACCTGTCGGCGGGTCGAGCCCCTACAGTACTCCCCCCAAAAGAGAGAAAAATGCATGCATTTTGAATACATGTTGCAAATGCGTGGGCGCTGCAAATTTGAATTTTGCGAATTCGAAATTGTTGTAAGTTGCGAAACTAATGGTTGAGCGAGAGCTTGGAATGCTTGTTTGTTTTAAAAGAGCCTGGAGAGGGCTTACATAATTGCTGCGTTTACAATGATTGATAAGTAATAAGTTTTTACAGTAGCTGACTATTTGTACAATGGTTGAAATGCTTGTTTGCAATAATTAATAAGTTTTTACAATGGTTGGAGCGCTGAATCAACAATGATGGTTAAACTTGTACGTAGTTGTGTTTTTTACAATAACTTTTACCTTTATGGCTGATAGCAAGAGCTTTGACATACAAGTGTGAACTTAAAAATAGGTAAAAAACTTATAATTACGATGCTTTAACAATTTGTTGTTAAGTTGTGTTTGGAAATACTCTAGTGAATGTTTATATAACGCTTAGATCTAGACTTTGCGAAAGTAGATTATACAATGACTACCCGTGACTGACTCCATAAACTTTGAATAAAAAACGCTTGTATAAACTTAGATCTAGTTAATATAAGAATATTATCTACAGTACTGACCTGCTGTATCTGTCTCCATAGAATTTGAATGTTTTTAACAATTAGTATGGCAGTGGCTGCCGCTAGAGTATCACGTTCTGTTTCGATTAGTGTTAGCAATGTGTATTGTGATTTGGGAATACGCTTTATTTGTTAAGACTATTTACTTAAATGCTAAACTGAGTTGCTTACATGGTAAGTGTTTCTGACAAGCGAGCAGCGTGGCTGGGCTAAGGGGTGAGTGAAGAGTGTCAATCGTAGAATACATCAGTCAGTCGGCCCTGTGGGCACCCCCGTTGTAGCTAACGAGCTAGTGGGCGGTGCGGCGGCACGAGTGATTGAGTAAGAAGAAAACCCTTACCGTTGCCCATGCCTCGGTGCTTTCTTGTTGATTGAGATCTCGTCGCCGCTTACTGCTAGGCTAAGGTATTTGTAGAAAGATTCGTGGACGTCCCGAAACGCGACCTGAGGAGCTTAGTTTGCCTCCGAGAAACGTAAGTGTCTAAATAACCCTCAAATTGTTCTAAAGCTAGATCTACTCTAAAGTAATCTGCACGGTTCTCCTCATGATTCACGGAGTTTCTGCGAGGGGCGAGCTCTCCGCGAGCTTTGCGGACTTTCTCCATGGCCTGTGAAAAGAAAATTTGCTATTTTATAGGATAAATTTGAATCTCACTCGTCTCTCCCTTGCCTTCGCGCGGGAAAAGAATCCATCGATCCTCCCTTTGCGACGGAGGATGCCGGGAACATGCTTGGTGCGTTTGGGTTTTGGTGGCGGATGGACGGTGGCTTGGTGGGTGATGATATTGGGCTTAGGAGGATTGTGGAAGTGAAGTGCCGTTGCGTCTGGGACTGCCCCAGGAGCCATAGCTACCAGAGACTGTTGCGTCATGTCATCGTCAGGTGGTGAATCGTCGAAGATGTGCAGCGGTTCGTTTGAGTCGTGCTGCTCTATAGTGTTTTCTTCGTTACTGATGCTTGGCGATGTTGTTCATCGGTGGTGGCGGCGTTGCCGTTCGTGGCGCTTTGTGCCTCGACTCCTCCACCTCTTCGTGTAGAAGGAAGGCTGGCCTTATCCTCTCAATGTTGACTATTCTGTTTGCGCCGTCCTTGTCGATTTCAATGGTACGGTTAGCCATGTTGCGTTTAATGACTCTGTGCGGCCCTATGTACGTTGGAGTAAGTGCCGGTCTGATGGGCTTTTCTCTCATCCAGACGTGGGAGCAATCCTTCAGTCCCGAGTGAACGAATGGCTGTGTTGACATTTTGTGATCAACGGGGACCGGTCGGAGCTGTTGCATATACTCCTGAAGGTCGCTGTGAAATGTCCGTATGTCCGGCTCCTCGACGGTGAACGGTGCGAAATCCCCGGGGATCCTCAGTGATCTGCCGAAGACGAGATTGGCCGGGCTGGTCTCTGTGTCCAATCGGATTCTTGTACGCAGTCCGAGCATGACCGTCGGCAGTTGGCGTGCCCAATCCCTATTGTTTTCGTAGCAGGTGAGGGCTATCTTGATTTCCCTATGTAGCCTCTCTACGATGCCGTTGGTTGCAGGATGATAGGGCGAGGTTCGATCTCTATTGATGCCAAGAATTTGTAGCGTTTCTGCAAATAGCCTTAACTCGAACTGTCTCCCCTGATCCCTTGTTATGGTTGTTGGAACTCCGTACCTGCTAACCCAGTTGTCAAAGAACGCTCGGGCGACCGACTCTGCTGTAGTGTCCTCCATTGGGATAGCCTCTGGCCATATGGTGTAACGATCAATTATTGTGAGCACATGCGTGTAGCCCAGACAGCTGAGAAAAGGACCAACTATATCTATGTGGATGTGGTCGAATCTCCCGTCCGAAGTGGTGAACTGTTTGGGTGAGAGCTTGTTGTGCTTCGATGTTTTTGCTCACTGGCAGGGGAGGCAAATTTTGCACCATGCTGCGATATCCCTGCTCATATTTGGCCATACATATTGCTGTGCGATGAGCTTGGTTTTGACCTTAACTCCTGGGTGAGACAAGGCGTGAGAGTTGTTGAAGACATATGACCTGAGGGCTTTTGGCACAAAGGGCCTGATGACGTCGTCTCTGATGTCGCAGTAATAGGCAGAGTGATCCGGGTCCCAGGTGAGCTTGCGGAGCTTCAGTGGGTGCTCTGGATCCTTGAGGACCTCCTGCAGCTGTGCGTCGTCGCCTTGCTCTGCGCTGAGCTGTCTCTCGGTAAAAAGCGTGGGCAGCTTAAAGGCCTCAATAGCTGCTCTTACCTCCTGCAATTGTCCGTCGTCGACCTCGTCCCAATGGAAGTTTGCAGGAGAGCTGAAAGCTTCTGTGCTTGAAAGGGCGTCGGCCACATCGTTCTCCTGGCCTGGAAGATAATGGATTTCCGTGTTGAATTGCGAGATGAAAGAAAGCCTGCGGGCTCTGAGTGCTGGGATCTTCTCTGGACATTGTTGAAGGGCGTACACCAATGGCTTATGGTCGGTATAGATTTTGAAAACGACCACTTCGAGATAATATTGGAAGTGTCTGAGAGCCTCGTAGATTGCTATGAGTTCTCTGTCGTAGGTGGCGTGCTTCCTCTATGCTGTGTTGAACTTTTGCGAGAAAAAAGCCAGTGGCTTCTACGAATCGCCTATTTTTTGTTCGAGTGCCCCGCCCATGGCTGCGTCTAATGCGTCGGCAATGAGGCGAAGTTCCGCCTTGTCACTGGGGAAGGCGGTGAAGGTCAACTCCGCCATGTCATTCTTGTATTTGTCGAAAGCCGCTCGTGCCTCCTCTGTCCAGAGGACGGGGCGTTTGTCGCGTTTCTTGCACCCCGTGACCAATTCATGGAGAGATCTCTGTGTGTCCGCTGCGTGTGGAATGAGGCGGCGGTAACTGTTGACCATGCCCAGGAATCTTCTCAGTACCTCGATGGTTGTTGGTTGTGGATAATCTTGAATTGCCTTCACCTTCTCTGGGTCAGGTTTGAAACCATCTGGCGTGATTAAGTGTCCCAGACAGACGATTTCTGAGTCCCCAAGTATGCATTTTTCCAGGTTGACCTGCAGCTCGAATTCGTTGAGCTGTTTGAGCACTGTGTCCAGATGTTTCCTGTGTTCCTCCATTGTTTTCGAGGCGATGAAGATGTCGTCCAGGTAGAGGAAAACAAAGTCTAAGTGTCCGAGCGCTGAATCAATGTAGCGCTGGAATGTCTGGCTTGCGTTCCGAAAACCGAATGTCATGACCAAGAACTCGAAGAGGCCGAATGGCGTAATGACGGCCGTCTTCGGGATGTCGTCCGGTCCGAGAGGTATTTGATGATAAGCTTGCCGAAGATCCAGGGCTGAGAGAACCTTCTTGTCGTGGAGGAACGCCATTCAGTCTTGTACACGAGGAACTGGATAGCGGTCCGGCCTAGTGACGTTGTTGAGCTTCCTGTAGTCTCCGCAGGGCCTCCAGTCGCCTTTCTCCTTCGGAACCATATGTAGAGGACTGGCCCAAGGACTGTCCGAGGGTCGGCAGATACCGAGGTCGCACCACCTCTTCAATTCCTTTTTGGCTGCCTTCAGCTTGGGAGGTGAGAGAGGACGCGCCCGCTGTGAAATCGGCGGTCCCGTCGTCACGATGTGGTGCATCACGTTGCGTTTTTTTGAGACGTTAAATTGATCGGGTCCAAAAACTTGCGGGTACATCCTGACGATGTCCACGAAGTGGTGCCCCGGCGCCAAAAGAGAGACCTGGAGTGCGTTGACCTCTCTGACGAATGCCGGTGCCGTGATCAGCTGCTTTCCGTCGACCAGCTTACGGTTTTTGAGATCCGGCAAAAGGTGATGTGCGGATAGCAGATCTGCGCCGATTATTGCGTGAGACACATCTGCGACGGTAAAGTCCCAGGTGATGCGTTGTTTGAGGCCAAGGTCCAGCTGGAGGCGAGTGACTCCGTAGGTGGTGATCGGAGTGCCGTTGACTACGAATAGCTTGAGCTTGGCTGGTGCCCGACTGTCGTCCGGTGGCCTTGGTAGGACTGAAATGTCGGCTCCTGTGTCGACGAAGCCCTGTCTTCCTCTCCTTGATGTGAAGACGTGGGGTCAAGGTTGCCCGCGCGGCTGTCTTCGCGACGTCAGGGTGCTTTAGTTTTCCGAGCTTGAGTCCGAATCCTCGGCTGATGCGCCTCTGACTTTGTATGTGTCGTGTGGTCCTCGTACCCAATCGCAGGGTGGGGCGTAGTTTCTGGCCTTTTTGCCGAAACGAGTGTGATAGTAGCATCTCGGCTCCTCGAGTGGACTGGCCGGTGTGACAGCCCGTGATCTCGACTTAGATCTAGCCTGATCCCTTTGCTTGTCTCGCGCCTTGTCTCTGGACTTCGAGCGGTGTGTGGAACGGCTCCTCGCCGGTCGAAGATTGGCGAGTGACAACTTAATCGCTGCAAGCCTGCTCTCTAAGGCGCTCTGAGATGAAGTGGCGACCGGCGCAGCTGACGGGGTTGTGACGCTCGAGGCGGCGGCCGCATTGATGACTGGGCCCGCTGTTGGGGCTTCTAGTGCCATGACCTGGGATGCGTTCAGGAGGTCGAAAGCCTGGTCGGCCACGGCAGCGAGCTGCGACTTTTCGGTGATCCCCAGAAGTGCGATGGCGACCTGCGGGGGAATTTTCGTTCTCCAGTAATCGATGGCCGTGGCTTGTGCCACTCTGTCTTTTCCCAGAGCGAGCATTTCTGCTAGAAGCTCGAATGGCCTCTTGTTTCCAATGAATGCTCCAGCGAACAAACCTTTAATTTGTTGTTGCGCGCTTTTTGCATACTTGTCGATGAGGTACGATTTTAGCCGTTCGTACTTATGACCCCTCGTTAGTGTAGGGAAGTGTATTGCAGTTCTTTATGAACGTCCTGTGGCAAGTAACGGCAGACGTAGTTGAATCTGGCCTCATCGTCGGTGGCGTTGTCGACTCTAAAAGAGTCTTCCAGTTGGTTGAACCAGCCAGCCGGATCATGCTTGTAGAACGTCCAAAAGGTGATGTTGCGCGTGCTGGCAAATACTGAACAGTTGTTTGGCGGTGCTGATGTGTTAACGGACCTGGCGTGGCCGTGCTGGGCGTTGCTGTGCCTGATCGTTGCTGCTCCTGGCTCCAAAACGTGTTGTTGGTGAGCCCTGGCGTGGCCTGAGGTGCCAGCGATGGAGTCAGTCTTTCGGTGAAGTTGTTTATCTGCGACTATAGCGATCGAGGATATCTTGAACTTTTTGCACCTGCACTTTCTGTTGGTTTCGCATCTGTGCCTCCTGGGCTTCTTGCTGTCTGCGAAATCGGGCCTCCTGCGCCTCTTGCTGTCTGCGAAGCTGGGCTTGCAGTTGTTCAACTTGACTCCTGAGACTGGTGACGTCTGCCGTGGTCGCCTCGCTTGCGAGTGGCTGGAGACGCTCCCTGGTCTGTGTTGGGTCGATCCACAGTGCTAATGGTGTAGTTGAAGTCGATGGGTTTTGTCGATCCGCGTGCTCGGGTTGGTCTCTGTGTACCATGTTTGGTAGCGTAAAGAGCTCTTCCATAGCTCCTGCGTTGATTGTAGGTTGTGTGTTGTTACCCGTATTTGTGTTAACCTCCTCGGTAGGGCTCTGCTTCTGGTTGTCCTTAGTTCTTGGCGAGTGCAGTAACGTCATGTTGTCAGTCTCGTCGGTCGTGTTTGGTTCGGATGGTTCTTTGCGGCGTTGATTGGGAGGAGGGTGCGGTGGTCGGGAAATGGTTCTACCGAATCTAAGCACAAGCTCGTCGTTTGTGTTGTTCATAGAACGCACCGCGGCCGATGGTACGGTTGGTCAAACCAATCCGAAGAGGACTGCTTACGTTCGAGTCGGCGTGGCTGCCCTGGTCGTTCCCTGTTTTGTCCGTGTGCACCCCCGTTGCAGCTAACAAGCTAGTAGGCGATGCGTGACTACACTGGTTGCGGCCGGTCGGTTAGAGTAACTCGAGGCGGGCGGGTCACGCGAATTGCAACGCGACCGAGGTAGCTGAGGGGGCGAAGGCAGGGGTTTGGTCGAGTATGAGATGGAAGAGTGCGCGTACCTGTTGGTTTGGATTGTTTTTTTTTAATTTTATATGAAAGGATGCGGTGAATCGGGAACCGCTAGCGCTCCGGACTGAGCGAGTGGGCTGCGGCGGCCAGTAGGACCCTGTGCCACGCCCTTTGCAGCTAACAAGCTAGGGGGCCGAGGTAGTGACCCTAGCTAGTGCTGTGGCGGCTCGCTCGACTGTCTCGGTAGCGCGAGATTCGCACGTCGTGGCCCCGCGACTTCTCCAGGGCCGGTCACACCTCCTGTGCAGTTAACAAGCTAGGGGACCGTGTGATACGGTTCCCTGATGAATGCTAGGCCTCGCTCGTGTTGTCTGCGGTGCGAGGTTGAGATCGGTGCTGTCTGCGGTGCAAGGTTGAGGTCGGTGATTCTCGAAATTGGCCAATCTGGAGAAAGTCGAGCAAAATTAGTATTTATTTTCTACGTTTGAGCGCGAGGTGCGATCGTGTCGCTTCGTAGCCTCGCGAGCTGGACCTAAGCGCGATATTACTAAAAGTGGTTTGCGAAAACCAACTCTATCATAATGCT
This sequence comes from Philotrypesis tridentata, assembly GCA_018906965.1. NCBI lineage: Eukaryota > Metazoa > Arthropoda > Insecta > Hymenoptera > Pteromalidae > Philotrypesis > Philotrypesis tridentata. Next base: position 297,848 of record JACCIB010000152.1, on the reverse strand, counting down.
ATTTCATTAACGATTGTCGCGGCTCCTGCCAAACATCTCGATGCCAGGAATTAATAATAATCTGTTAATTAACGGAGCGGAGCTATAGTGCCGCAATGCTCGAAACCAAAAAATAGTAGAATGTTGCCGGTTATCGCAGCGCTTACAATGGATTGTAGATTCGTGAACTCGCTGATTACATCGACACGCGTACAAACTTTTATAATCGTGCGATCCTGGGTCGCTTGGCCTTGAACGGATGTTATGTTGCTGTGTGTTGAAGGTCGATGTCGTCTACTTGCTGTGCTGGACGCGCGGTGGTTCGAGCGATATTTACACTGCTAGCAAAGCGTGTTCGCGCGTGGCTGAGAGAGAAAAGCGCGCGCGAGGCGGTATGTAAACGTTCGCCTATGTGAAAGCGCTTGGTAGCGTGTTGTGCTCGAGACGTTTGTTGATGCCCTTGCAAGAAGACGAGAACGCGCTCTTTTGCCTATTATTTAGCAATTTTCTGTTTTGATGGAGAGAGAGAGAGAGAGAGAGAGAGAGAGAGAGAGAGAGAGAGAGAGAGAGAGCGCTTGTTGCTGAGTGTCGTGGCAGCGTTAATGCTGCTGCGCGGGAAAGAGAGGCGCTCTGCCGTTCGCGCGAGAGCGCAAGTGCTCTGCCGCTATTTATGTGCGAGAGAGAGGGCCGATGCGTGTGCGCGTCGGCCTAAAATGGCGGCGTTCGCTGAGCAGCGCGGAGATGGGGAGCGCTGTTGCTCGAGCGAGTGCGAGAGAGCGCGCACTGGCGACGTGCGCCGTACGGGAGGGAGAGAGAGAGAGAGAGAAAGCTGGTTCCCCCCTCGCTATGCTGCGCTGAAGCCTAGAGAGAAAGAGCGCGCGTTATGGGCGTCTCGAGTTTCCCGCGCGAGAGCGATATTTATAAACGCGCGCGTCTTGTGCTCGCGTACCTCCCCTTTCCTGCGTGTTGTTGACACGACGTAACGGGTTCTAGGAAGGTCGTTGGCGACGCGCGAAGACGCGAAAACAAACGTACTTCTTAGAATTAGAAATGGTCGCGCGTGAGCCGAAATTTAGCCGCGCGCGCGCTTTGCTAGGCTTTATGTTTTTCAGATGATTATTCGTTTTTTATTTTTTATTTTTGCGCCCGGCATGCGCGCTCGAATAATGGATGATTTACCTCTTGCAAAATATTTTTCGCGTGCCGTTGGCGGTGCTTCGGCGCTGATGCTCGTCGACGTGCTGCTGGACGTCGAGGCGATGTGCTGCTTGCCGTTGCCGCCGGAGACGAGCTGCTGCTGGGGCGTAGATGCTGCCGCTGCAAAGATGCTGCTGCTGCGAAGATGCCGATGTCGCGAAGATGCTGCTGCTGCCTGGGCCAGTAGCATCGTCTCGCCGTAGGTTACAAGGCGCTCTTTGTTCGCTAGTGCGCCGGCGTGCCTGCATGCACTGCGAAGACAAAGGCGGTGTGTGTGTGTGCGTGTGCCGCGTTGATGACTGCGTGCTCGAGGGGGCTGAGAGGAGAGTCCTTCCTCTCGACTGCCTAATTCCCGACGGTGATGGCGTCGTCGGGTGCCGAGAGTGGCGTCGCTTCGTCGCTTGTGTGCCGGCGTACCTGCACGCACAAGTCGACCGCTGCGTGCGCTCGAGGTATTGTGCGCCGCTGCGTCTGGATCGGCGGCACTTGTTGCTGATGCCGTCGGGACCTCGTAGCGATGCCTTTCCTCCTTGTTGCTGCTGCGTGTCCGTCGCGTCACCAATGTAGGGGGGTTCGACGGTTTCGGGAGGTGGCGTGGGCAACGAAGACGCTCAGTGTGTGACGTTGGCGTATGTTCTTTATTCCCTGCTTTGTTGGGCCTCTCTCCAGGCGACTGCTCTGGTGTGCTCTCGGTGGTGGAGTGACGCGCTTAGCTGCGCTTCGCTACGCTCAGGACTCTCGCTCCTCTACCCGCTGCTCGGTGCTGCCGCCTGTCGGCGGGCCGAGCCCCTACAGGTATTTCTTACTAGCAATAATTTAATATTTTTTAAATTGGCTATTTATCTAGAATTATATAGTAAGTTTAATATTGAAAGAGTTATAGCGATTAAATTACAAACGATTGTCGATACTTTTGATATTATGAGAAAAATAATTTCCTAGAAAAAGGTATTTTTCTATTTTCTCGCGACGTAAAATGTTATGAATTTTTTATAAATAAACCAATGAATCGACAAATTTTTTAATAACGGATAAAAATATTTCTAATTATTCCACAATTATTCATATATTTTTATTGCGGTATATGCAAATTATTTGCGTACTTCAGAAAGCTAAACGTTTATTTTTTGTAATCAATTGATTCTCATATTAGGATGCTGTCAATCGACATACTTTTTTGAGACTGTTCACAAACATAAACTAAAGCATGATCGATAGAATACTAGTTTAAAGTTCAGATTATTCGCTTTAAATTCCTTGAAATCACTCATTTGATAAATAATAATCATGTGGCTGAAAATAATTCAATCTAAGAATGTGTAAAATCTTATATTTCTTTGTAATTGATCAATGGTTTTCATATCAAAAAATATGTTTAGGCAACTTAGTAGAGTAAATGCACTTTGTGCTAAATTTTTTTCGAGTCAACAAGTACGAACATCTTTAAGCAAAGTAAATATTTTTTAATATGAAATTGTATTGAAATTTAATAAATTAAAAATTATTTTTCATCTTTCTTATTAGCTAGAAATTCTTAGAGAAAAAATAAGCCAGGATGCTAATTCTACTATACTTGTAGATACCTTTGGACGTTATCATACTTATCTTAGAATTTCTCTCACAGAACGATGTAATTTAAGATGTAAGTTTTTAACATGTTTCAATCAAATTTTTTTTGATAACGTTTTTGAATTATTGTCTTAGGTACATACTGTATGCCAGCTAATGGCGTTGAGCTGTCTAAAAAGGAAGACATTTTAAAGACAGATGAAATCATTAAAATAGCTGAACTTTTTGTAAATGAAGGTGTAAACAAGATTCGTCTTACTGGTGGTGAACCAACTGTTAGAGAAGATATTATTGAAATTGTTGGTAATGCAATTTATTAGTCTATATACTACTTTCATTATGTATTTCTCAGGTGCTTTACATGTAATTTATTGAAAGTACTTAGATTACATTAGTTACATAATTTTATTACATATGAACTATTATTTAATGTCATTTTCTCATATACACAAAAGCTGTAACAATATGTAACAAGTACTATGTTCAATATTTCGTAGTGTATTGTTATTGTAAATTAAAAGTATTTTAGCTACTCTAACATAACAACTGCCTTTTTTATAGGATTTAAAAGCTGTTCGTGTATAAAATATCGTTGAATGCGAATACATAAGATTTTTAATTTGTGTGACTTTTTTGATTCACTTTGGCAGTGCAAAAAACGTCACAGAATGTTTAAAACTAGCTTATTTATTTACAGACAGATTGGAATCTTTACTTTGAATTTTTTTAGAAATATAATGTAAATGATCTTACCATAAAAATTTATATAGATATATCAATATAATAGTGTTAATATTATTTATTATTTATATTATAGTATAATCGTAATTTAATTATGCAAATTTTGAAGTTAAGTTGCAAATTGTTCAGACCTATTTTTGGTGTTATCATCTACATGATACTTCTATTTATGGTGATTAGAATTAGATTTAGAAGTAAAGTTCATTCATTTTTAAACAATTTTTGAAAGTTTCATAAAATTTTATGTAAAATTTATTTATTTTGTAAACGTGCTTGTTTATAACAGTATATTATGACAGAACTGAACTAAAAGGCCCATTATTGTGATTATATTATTGTTAGGTCACTAGTATGATATACAATTTTAAAGTACATCATACCTAAATCCGCTAATAATAAAAATAAAAATAATCGACTACTTAGGTCACAAATAAATGACTTATATGCGAATTTAGGTTACACTGTTTTATAAAAATATAAATACATTTCTGTTGTTAAAAGTGTCAAGATCACTCTTCAATGGCTAGTTTCTGCAAATAGCTTATATTCTTTTAGATATAAAATTCAATACATTTTTTATTAAACAAGGAATTTTGGGCTCAATGTATCAGTCATGAGAAATGAATCATAGTAATCATAATCAACAAATTTTAACTTACAATTTTCATGAACTTCGGACTTAGATATTTATGGTAATATTTTTGAAAAATTTTCGAAAAGTTCAAATTTTGAAAAGTTCAAATTTTTCAAAAATATAATGTGTAATGAATAAAAATTGGGTAAAAATTGAAATAAATCCGTAGAATTTCGCCTTAATAATCGTAAATGTTAATGTAAATAAATTTAAGTCTATTTAAGGTGGCTCCAGTGTTGGGTAAAGTTGAAGCATGGGCTCTTTGGCGGGCTGAAATATTTTTGTCAAGCTTCTTTCTATTACAAGATTAAAATATCATTGGATCATGTTGTAAACTAATTCTTAAAATCTTAAAAGCAAAACGAAGCTTTCAGCATAAAAATAAATGTTGATTTCTTTTTTCTGCTGCATAACATTCATAGAAGCATGTTACATGCGTTTCTTGCCTACAACATTTTATTTGGAGGGCAACGCAAACTTTTTAACATGTCATGAAAAATATTTTCAAGTATACATAATACATAATATTCGTTTTCAATCTAGTTTTTTTTTTAGAATTTGGTCGGCAATTACAATTTTTTTAGTTTGGATATCAATTGTTCGAGATTTAAAGAATAGTTTTTGAAAGTTTCATAAATAATTTAAATTTTCTAAAAATTCGCTGGAGTTACCTTAGAAACATTTTAACTCTTTTCGAGCCAAAATGTCACTCATATTATACTTACACTCTTTCAGTAATCACAACTACTGCAATTGCTGATTGAAAAATCCGAACGAGACATGTTTTTATAGCCAAATTTATACCCTTTCCAATAATGCAAACGAAATTTTTGAAAAATGTTATTAACAAACGTCTAAACTTAAAAAAATATGATTTCAGGGTTGATTTTGAACCTTGGTGAGATGAAAATGGCTTGTTAAAAGCTTTTTACAAAGACTTTCAAGAATAATCCTTTATTCAATAAACATGCACTTTAAAAAAAAAATAATTATCAAGAGTAACAAGTTCTTATAATTAGACAAAGAATACATCCGAATTTAATCAGTAATCCCAGCAACTTTTTGGTTTTTGCAAATTCACAATATTTGACAAATTTTTAAAATTGTACAAAACGTGTATTCTTTGGCTAATTTTAAGAACTATTTACTCGTGAATTAGTTGCGAACATTTCAAGAATAAAAAGTTCAAGAGTGAAAAGGTCTCAAGTCGAAAGTTTTCAAGAAAACAATGAACTTATCCATTTTAAACTATAACAATGTGTCTTGTCTTAATTTTTCAATAGCCTATTGCATTAGGTATGAGTCCTCAAAGAGCGGTTATTAACATGCATATAGTTATGCGTATAACATTATTTCACGATTTGGTAAATTATTTATATTTTTTATTCACGTTAGAAGTTGGTATGCTGCGCGTTCGTATTAAATATATGAGTAAGAGCTCAAACTTATAACATAGATATTTTAGATTAAAAATGTTATTTAATCAAAATAAATGCCCGTGTGAGATTCTTTGATTCAAAATTTGAGACCAAAAACATCGTTGTAAGATTAAGAGAAATACACAGCGTGCGCGCGAGAGTGGCATCGACAGTCGCGGCGGAGTCTGCGCCCTGACGAGTGAGGGGGATATATATTTCACTTTTTCGCTAAGCTTCTGAAATATATACGAAATAGACATTTCACATGCCGATTATTTTTTTTGAGGCACTTTTGCCATATATATTTGTAACGTACATGATCGTTAGTTCATCAGCTTTCGATTCATGTACAGTTTCTAGGATAAATCATTAATTAATATTGTAATAACTGCAACAAAAGCGTTAGAGTCTCGCAACCAGCATATTTGTATGCGAGTTATTTTGTTTCCCAGAGTTTGTCATTAACAACAAATCGTTATTAAAGTTTTCACATATATTAAGTATACCTATAGTGATACTGGCGCCTGGGCAAGTAGTGGGGGTATCTCACTACTTCAGCATCGGAGCAGCTCCGTTCGCCTGTTAGTCCAGTGGCACTAGCAATTGGTGTGGATGTTGCTTGGAGTAGTCTGGTTTTTTTTTGAAACTGGTGTAGAAGCATGTATAGAATAAGAATATATAGCTGCTACGTGCGAAAAACCTGTGGAAAAAATTTTAATTAACAATAACTGAAAAAATACTGACTTTTGTTCGGAAAAGTCTTTTTATTTCGAGAAAGAAGCCTCTTACGGCTAAATATAGCTGATTGAATTTTGGTTATTGTTAAATTTTCTATATAATCAATCTGTCGCTGATCCAAAATTTCCATTTTCACTTTGTTAATTAACAAAAAACAGTGAAAAATCAATGGTATTGTTAAGTATCCGTAATGTAAACAAAAATATTAATATTTGTTAGTGATAATGTTAGAAAAAGTAGCTAACTCTGTTGCGATAAAGTAACCGAAAACCCGATCGCTGAACAACAAACTGTTTTGTAATAAACAATTAATTAACTAAGCTAATCAGATAATCTTTGATGGCCCGTAATTTTGTTAAAAATGATCCCAAATACCGGCTGAATTTTTGACATACTTTTGAATATTGTAGGAACTGAAAGAAACAAAAAAAAATTTTTTTTCCATTTTTACAACAGTTCTACAATTTTTTGAAAATGTTGGCTTTAATTAATAAATGGATATTTACAACAAATATTGATCGATCAAAGAAATTTTTTTTTGATTGAATAGAGCTTTTAATGACGGTTAATTTGAGGGGTCGGAAAATTAAGTAAGTTTAGTAGATCCAGAGATATTAACAATCAAAATTTATCAACATTTACAGCTAAACTAAACATTGCAGAGGAATTCTACAAAGACTAACAGGTACTTGAATGGATTTACTTTCTAAGAATATGAATTAGAGTAAGTATATAATTCATTTATCGTTTAAATAATTGTTCAGAACACATCCAGCGCACATGAATTTCGACGCTGCGACGGGTGGCGCAGTGGTGGGGGAACCGTCACAAAAGTGATTTCGTGCGCTTCAAATCCGCTCGCGCAGAAAAATTTTCAATATCTCGGCAATGGAAGCACCGATCGAGATGATTTTTTTTAAATGATATAGCAAATCGAGACAAATGCAACTATCGACTTGCTAATTACGTAAATAAACAAACTTTTTTGTTATTATTTATTTTTCATAATATTAATAATATCGATATTTTTTAACAACGTTTTTTGCATTTAATGATTGATTATGCTAATCCTTAATAGTTAATAACATTAAGGTAAATAAATGGAATATATTACTTGTAAAAATTAATATATTTATTGCATTCTTGCTTTTTTATTTACATGTTGTGTATATTCATTATCATTGTCAGGTACAGCGTCTGACTCATCGTCGCTATCTGATGTCACATCGCTAAAACTAACATCTACAGCCTCTTCAATAACATTTTCTAATTCTACATTTTCATTATTTGTGTCTTTGGCGCAATCGTTTTCGTCTAATTCATTTAACGGTTCTTCTGATTCCGTTACAATAATTTCATGACTTTTACATGTTTGTCCTCGGCAATTTAAGCAATAATCTGAACAACGCATTCCATGCTTAACGCACCCACACGTTTTCGAACATTGTTTTAGACATTTGCATCTAATATCTTTTAAAATAGCGTCCGGTACTAATGGACCTGTAACATGCGTTGGAAGCATAGTATTTTCATACTTTTTCCAGCCCCACTCGACAGGATCTAGTTTATTGTTAAACCATTCCTGCACCTGATGGTAAACTCTATATGAATGTAGGCTGGCTGCAGATTCTGTAGGTGGTAGACTTGCTAAATTAAATGCGCTTTTACGACTACATTTCTTAAAACAGAGATATCGAAAATCATTAAGTGCTGTATTTTTTTTATCACCGTATAATACACTAACCATTTTTACGCCGGCTTTTTTAATATCATCTTTGCTAGCATTTTTTGCATTAAAAATTAGCATTTCATCTCTTAATTTTGTACTTTTTTCTAATATTTTAATGATTTTCGATTTCCCCTGTTTATAAAACGCGGATGTTGTATCACAGCCTGTAAACGCGTGAATAAACCCAATTAAATTTACGAAAACGTGTGGGTGCGTTAAGCATGGAATGCGTTGTTCAGATTATTGCTTAAATTGCTGAGGACAAACATGTAAAAGTCATGAAATTATTGTAACGGAATCAGAAGAACCGTTAAATGAATTAGACGAAAACGATTGCGCCAAAGACACAAATAATGAAAATGTAGAATTAGAAAATGTTATTGAAGAGGCTGTAGATGTTAGTTTTAGCGATGTGACATCAGATAGCGACGATGAGTCAGACGCTGTACCTGACAATGATAATGAATATACACAACATGTAAATAAAAAAGCAAGAATGCAATAAATATATTAATTTTTACAAGTAATATATTCCATTTATTTACCTTAATGTTATTAACTATTAAGGATAAGCATAATCAATCATTAAATGCAAAAAACGTTGTTAAAAAATATCGATATTATTAATATTATGAAAAATAAATAATAACAAAAAAGTTTATTTATTTACGTAATTAGCAAGTCGATAGTTGCATTTGTCTCGATTTGCTATATCATTTAAAAAAAAAATCATCTCGATCGGTGCTTCCATTGCCGAGATATTGAAAATTTTTCTGCGCGAGCGGATTTGAAGCGCACGAAATCACTTTTGTGACGGTTCCCCCACCACTGCGCCACCCGTCGCAGCGTCGAAATTCATGTGCGCTGGATGTGTTCTGAACAATTATTTAAACGATAAATGAATTATATACTTACTCTAATTCATATTCTTAGAAAGTAAATCCATTCAGGTACCTGTCAGTCTTTGTAGAATTCCTCTGCAATGTTTAGTTTAGCTGTAAATGTTGATAAATTTTGATTGTTAATATCTCTGGATCTACTAAACTTACTTAATTTTCCGACCCCTCAAATTAACCGTCATTAAAAGCTCTATTCAATCAAAAAAAATTTCTTTGATCGATCAATATTTGTTCTAAATATCCATTTATTAATTAAAGCCAACATTTTCAAAAAATTGTAGAACTGTTGTAAAAATGGAAAAAAAATTTTTTTTTTTTTCTTTCAGTTCCTACAATATTCAAAAGTATGTCAAAAATTCAGCCGGTATTTGGGATCATTTTTAACAAAATTACGGGCCATCAAAGATTATCTGATTAGCTTAGTTAATTAATTGTTTATTACAAAACGGTTTGTTGTTCAGCGATCGGGTTTTCGGTTACTTTATCGCAACAGAGTTAGCTACTTTTTCTAACATTATCACTAACAAATATTAATATTTTTGTTTACATTACGGATACTTAACAATACCATTGATTTTTCACTATTTTTTGTTAATTAACAAAGTGAAAATGGAAATTTTGGATCAGCGACAGATTGATTATATAGAAAATTTAACAATAACCAAAATTCAATCAGCTATATTTAGCCGTAAGAGGCTTCTTTCTCGAAATAAAAAGACTTTTCCGAACAAAAGTCAGTATTTTTTCAGTTATTGTTAATTAAAATTTTTTCCACAGGTTTTTCGCACGTAGCAGCTATATATTCTTATTCTATACATGCTTCTACACCAGTTTCAAAAAAAAACCAGACTACTCCAAGCAACATCCATCTCTGTACCTTTTTTATGCTACCACGCCTGGACGAAAGCCCTGAATGTGGAGCATTGAGCCTCCCATAGGGAATTTGATTAAACGCGGATATATAGCGAAAAGTTTTCTGCCTAATGGCCATGCAACATATTAATTTTTTAAATAAACAAAGTTAATTGAAAATTTTATTTTTTTCTAACGAAATATTCCCTTGGCGAGATGCAAACGTTCTGCATTATGTCAGACTGAGCGCTCGCACATCTTTTCTTGTGCGCTGGACTACCTCTAGACTCATTACATGGTCTAGAAGGGAAAAAACGATTTTCCAAAACAAAAAAGGAAAAAATAAATTCTCGTTTTTCAGGTATACAGAGTGTCGTCGTATCCCCGAGCTTCCGAGTGTTAGCTCAACACTACACTTTTCTGTGCTAAAAGTTCAAGAAAAGATTCGGACGAGAAGGTTGCGAACTTTGGGACAACGCGAATATATACTCGGTGAATAGTCGGGGCAAGTTAGCATTTTTGCATTAAGTTTCTTCTAAGTTTATTTTTATGATTGAAATATGTTATTAGTAACTTACTCAAAATGACCCTAAAGTCTCGACTTCGGGCCAGGTCGGGAACATTATTATTATTGCAAAAAGAATTCCGAAAATGCACTTTTTTTTAGTTTTTCGCGAATAACTTTTTTGTAACTCATTTCACGTAAAAAAAGATACAGATGAAAGTTGTTCAGAATTGAATTTCATATAAGATATATGTATTCCAGACAGCAACATTAATTTTATTAGTCATTAAATTGTGAAACGAAAAAAATTTTTATTTTAATTTCATATTGCCACAGATTTTACAAAAAATTATATTTTTCATTGAATAAGTACTCAAAGATGAGTTATAGTACGAACAATGTAAAAAACATTGTCCGATCTGGATATCTCAAAATGGCGTCTTATTGAAAAATTATTTATCTCAAAATTTCAAATTCATCTCCAAATTGCCCATGGAGCGATAGCTTGATCCAAGTGCCTTTAATCGACAGCTTATAAAGTACTTAATAAATGCGAAAAAGAACTTTTAAAAAATTAATATTTAACAACATTTTTAACAACAAATAATTTTATTTTCGCCAAATTTAAAGTTAGAGAAACGCGGTAAAAAAAGATTTTTTTTCAGAAAAATTGTCAATTGGGGGTATTTGCATTACACCTATAAAAATTAAATTAGTATAATGTTAAAGCTGAGAAAAAATCACGTTGACTGAAAAAAATGCATTGCAATAGCAGCCTTAGTTACCGAGATAATCGAATTACAACTAACGTGTACGAATACTGTCCGCCACCGCGGGGCGTTCCCCCCACCACCGCGCCTCCCGACCGGAGGAGCCGCTCGGCCGCGCGCGCAGATTTCCAATAGTTCATCAGTCATTTTAGACAAACTGAGCTATCTACAATAATCGGGAAAAATCCTATCATTTAAAGTATTATTTCAGTAAACACTGTACCAAATTTCATTGAAAAATATTAAATAGTTTCGTCGTGATGGTCCATTGAAAAAATGTTCGTATCTCGGCTCCTATTGGTCAGATCTCAACAAAATTTATACGAAAATTCATGGTTTTTACGAAATTAAAGATGAATTTTACCGCGTTTCTCTAACTTTAAATTTGGCGAAAATAAAATTATTTGTTGTTAAAAATGTTGTTAAATATTCATTTTTAAAAAATTCTTTTTAGCATTTATTAAGTACTTCGTAAGCTGCCGATTAAAGGCTTTTGGATCAAGTTATCGCTCCATGGGCAATTTGGAGATGAATTTGAAATTTTGAGATAAATAATTTTTCAATATGACGCCATTTTGAGAAATTCAGATCGGACAATGTTTTTTACATTGTTCGTACTATAAATCATCTTTGAGCACTTATTCAATGAAAAATATAATTTTTTGTAAAATCTGTGGCAATATGAAATTAAAAAAATTTTTTTTTCGTTTAACAATTTAACGACTAAAAAAATTAATTTTGCGGTCTGGAATACATGTATCTTATATGAAATTCAATTCTGAACAACTTTCATCTCTATCTTCTTTGAAAAACTAAAAAAAAGTGCATTTTCGGAATTCTTTTTGCAATAATAACAATGTTCCCGACCTGGCCCGAAGTCGAGACTTTAGGGTCATTTTGAGTAAGTTACCAATAACATATTTCAATCATAAAAATAAAGTTAGAAGAAACTTAATGATATTCCACTTTTGAACTCCCTGACGCCCGGACTAGAATAGCTAGTAACAGTGAGTCGAAGCCTCGTAGATTAAATAGTTTCAAATTAACAATATAATATCCGCATTCAACGATTTACGTTATTTTCCTGACAAAGAAGGATCGAGTATCTCGTGGCGGAGAATACTCAATCGACAGCGACTTTGTCAAATCGACGAAGTACGAAAAGAATACGACTGTCGCACGCACGAGAAGCTGTGTTGTTTTACTCGCACTTCTCGAGACAGCAACGCTCAAACAGGCCTGCATGGACTTCACGGATCACTGCAAAAAGAAGACGCTCCTTCTTTCGCCCCAAATGTAGATGGTCCAGAACGCAAAAGCACCTATCTCTGCTGATAACCGGTGAACTCGGGCACCTTGGCGGTAACGAATATCGGTTGTTGTTTCTACACGATTCGATCTACGCACTGGCCCGAGTAAGCTGTATTTGTTGAAAGACGTTTGCGTGGTTTCTCTTCTCTCCCCCCGCGCGTCCCTCACCAATACAGCAGCGACAGCTGCTGTGTCGTTCGCATCGTGCGACCAAACGAGCGCGCGCAATATTCGAATATCGCCGCCTAACCTCTCGTTACAATACGCATTTCTTTGATTATTTTCGGATAAAATAATTTTTACAATTTTTCTAGAACTCATATATTCATGTAATATAAATTATATAGAAAAAAATTATTATAAAAAAGAATTCGATTTATACTAATAATTTACGGACAAACAACATACAACTTATTTCTTTTATAAATACTCAGAACTTATCACTCCAAATGCAACGAATTCACCCTCCACCGTCTACCTAGCACCTCCACCCCCTATTGCCTCCAATTTAAGCTTCACTCTGCATTTATGACCTTCAACCTCCACACATTACCTATCACCATCACACATTCCCTCGAACCTCTACCTATGGCCTCCAGTCATGTCCTACAGCATCGACCTATCTCAATCTTTTCAATTGGCGTTCAGTTAAAATAGGAAGTCTCAGAGAGCCAGTTATTGAACTAAAAGATCAAGCTGTTTATATTAAACACGATTTTAATGAAAAGGGGAAAAAATTTGATTTAATATAAATGTTATTATTAAAGACATTTGTGAATTTCAGTTAAAGGTTGTGCAAAATACTAGGATTCCTTTAATAGTCCGAGAGTTTTGGCACCAAATAGGAGTATTAGTGCACTGACAATGACCTTAAATATTTTTGTTCGTGTTTTAAACAAATAAGAAGTCAAATTTTGTGACATTATTTTGTGACTGTTATAAATATAAATTTCGGAGAAAGTAAGCAATAAAGGAAGACGCTAAGGGAAGCGAGGAAGAATGAAAGAGATAGTCTTAAGGGGACCCAACACCTTTAAAACTTGAAAAAATCGATTTTTTTATGACTTGTTTTGATAGGAAATGTATGATAGAATATGCTCTCGAAAGCCGTTTTTCGAAAAAAAATTTTCCCGAAAAATTGTAAGTAAAATACTGAATAAATATTTTGACTGGTTTCTCGCAAAATTTCGTAATTAAAATTATTTATTCCATATATCGAAAAATTTCATTGTTTTTTAATAAATCCGGTCAGAACTAGATATTTTTATTGTAATTGTAAAAAACAGTATTTTTATAACTGTGTGTGTGTGTGTGTATGTGTGTGTGTGTGTGTGTGTGTGTGTGTGTATATATATATATATATATATATATATATCGTATTACAGGAATGTTTAACTTTTTCCTCGTATATGCATGTATTTATGCGCGAATGTATGTATGTTCGCGCGCATGTGTGTGTGTGTGTGTGTGTATCACTCACATACACACATACGCTCTTAAACATACATACATATTTCGTAAATTATTTTATAACAATAAATGATGATTTTTTTTTCATTCTGAGTTTCATGAAACTATATAGTCATTAGGTGAAATTCAAATACGCGCGCTCTTCGCAACAGTCTAGGCGGCGATTTTGTAACCAAAACGTGACGATCGCTGTGACGAAAATATTTGAACTCCCCATTTACCGACCATGTATACCATGTCCTGTTTTGTAAAGTACGTAAAGGTTAGAACCAGTGTGCTTTCAAATCTGCTTTACCATAGCTTTCAAATATTTGAAAGTTCTTGAATGTTTGGGAAAGTTTAGGCGAGGGAAGGAGGATGCGCAGAAGGCAGATAAATTTTAGACTTCTCACTTTACTTTCCACGTTTATTCGGCGCGGCGAGGAGCTAGCGTTGTACAGCGTTGATGTTGTCACAGTGAGGGCTTGTGTCGATCTGTCGTCGTCGCTCATGGGCCCTTGGCTCGTAGGCTCGGGATCCGCCCACCTGAGCCGAGATCCCGTTCGCGTTAATTGCTTGGCCGACGCCTGGCTCGAGCTCGAGAGCCGTTGGGGAAAATCCGAGCAGCTGCAGCGAGCGCCTAGCTGTCGGGGAAAGCCCGAGGCCTAATGAGCTCGAGCAACTCCCCCGTCTCTGGGCCTAATTGTCTAGGTCCGAGCTGCGAGGGAGGCAGCGACGTCGGCGGGGCGAAAGGTACGCGCGGGCATGAGTGTGTGTGTGTGTGTGTGTGTGTGTATTTACGCTTCGCACGTTTACAGCTTGTGTGTTTCTATGTTCGCGATAGCGAAAACCTCTCGCGGTTCAAGCCGTTGCTTGCGCCGCCCACGAGACGGCGGCGGCGGCCGCCGGGGGCGCTCGACCTCCACAATTGTAAGATTTTTTGCACAGTGCAAACATAGTTAAATTTAGTTATTTGTTTATTTACCATTTTTTCAGTAGTGTTTATTTACCATTTTTTTTATTTATATTTTAATTTTTTTATATATTTTTTAATTTTTTGAAATGAAAAGTTCAGAGTAGTTGTAAGAAATTTTAGTTAGTTTAGCTTTTAGTTTAGATTAGTTAGTTATAACAATGAGTGATAACAAGGGCAGATTGCCTAACACTCATTTAGATAGGAAATACTCCTGGGGAAGAAGCAAAAGGCGACCAAGAACATTTACAGGAACTAGACCCAGTGACGCAGGACCAAGACCTTCGACATTTTCAAGAAAACTTGAAACTCCAGCAGCAGAAGGCCTCTCCGGAGTCAAAAATAGAATTATGTAAATCAATATTCTATTTCCTGAACTCCAAAATGTGTTGTGTTGTAAACAGTGTCATAGTGAAGTGCAGTTTTCTGAATCAACAGTGTTTGGATTAGGATTTAAAATTCAAGTGACATGTGTTCGATGCAGAGAAGTCTCCAGCATCAATTCTAGCAAAAAAATGGGTGAACGACAAGTCCAGGCCAACACCGAAGAAGCACGAGCTCTTAGGCTAAGAGCTCGATGGATGCAGGAAGATGACTCCTACGCTGCTGGTGGACATTAAGGAGTCAAAAGCAAAGGCTTGGCAAGGACTACGAAAAAAGATGAGTATTCTTCTCTATATTGTTTTAGCTGATTTTTATGGTTTTTGAAGTATTAATTTATTTCATTTTTTTCAGTGGATATTGCATTGACGCTAACTTGGAATTCTATTTTTCTTCCATCAAATCAAGTTGGAGATCTCAACAAAATAATTAGGTAAGAATAAACATGCATTTTTTAGTGTTAAATACAATAAATTAATCTAATGTTAAAATTCACAATTTATCATTTTTTGTTTACAGGTTCTCAGAGGCGTACTCAACACATTGGTATACATTCAGTATACCATATAAATCCTGAAAGTGATGGTCTACCACCAAGGATCGATGGAAAAATAGTTCCAAGAGATTTGGTAAGCAATAAATGAACTTATATTACAATATGCATCCATGAACTTTAAAGTCAATTTTCCCCAACATTGGTTTTTCATGATTTCAGCTCACTGTCCGTAGGATTCCAGGTGACCATATGCTTCGATTGAGCTGAAATTTTTTGAGTATGCTCTATGTAAGTATAGTTTCCGTATGAACAGAGGGATTTTGATTTGAAAGCTTCAAATTTGTTTAATAAATAAAAATGTGGCATAAAAAATATTATAAATAAAAAAATTAACTTTTTTTTTAATTAAAATTTTTCTAAGTATTCAAATCAAAATCCCTCTGTTCATACGAAAACCACACTTATATAGAACATACTCACAAAATTTGAGCTCAATCGAAGGATATGGTCACCTGGAATCTTACGGATAGTCTGCGGAGTGCCACTTCGGATAGGTAGGTCCAAACTTGGATTTTAAGTGCTTAAATTGAAGGTAAGTGAACATACTATAAGTATGAAAAGTTTGTCTAACATATTATTTAATTTTATACTAATTTTTTATAATTTTATGTTTTAGATTTTAAACGTGTTGGGTCCCCTTAAGAGAGGTAAGTAGAATATTTATGATCAGTCGCGAAGATGACACTTTTCGCTTACGCCTACAGCGATGGACAGAAAATATTATTTACAATAGTAGTAGCCTTCAAAAGGGCACAGGGAAAGCTACTAGGTAGAAATATTGAAATTCTAGGTGCTTTTCGTTTCGTAGTTCAGTCAGAAAGCAACATTCTTCGTGTAATGTTCGATTACGTAGTGCGTATTTTGTGATGTTTCGTGTAAAGTTTGTCTGCGTAGTGCGCATTAAACATTGTTTCTTTATAAAGTCATGGCACGGGTAAAACCAAAATGGATAGTGGACCCAATAGCTAAAATTCAAGGGCAAAAATTACCGTCGAATAGAAAAGTTTTGGGATGTTTTCTGCACTATCATGTGAACTCAAAGAAAAAATTTCGTGAGGCGTCGAACTTTAAGTATGAAAAAACTATGTTGTTTTGGGATGCTTCATGCATTAGAATGAAACTCAAGAAACATGTGCTAGAGAAAATCGAGCAGTTCTGCCAAAAGACATAAACAAGTGGTATACGGCGAAAAAAATCTTATTGTCAATCAGCGATCTAGAGAACAAACGTTCGTTGATAATTTGCACAACATATTTGACATCGCCCACACACAAGCGTTAAATGATATGAAATGTGACAACGACAAAAAGTTTTTGCTTGCCCAGCGTGAAAAAGGCCGTGTCGGATACTAGCCACATTTCATAAATTCGGCTAATGCAGTTGAAAATTCTGAGAGTGAAGTTGAGGAAGAAGAAAATGCCAATATAGCCAACAGCAGTAAGTCTCTTATTTAAATTTAACGAAATTTACAGTTCAATGAATTACATTTTTAATTCAACATTTTACTAAAATTAAGATTTTTAATTTCTATTCATTATTTATTTAACAGTTTCATGATTTGATGAACTTAGATTTTGCAAATGGAAAAAATGGAATATTTACAAAAATCTATAGAATCAATCATGTTATCATGAAATCTGACATCGCGAACCACGTTTTCTGCTTGCGGTACCCCGAATTAAAAAACGAAAGATCACAGTTCGATTAAAATTAACTAATTTACGGTCTTTTTTTCCGAGCGCTACGATTTGAACCAAGATTTTCAGTTTTGAGCTATTAACTGCCGTGCGTTAAGAATTGAAATTAAGATTTTTGACTGCATTTTCTGACTGAACGGCGAAGCGAAAAGCACCTAGAATTTCAATATTTCTACCTAGCAGCTTTCCCTGTACCCTTTTCAAGGCTACTAGTAGTTTAAATAATATTTTCTGTCCATCGTTGTAGGCGTAAACGAAAAGCATTATCTTCACGACTGATCATAAATATTCTACTTATCTCTCTTAAGACTATTTCTTTCATTCTTCCTCGCTTCCCTTAGCCGCTTCAGCGCTTTCCTTAGCATCTTACTTTATTGCTTACTTTCTCCGAAATTTATATTTATAACAGTCACAAAATAATGTCACAAAATTTGACTTCTTATTTATTTAAAACACGAACAAAAATTTTTTTTCGGAAATTCTTGAATTGGTGCAGAATCTGCATTTTAAACTGTCACAAGCAAAAACAAATTACATTTTGTTGTTTATTAGCGTTTTCGATAATGATTTTTATCTGAGAGAATATAAATAATATAACAGAATTATTCTTTGTTTAAAACTGAATAATTTAAAATTTTGCTCATTTAATTAAAATATCACTATTCGCTTCATTTCAGAATATTAATGTATTATCGCGACATATTAACCGATTTTCGCGATTCAAATTTTGTTTTTAACGTGATTCAATTTGCTAACTCAATATACCATGCATTACTTAAAAATGTTATTAATAACAAATGTTTTCGTGAAGTAATATATGTCTATTTTTTGCTGCCACCCTTTCTAAGCGAGGTGTACCCTGCTCCGAGCCGAACTCCGAGCTCAGGTCAAAATTCTTTATTTGAATTCTTAACGCACTTCAGTTAATAGCTCAAAACTGAAAATCAAATTCAAATTCACTTGTAAGTTTACAATTTCGCTATTATACAATAAATTTTAGTAAAACTGTTTTTGAACATGTGGAGTTCACATGTGCTACTGGACTTCGTGAGTTCGAACTTTTTTTTGACGGATGAGCGGATGAAGGGATGGTCCTCGATATTTTCTACATGTATTTTCTGAACTCTCACCCCGTTTGGTTTTTCCACAGAGCCTTCGAATGCGTATGCTTTTTCGCGGCGTTTTCGAAGAGCGTACTTCTCTAAGTTTTCATTTTGACAATTTCAGATATAGTTGTCCAATTTTTACGTGAATATTTATAGGAATATGTTAAGTACCTCCAATCTTAATCTTTATCCTCCACCTAAGATCTAACCCCACCCAACCTTTTACGTAGTAAAGCCGATTAGAAAAAAAATCTGAGTAGTAGAAGCTGTCCGTATTCTTGCAGCGTATTTTGCGCTACAATTACCAGTTAAAATTCCCTTGATATAGCTTTAGTCAAAGATTTCCTCGGTTATTTATGGTAACTAGTGATAGACTATCTTTTAGCAATAAACTAGTGGGACTTCGACCCTCCTCCCCACCCAATTCCAATTTCATTCATATTGAAAATTACATGAACTGATTCCATGACAAATATAAATTAACCGAAAACTATTCCTTTCACATTAGTAAATGTGAAAATTACCGGCTTTCAAAAGATCAATCAGGGCATCTATTAATATTAATAAAAAAATGTATTGGTTCCGGTTATCGTCCTGTAATAAACCTAAACTGCTTATAAGAAAAGATATTTAAAAAATTTCAATTAAATTAAAATTAAATTTTAATATTCATTTGAGAAAAGCAGTTTAAAATTTTTTAATTTATATACAAAAAGAATTTCATAGCGAGAAAATGTTCATACGGATTCATTTTAACGATTTTATGGATTTTATTTTATTTTTTCTTTATTTTATGGATTTTATGGATTTTTTTTGGTTCGAAGACATGCATGATGGTGATAGGCCGAGATTATATGTGGAGGTTGAAGGTCATAAATGTAGCGTGAAACTCGGATTGAAGGCAATAGATGGGGGGT
Source organism: Philotrypesis tridentata (assembly GCA_018906965.1). Classification (NCBI taxonomy): domain Eukaryota; kingdom Metazoa; phylum Arthropoda; class Insecta; order Hymenoptera; family Pteromalidae; genus Philotrypesis; species Philotrypesis tridentata. Next base: position 278,427 of record JACCIB010000152.1, on the reverse strand, counting down.
GAAGCTGCTAGATAGATGTTGGAGGATGAATTCGTTATATGTGAAGTAATAAGGTGAGAATATTCATAAAAGAAATAAATTTCACTTTATTATTGCATAAATTGTGAGTATACATTTAAGGGATTATGACAGTGTTAAAACCTGAAAAAAAAGAAAAATTGTTAGTGTTGTAAAAAATTAATAGATATATAGGTGCTCTAAAAACTATATTTTTGCTTTCAAATACAAGTATTATACATCACTTTTATGCATAAATAATATGCATAAAGTGAGTGTAACATTTAAAAACAATTAAAGGTATTTGCTTACCAAAAATCATGAGTTCCATCACTTTTATTTACTTGCCGCATGTTTCTGATGGAACCGTACCATCAATCCTGTTGAATCAAAGTGCCAAATCTTCATTATGAGTCTGGTCTCAGACTAAGTGGAACAGATTCCTGAAAAACACAAAATTAATATAATTAATTAAACATATATTGACAATATTAATAATTATAGTGAATAATTATAGTGAATGTTACATATGTAAACATACGTAACATTCACTTTGAACTTATTTTTGCCAATTCTGCTCCACTCAGTTTATGACCGTACTCATTAGGAAGGTTTTCCACTTTGGTTCATCCGGATTGATGTTACGGTTCCTTCAGAAAGCTGCGGCAAGTACATCAAAAGCATGAAAAAACTAAATTTGAGTAAAAGGCATTTAAAGTTTATAATGTAAATCATACAAATGAACTCAGCTATACTTACAGAAAATATCTGGCATACCTTGATTTGCTTTTGGTACTCAAATATACATACAATAAAGTATATTTGATGGTACGCGCTTGTCATGCTGTGTGATAATAGCATTTAGAAGCTGAAAATAAAATAAAAATTATCGTTAGCTATTCATAATCAAGTTATATTTATGAATTACAGTTACATACAATACTTACCATTATTAAATACACTTCAAGTTCTTAAAAAGTATGCAAAATAATACTTCAGGCAGTCAATATAAGCTCCCATTTTGCTGGCTTGCACCCGTATACCTAAAAGTAAAAAATAAACCAACAAAGAAAAAGCTCATTATGAACACTGTTATTACTAATTAGTTTCCAATACTTATCTGAATAATTTTTCTACTCTGCAGAAGCTCTTGCACTTTTGCAACACCACTAAGGTTATAAGCATTGCTACAGCAGCTAGCAGACTAACTGCACTGATCTAGTGTCTTGGATGAAAAACAGCTGTTTGGCTGCTTTCTGCTGCTTTACAGAAAATTCTACTATACCGATCAAACAGAAATCTTCATTCTCGACCAGACGCTGTGAGGCACAACCTATTCGAGTGGCAAATTCAAATTTGTTGAATGCCTTTACTTTAACACATTGAGTTTAGTAACATAAAATCACAGATAGAAAAATTAATTTTACAGATTTTATTTATTTTACGGAAATAAATTAATAACTCTTGAGAAAAAAACAGTTTGTAAAACGGTTTTTAAGTCATATTTTCAATAAGATTTCTCATGAAATTACTCTGTAAAAAGTGGGTTAGAACAATCCTTTCCACAAGTTTGGCCTAATTAAAATATTTAAAAATCACGATTTTTCAAAAATTTACTTGAAACAGATTTGTTAGTTTTTTGTTGATATCTTCGAGGAAAAATTTTTTAGCCAAAAACGCCTTTCAGGACCATATTCTACAGACTATTAACTATGAAAAAGGTGAATAAAAAAAAAATTGATATTTTCAAAATTTTAACACTGTCATAACCCCTTAAGGGGTTATGCCTGAGTGAAAATGATGAATATCTCGATTTTTTTTATTCGCCTTTTTCATAGCTAATAGTCTGTAGAATATGGTGGTGAAAGTACTTTTTCATAAAAAAATTTTGCCATAAAAATACAGAAAAAAAAACTGAAAAAAGATGTTTTTCTTATTTTCCAACAATCATCAATTTTCGATATTTAAATTTGATTACACCTCAATTATTCAACATTTGTGATACCTCCAGTATAAGATTTTTATAGCGAATTCCACCGAAACTGCAATATAAATCTGTTTTGCAAAATAACCAATTTTCTCAAAATACAAATTTTTTTGTTAGTTAACATTTCTTCAACAACATAAAACTACAATCTCATAAAATAAAGGAAATTCAAATTTGAAAACAGTAAGAAAATTTAATTGATTTGAAATTGCCACCAAATAGTTTGCGCTGCTCAGCAATGATAAAGAAGATTCAGTTCTGTTTTGTCGATACAATAGTTCCCTAGCCTAGGAAACCGCTGTTTGAATATTTTGATCCAGTCTTCAAGTTACCATGTGGTGATGCATTTGTCTACTGCTACTTATAACGTATTACTAGAGTGAATAGAAAGTTCAAAAACTTCTACAACAAGAATTCAGATAAGTATTGTAAACTAGTAAATAATAGTTGCGTTTATAAAGATTTAGTTCTTTGTGTTTGTTTTTGTTCATAGGTAAATATTGACTGATTGGCTTTCACACTGAATTTGAAGAGTCTCATTTGACATGTTTACAAGAACCTTTATAGAATATATTAATGGTAAGTAGTAAAAAAGTTTGTAAACATTATAATATTGTAATTATAAATTGGTATTGACAACTTTTATTTAATTTTCAGTATCGAACTACCATTACAGACTAATATTCAGCACCCGGGTCACCTAATATAGCGTATGTGTGTTTACGTACAAAAATATAATTAAAATATAGTATAACTCTCTAGTATATTTTAATTACATTTTTGTTAGCACCCGTAAGTACTACTCAATTTATTTCTGTAATTTAGATACGTATACTTTAATTGCATTTTACTCGCCTTTAGGATTTTCATGATTCTAAGTCAGTTGCCGCAGCTTTTCTCAGTATCTATTAGACCAATCAAGCTGAAATTTCTTGTAGAACTCCAGATTATTCTTCCTTCACAGACTGAATGGAGCAGAATTGACTAAAGTAAGTTAAAAGTAATGTGACGTATGTGAAAATATATAATATTCTCTATAATTACTAATATTATCGACTTATATGTTATTAAATATTTAAAATTAATATGTTTCAGATAAGTCTTCAGCAAAGTTCAAGCAGTGAAGCAACATATTTAGAAGATTTCCCATGAAGTTTGACCTTTATTTATTACCCGGGTGCTGAGATTTCCTGCGGCAAAGCAAAAAAAGCGCTGAAATTTGGTAAACTTTACATGGGATTGTTTATATAATAAGTATAGATAGATAATTTTTTAAAAGCATTTAAAATTACATTAAATATCTATACTTTATCTTAGAAAAATATTTTTTTTCTACGACTTATAAATAATTTTTTTAGCCTATTAATTGAAAATTTGTTTTTTTTCAGATTCAACGCAGACATAACCCCTTAATTCTTTTTTTAAATCATTTTTGTCTATATTATTTACATAACATGATTATCTCACTTATAGAAAAGTTGTACGAATTATTTTATCCGAAAATAAGCAAAGAAATGAATGTGTATTGCGACGGTGCTCTTATCCGTCGCAAGAGGTAGTGTGGGTGAGGGAGGAGAAAGGGGGAGAGAGTCTGCAGGGCGCCTTCAGCACGGAAAGCGCGATCGAACAAATCGTAATTGTATTATATATTTCTGAGGTACGGAGAACCCGACGACAGGATCGAGCAGGTCAAGGGATAAGGCGAACTACGGCAAGGACGGAGTAGAGGAAAGAAGAGCGTCCACCGATGTGTATATATTGTGACGTGGCTCCTTGGTGCTTCTTCTCCGGTCGCCCCTAGCTGCGACCTACAACCCTGGAGGAGTCGCGCGCACAAAAAAATGAGGACTTACCCTGTCTGCTTGACCTGGCACAGCTCGGCTGCTCAGCTCCGTGTCCTCCGGGTGGGTTCTCAGGTGCTAGGTAGGAATGTAGTTTGAATAAAGGGGGAGACGCGTTCAATGCAGAGGTGGATCAGCAGGACGCACTCACCCGTACTTCATTCAAACTAAGGAAGTAATTTACATAAACGCAGGCTCGCGTTCTTGGTTCGCGCTGATCGCGGTGCACGGCGAAGCGAGGATCGAGCTCCGCGTGGCCTTCTGCTCGAGTCCGAGCTCGATATATCCCGTGATCTAGCCTGTGCTAAGGGGCGCGGCCCGGGCTTTCGGTGGCCCGGAGGTTTATCGAGAGAGAGAGAGAGAGAGAGAGAGAGAGAGGGCGAGAGAGAGAGAGAGAGAGAGAGAGAGAGCGAGAGAGAGAGAGAATTTAGAATTTTTTTAGAATTTATTTATTTAACAATACTGGACTAAGGGCTCGAGGCCCTTTATAGTCCTACACAGCAATAGTACGTAAACTACAAAGACCAATATACAAAATACTCGAGGCTGCCGCTGCAGCCTATACAGCTTTCTCAATATAATATTAAATAATAAACATTAAACTAACTTTAGCGCATAAGTAAATAAATAAATAACAAATATAAGGATAAAAAGAACGTTAACTATTTACAATAAAACTTAATATAACTTACAATAAAACTTACAATTAAACTTATCTAAACTAAAACTAAACTTAACACACATAACAAACTTCTGAGTAACTATAGGCAGGCGGTCGCAAGTACGTGCGAACAGAGACACCACGCAGGGTGGACGTTACCGAAGGCGGAGGCGTACAACAGGCTGGACGCAATCAAGCGAGTCGCGAGTCGAGCGAGGCTAAAAATTGGCGCACGCGAGCTTTGAAGGCGAGATGGTGCGAACCCAACGTGTAGAGCTTGCGGATATCGTGCGGGAGGTCATTCCACAGGTGCGCAGCGACAATGCGGAAGGACGTCGCGAGTGTGTCGGTACGATAGTGGCTGATTACGAGTTCGAGGTGGCTAGATCTTTTCGAGCCAGGCCTATCTGGCGGGCGGAAGTAAAATTGGTCACGGAGGTAAGGTGGAGTGCCACTAGACAAGATCGACGCCAGTAAGGAGAATGTAGCCAACCTAATTCTGTAGCGGTAGGAAAGCATGCCATATTTTCGGAATGCCGATGAAATATGCTGTCACTTTTTTATCCCTTCCACGAAGCGGAGGGCCGCATTCATACAGCGGCTCATCGCGCCGGTCCTCTCTTCAGTGAGTCCAATGAAAAGTGCTGGGCAATAGTCGAGGTGCACCAGGACGAGGGAATTTATCAGCATAAGTTTAGTGGCGCGCCTGAGCCGTGCAAGTGCCGAAAAGCATCTTGCGGAAGCGATAGCGCAGTGCTTATCCATAGTCAAGCACGAGTCAACTGTGACTCCGAGAAGTTTCAGCGAGTCACACGGTAAGATAGCCTGGCCTTCCAGGACGACAGAAGGGATACAAATTTTACTGAGCCTATTGCTGAGCTCTCGAGAACCAAGCCAAATGGCTTTGGTTCAAGCTGTTGATACGAAGGCCGTTAGCTTTCGTCCACGTAGAGATATTCTCTAGAGCGCCATTAATGCGAGCAACTATAGCCTGCGCCTTGCTAGCATAGCCTCTTGTGTAAATACAAAAGTCGTCCGCGTATGAGTGGTGCTGGCAGTCACCGCAGACGTCAGGCAGGTCATTGATAAAAAGCGAGAAGAGGAGGGGGCCAGGCAAGGAGCCTTGGGGCACCCCAGAAACTCTAGGCATGGTGGATGACTTGTCGCCAGTACTGGAGACGACCTATTGCGTTCTGCCGGATAAAAAAGATCGGACCCAAGCACTGGCAGTGTCGGAGAATCCAATAGCAGTAAGCTTTTCGAATAACAGCTGTATGTCGACTAGGTCAAATGCTTTAGATTGATCAATAGATATGAGAAGCGTAATCATTCCGTCATCTATGGCCTGGCGCGCATTGTCGAGTATGGCGAGAAGGGCGGTTTGCGTGCTATGCCCTCTACGAAAACCAGATTGGTATAGGTCGAGGAGATTTCTTTCCTCAACGTACTCAGTTATCTGGCGGAGGGCGACCGCCTCGAGGGTCTTAGACGCGGCCGAGAGAATGCTAATTGAGCGAAACTCCTCGGGGGAGGAGGGAGCAGCCACTTCGAGGATCGGCGTAACTGCTGCAGTCTTCCAGGAGTCAGGAAAAACTCCTGTTTGAAGGGATGCATCGAAAATGTGCATGAGTACAGGAAAGAGGGTAGTCGAGCACTCCTTAATTATCCGTAGCTGCAACCCGTCAGGCCCAGTTGCATTAGAGCGAGCTCGGCTAAGAGCGAGCAGAATGTCACTGCAGGTGACGTGCCTGAAGTAAAAGCGCTCATCAGGGGAGATGCGCGCGGTGGGGCGAAGATCGTGGAGAGAATTGGAAGAATCGGAGCCGATGAAAAAGCGATTTAGCTCGTCCACTGGCACCGAAAGCATAATATCACGTTTGACGCGAGCTTTCGCGCCAAACTCCCAAAATCTGCACGATACGGGGAGCACAACTCACGGCTATTACGGTGTAAGTTAAATTATTCAGAGCAAGTCACGAACTGAGGGCGCGGGCACGTAGCACGTTGTCGAGATGGCCATATTCGGGATCGAGTGCAGTAGTGACCGAGACTGAGCGCGTCTTATTGCGTTACCGTGGGCGTTTGCGAACTAGAGGAGCCGAGGTACGGAGTGCCGGCGTTGCGGACGCGAGGAACGGAGGAAGCGTCTGTGCGGATCGTTCGTGTGATCGGAGATCGTGAGAGAAAGAGAGAGAGAGAGAGAGAGAGAGAGAGAGAGAGAGAGAGAGAGAGAGAGAGAGCATGAATATTGAGGGATTAGAGGTGTACAGCGTGTGTCGAATAAAAGGGAGATCTAAAGTAACTTGTGTGTTTTTATTCCGATACAACTCCTTTCGCAAACCCGAGCGAAAGGGATAAGACTTCATCGCCCCCTCTGAGATCGTACGAAGCTCATAGAGAACGTAAAATAAATAATAGTGCGGGGTTTTTCGGGCCTCGGGTACGAGCCTCTCCATGCTTTTAAGAGTCACCCCGTCACAGTATATCGACGGCTGAGATTAAAAGGCTGCTTATTCAGAGTCCGCTTGAAGACGCTGCTTATTCAGAGTCCGGTTGAAGAAGCTGCTTATTCAGAGTCCGGTTGAAGAAGCTGCGTATTCAGAGTCCGCTTGAAGAAGCTGCTTACTCAGAGTCCGCTTGAAGAAGCTGCTTATTCAAAATGACATTTTTTTTTTTAATTTTTTATTGGCAACCCTGCGAGAATTTAAAATCTGCTTTACGACGGAAATGAGCAGTGAAAAAAATCGGAAAAATTGGAAAAAATTCGGGAAAAATTCTTAAAAATCGAAAAAAATTCGTAAAAATCAGAGAAAATTCTGAAAAATCGTAAAAAATTAAAATATCGTAAAAATGCGTAAAAATCGGAGAAAGTTCGTAAAAATCATAAACAATTCGTAAAAGTCGGAGAAAATTCTGAAAAATCGTAAACAATTCGTAAAAGTCGGAGAAAATTCGTAAAAACCCTGGAGGAAATCCATATCATTTAAAAGCTAGTAAAACCCTTGTTCTGTTAGGAATGGGCCAAAAATGGGACCATTTTTCGCCTAGCGATGAAACGCTTTTTCGAACCTTTCTAAGCCATTTTTTAGAATGAAAATGGACGAAAATACTATTATACCATTACGAGGTATTCTCAAGATTGCAAACATGCCTATAAAAAATGACCAGTAAATGGCTATGAAAACAATATTTAAAATGTAGGCCAGTCAAATTAAGCTGAAAACTGAATTTTTTTGCAAAAATTCTAAACAGCAATTTTATTGGCTTAAACCACTTGGAAGAGTGTGTACATTAATAATCCGAATCTGCAAACAGCTGAATTTGTACAGCAAATTCGCTATAAACAATTAAAGTCAGAATTTCGCATTTTTTTTATTTTTCCTCTGCGTATTGAAAAGTATTGATGGCAGAGAAAAAAGTTTCAAATAAAAGTTGTTTCTTATGAAATTTTGCACAAAAATGTCAGCGGTGGCATATGTCTATCTCTAATAGTTAAGTTGTAAATTGGCAATAATCGCGAATTCTGCCAAAATCGAAAATTGTTTATAATTATAGAACAAGATGTTACGTTTCCTTTATTCTATGACAAGGTAGTACTTAATAAGTACCATAAGCGTGCAAAATCCGAATTCTCTATCTACTATAGTTTTTGTGCAATAAGGACCGAAAGTTGAAAAAGTTGTTATTTTCAAAGTGCTGGCAAAACGTGAAAAATTATCTCAAATAGGTTAACATTTTTGTACGTACTCTAGAAGAGTTTTATTTCAATATACTACTTTACAAACTGCGAAATTTTTATTAGGGGCGTCCTAGGGAGCAAATTTTTATAAAGTACGTAATTAATTAATTCGCTGTACACAATATTTAAGTGCAATCAAATTACAAATAAGTTTATTGCAAAGGTGAGACTTTTATCGATATTTTAAGCCCCAGATGGACTTGGTAAGACCAATAGGAACCGAGATACGTTTTTGTTCAATGTACAATAACGCTATACCAAAAGGTGATTTTCCATATTTTGAAGTTCAATTCCTGAAGTTCAAGACTTGAACTTTACAGTAAAACTATTGATCTTACTCTTAAGCAAGCTTTTTGATAAGCAATAAGCAGGTGCAAAAAAGTGTTTCTTAGATTTTAGCCGTTGGCGCCGAGCTCGCCGTTCAAAATTCGGAAGGGCCAAGTAATAGAGATTTCTTCCTTCAAGGTCAAAAATATATGTAGGGACCTATGCCATTCGGTTATAAATGATGCGTACTTTAAATCGTCGTATCATGCTAAAATTAATTTTACACTGTGCATTTGTTATAAGCAAAAAGGCGCTAAAGAGTCATTTTTTTTATTTTTCGCTTAGAAATCGAAAAATACGGGAGTAGGGATAAAACAACAAGAGAGAAAAATTATGCAGTATAAAATTACAAAGCAAATGAGCTATTCAGAAGCTCCGTACGGTTAATAGAAGCTTAGGTAATTCGAGAGAAAGGATTAAAACAGGCCTTTTTTTCAAAAAATTGTTACAAAGTAGTATATTAAAATATAATTCTTCTAGAGGACGTACAAGTTGAACTATTTGCTGAAAATAAAATAAAAGTTATGGTCACCTATTCATAATCAAGTTATACTAATGATTACAATTATATACAGTACTTACCTTTAGTAAAAACACTTCAAGTTGTTAGAAAGCATACAAAATAATACTCCAGATAGTCAGAATAATAGGCCCATCTTGCTGTCTTAGACCCGTACACCTAAAAGCAAAAAGTAAAGTAACAAAGAAAAAGCTCTTTGCAGATAAATTATTACTTATTAGTTTCCAATACTTATCTGAATAATTGCTGTACTCTGTCGAAGCTCTTATACTTAAACGCCATTGAAGTGATAAGCACTGTTACAGCAGCTATCAGATAACTACACTGATCTAGGCTGGAATTCATAGTCGACCCTCACCCTCACACTCAAACTCTTGAGGGGCCGTTCACATGAAAGTCCACATTTCAGAATGACAGTCTGTCATTGTAAGAGTTAGTAGTCCTATACTCCTATCTGACCCTGAGTGACCGTCGTCATCACGTCATACAAAACGAAATTTTGTTGTTCGTTTGATTAATAGTAGTACGTAAATCGAGTTTTGGAATGAGTATTAAATTTATAAAAAGTGCGTACTCTGGATATATAGATATAACATATTAAAGCGTGTTATAGGTAATCGAATCAGACTCAGAACTTTGCATATGAAGCGCAGTGACGCATTGTATACTGTTTGCTGCTTCGGATGCTGATGTTCATGTAAAAATTTATTTATTAGTAATAAATGGTATTTTATTTATTTCTAAATAATTATTGTATGATTGGTTTTTTATTTTAGTAACATTTTTAACAAAAATTGAAAAAATCGAATTTTCGCGCGAGGCATTGTTGAATGCGGGTATCCATGTGAACGATCGCTCAAGAGTTGGAGGGTGAGGGTCAACTATGAATTCCAGCCCTATAGTGTCTTGAAAGTTTGGATGAAAAACAGCTGTTTGGCTGTTTCACAGAAAATTCTACTTTACCTATCATATAGTAATCTTCATTCCCGACCTAACGCTGCGAGGCGCAACATATTCGTGTGGCAAATTCAAATTTCTATAATGCTTTTTGTTTAACGCATTGAATTTAATAATAATATAAAACTATTTTTATGTCGTATTTACAGTAAGATTTCTCATGAAATTACTCTATAAGAATCGTGGTAGAACAATTCTTTCCACAAGTTTGGTCTAATTAAAATATTTAAATGTATATGTGAATAAGTGTAATACACTGTATTCAAATGGCTTTATCCCTCGGTGTTTTAGTAATTAGTTTTGTGAACTTTGTCGATCTCTCCCAGGTAAACTTTGTAGGAAAAAGGTGAAAAAAACTTACACCATTTTTTCCTTTTACTGTAAAATATTTAAAACTCACAATTTTGCAAAAACTTGTTAGAAACAGATTTATCAGTTTTTTGTCTGTATCTTCAAGGCAAATTTTTTTATCAAAAAACGGCTTTCAGGAGCATATTCTACTGACAATTAACTACAAAAAAGTAAAGAAAAAATCGATATTTTCATAATTTTAACCCCTTACCTGATTTTTAATCTTAGCTTCATGGGTTCATCACTTTCATTCACCTTGCAATAAAACTGATTTGTTTGCGCAATACTGTTCAATACGGGCATGCATGGAGTCGGCATCACATTGCATGTGTCCAACTTCAAGAAACCTGTATAATAATTAGTGATATTAGTATCATGAGCATATATATAATTTTTATTGTAATACGAATGAAAAATATGTATACCTGTGAGAAATTTTTATGTTAAACTCATTTGCTGCCTTGCATGCTAAAAACATTTTCGTTTCTATTTTGTCCTTCGCAATTGTCACTGTGTAGTGCAAATTCCTGCACACTATTGTCTGATTTATTTTTTATAAAGGGCCATAAAAAAGAGGCAATTTTATTTGATCCTGTTTCCTATTGTTTCATTCCATAAATTGCACCACCCAGTTTGCGAGCCTAATTCAAATATTGTGAAATTCCAAAAATTTAATTTACACATATAATACAACGGCCCTGTTTCTGCTCGTGGCGTTGTGAGCACTTTTTGCAGAACGAAATTAATGATACAAATTCTATTATCCGTAGCATACAATTTAAATAACTTACCAAATAATTTGAAACAAAAAACTAATATTTGAAACAATTTTTGAACAAGATTTTAAACAAAAGATAAATATGTCTTCCTAGATTGTAATAATTATTTATATTTATTATTAAGCATGATTAAGTAGATTAACCAAGATCTTATGTAAATTTCGTCCGATTTTAACCATTCAAGTTTTATTTTAGTTTATATTTTCTTAACAATTAATATTAATTTATTAATTTATAATTTTTTTGCTTTTTGCAATTATTGTTAGTAAGAAATTTTATTTAAGTGTGGGTTTTACTACTTTCTATCGACCGTCGTACCTCTGACCTTTTTTTTTGCAGATTAGCCAGCCCTCACTCCAGGGAGTAATACTAGAGAGAAACTCCCTCAATTTTTTCTACACGTAGTTTTCATTAGAAGTTGTCAACTTCACTTCAGTTTACTGGTTAAAAAAAAAGCTTATGTTTTTTGGATACAAATCGTATTAGTTTTCAACGGAACCTCATGATGCGTACCTTTCTTCAAGGCATAGGCTGTTATTTATTATAGTTCACGGCTGTCTGAGCGGCAACACTCTTTCGTAGAGGCATCGATTTGACAGTATTTGTTTAGAAAAGCTGAGCGAATTTTCTGATGCGAAAAAAGTGTTCTGAACATTTTTGTTCAAAACCGGATTCCTGAAGAGCTGCACATTTTTTAATTTAGTCAAATATACCAACAATCCTGATTTCAATAATTTTGACCCTCTGCAGCTCGCAGGAGCTTGATAGAAAAAATCTAAAAAAATTTGAACAAGTGTATTTCTCCGCGTAGAAGAGATTTAGGATAGTTTGAATAAAAACTAAATTCTACTTGGTCGGTCTCACAGAGAATCACCCGTATATATTTTTCTTAAACACATTAAATCTCTTCTACTTGATTATCTCTGAGTTACAGGACGTCAAAGTTGGTAAAAACAGGTTTTTTCGCATTTTATGCTAATTTTCATAAATTCATAGCTCCTCAGGGAAGCAAATTTTGTCCAGTTTTGGAAAACAAATACTTTAAAAGTCATATGTTACAAGAGTTCATTTGCCCGCATTACGCTACAATTTTAAACAAATTTCTAATATAGGGCAACTACAGCGGTAGTTACGGCCCTGTCATCGCGCCTAGCAAACAAACACACTAGATATACACCTGACACACACACACATAACATTGACCAATCACCTTTCGAGCAAGTCAAACAGCGCGGCAATTTCGAGAATTGCGTAGTCCGTGTAGGTTGGGCGTGTTTGCATTCGGAGTATTTTTTCTGCTGCCGACGCGTGCATAAGCCGTTCTTAAACGCGAGCTCCGGCGCAATTTTGCAAGGCGGTAAACGTAACTGCGCTTCTGCGTCGCCGCTGCGTACTCTGAGCCACCGTAGCCCAAGTCGGGAATATAAGGCGCTGCGCAACACGGTAAGACGTCTTTTTCATCCTAACTACTAAACAGTAAGCAACCTCCTCTGAAAAAGAACACACCCTCTCCTCTTAGTATAGAAGGTACCTACTACAGTAGGATGCTTCTGAAGAGAAAATCTCTTCTCCATTTGATTTCCGATTGAGATGCGGTAACCTTGGCTTAAGCTAAGGTATGCACATTCGAGCTACTGCTCGTGCTCAATCTCCTATTTCCAAACGAGCAATGGTAACACCAGCGTAGCTTGTTGTACGCATTGAAGACCTGCGTGAAAATAAACAAGTTTGTCAAAATTTTATACAAAGTTTACGTTTGGCATAACTTTATGCAAACGTGGCCAATGGGACTCTCCTAAACTTGATAATTTTACATGCTAAAGTTTATACAAAGTGATGATAAAGCTTGGCTGAGGTTTGCGTGAAATTGAATTAAAGTTTGGGGAAAGTTATGGTAAGGTTATTGCAAGTGTTGTAAAATTTTTACGAGTCTGTATAAAGTTTATACAATATTTGAGTCAAGTTATTAAAAAGTTTGGGGAAAGTTATTATAAGGTTGTAGCAAGTTTTCTACAAGTTTGCACAAGTCTGCATAAAGTTTGTGCAATATTTGGGTAAAATTATTAAAACAATTTGATCATTACTACGCATAAGTACACGTGAAGTTTGGACGAACATTGTTGAAGTTTGTATCTCGTTCGAATTGTACCAGCTATTGCTAAAAGTAAGTATTAAGTTAATTAAGGTTATTAATTAAAACATATTACATACGAACTTTTTTTTTAACAATTTATTAAACGTTGATTATTTTATTCAATGTCATGAAGATTCGTTGGCTCTACTACGAAGTATTGACCATCAACTATGAAATAATAACAAATGTTAATTATATTGGATGTGTTGATAGCAACAATTTCGTTTTCCATTATACTACATTTAAAAATAGTAGGTATACGTGTTTCCGTATGTGAATTAAGAAAAGCTCTTTCAATTTCACATCTCGTAACAATAACGTATACTGCACAATTTTCATTACATCTGTTACATGGAATTTCACACTCGCAATCGCAAACCGTAATAAATTGTTTAATCACTCCCAAGTCATGAGAATTATTGTGTTTAAATTTGACGCACGTAGAATTAGACTTTTTTGCGTATGCATACGCTTCGGTTTCATAATATATTCCGTTTTTCAAGAGTCGCTTGAACAAATGACATTTAAATTCATTTATAATGTTATAATAATTTTTTAAAGCATTTTTAATGAAAGTTGAAATTTGTATAATATTTTTTGTATAACGGCCTATAGCAAAAACATTAGATACTTAATTTTGTATCTATGAGTACCTGAGAGATCCATTTTTCTACGAAAGTTATAAACTGCACTGTTTGGTTGCAAGACTTTTTGTTTTAACTCAGTTAGTGACAAGAATGTGGACAAAGAAGAATAAATTTGTAATTCCGGATGGCGAGACCCGTGTACGTAAGATTTGAGTATGCCGTTTAAATTTTCGAATGGAAAACACGTCATAGTCCACAGTGGTCCAAATTTTCTTACGTCATCGGGCAAATGAATAAGTAAATGCACATTGCAAGTTAGGTTTTTTCGTCCATATAAAGCGTCAAATCTTGATACGTATTCTTTCAGTGATCGTTTTGCCTCTTCTGTCATTGCACTTGAAATACTCGATGAACACAAAAGCGTGATCCCATGAACTAACAATACATGGTGTTCAAAAAAATGTTTTGACATGATATTTTCTAAAATTACTAGACTGTACACTAATAAAAATAGTTTTAATTCGGATGCCTTCCAGTTAGCGCAGTCAGTTATTTTACGCGGGATTCTCGGCAGAAATGATGGAAGAGCTAGATGTTTAATTTTTTTATCTACTACATTCGTAAAAGCAAAAAGAGAATAGGGTAGCGTACGGTTTTTGGCATCAAACCATAACATAAGTAACTTTTTTGTAATACCTTGAAATGCACAGTGCATTATATCAATAGCTGTAGATTCGACATAATTGCGAACAATTTTACTCAGAGAAGTGGGACCTTTGACACCGTATTGATGAGTATTTGTTTGAATAGCAACGGCAGCAAATAATTCACATTCTCTTGTCGTTCTTAACTCTAAATTTTCCTGATAAGGGTAAATCTGAACATTTTCGAAGCGTAATGTTCGAATTTTACAATTGGGACAACCGTAAGCGCCATTAAATTGCTGAAAATTTAGAAAAATGGCTTTTGCGCATAAGTCGCATGTTCCACCTATAACTAGTGCTCGGATGTATAATACATTTCTCGCGTTTGACACGGCAAATTCTACGCCTCTATACAATTTTTTTAAATCTTTTCGAAAAATGTCTAAAAACATATTGACCGACGGTTTGTGCGGGCCAAACCATAACCCTGCTATAATCATGTTCTCTTTCTTGATTCGTAGCTTATACGGTAGCTCATTAATCATTAAATATAACGGCCAAATGCTAATTTTTGAAGATTTAAATAACGGAACTCCATCTGAATTCCATACAAACGTAATGTTATTTGGGTTCTCTAAAAAATCTGCCGGTAAAGAATTGTATACAGAGCCGTCATAAATGTCCTCAAAATTATCTACATTTTCTTTTTGACGCGTACTACGGTTAATTAAATTTTCTTTAAATCCAGATCTATTATAAAACGAAGCTAATTGAGATAATATTGGCACTTCAATAAAATATGTCACGTCATCTCTACTCTGACATCTATTGCAAAAATTTATTCGTAATTTTGTAAAGCATATTGAGCAGTAATAATGCTTTATAAGAGGCGCATTTATATTCGCAAAGTATTTTTTTAGCTTATAAAGAGTTGGCACGCAATTATTTGGGTGTAAGCAATGGAGCGATATAAGCGATAAGATACTTGATAGAAGTACTCCGTTTACGCGAAAACGCATAGCGAGAGTGAAAATCGATAAAACGCTTTCCGCGATCGATATTGAAGCTCCTGCATAAATAGGCTCATCCGCGGCATTCGTCCAGAGATCATCGTCTTCACTTTCTTCACTTTCCTCATTAGATTCACTGAAACTACTATTGTCGGATGTGTCTTGAGACTCTTCTCCCGATGAGCTTGCGCCGTTAGAGGAGGAATCATTATCAAAATTATCTTCATTCGCGAGCTCATCTGAGTAAATTATAAGTTGTAAATATTGCAGTGTGTGTAATATTTTTAAGTTATAATCGAAGGCTTATCGATCAAAAAGTATTTTATACAGCATCACATTTTATTTACCCGGATAAGAGTTTGAACTCGAAGAATCACTGCTGCTACTGTCACTTCCAGATTCGCTGATTTTTTGCGCAGATAAAAAACGATATTTACTCGTCCGGGAATAATCATCTTCGTTTTCGATTTTACGCTTCGGCATTTTGGCACGAACAATAGTTTAAAAGTTTAGGTTACTTCGGCTTTCAAGTAGATCGCTATAAATATAAACATGACTATCGGTCTATATTGCTATACCATATGTTATTTTCGCGCGAGTCGCAATTGTTTATCGCAGCTAATATAACGCGCACTGCTTGAAAAAAAATTTCGACTGTCGTTTTCGAAATGTTTGCGCTTATATTATGGTAGGAAACTCAAGAAACGGACGTTGTGAGTGTTGATCACGTAAGGAAGAAAAAGGAGCGTGTCGTTGCAAAATGGGGAAGCGGATGGTTTCCGGCTAAAGTAATCAAAAAGAGTGGTAAGTTTTTTTGCACGTATCTTGGTTAGATTTTTCTGTAGTACCGATTTTTAGGCACAACCGCAACGCGGGAATGCCTTATAGTTTTATAATCGCAAATATTGTAACCTGCGATATTTCAACTAATTTTCGACCAATCGGATTGACAATTTAGAAGACTGCAGCTCTTATATATACAAAAAAATGTGTTTTTTTACTTTTGCAATTACCGGCCTATTGTTCAAATGGGAGCTCTGTGGCGCGCTAGTTTTTAGATAATAAGAGAATGAGCAATTGAGCATGCATTTTTTTATTCTTAAAAAATTTATCTTTTTATTTTAATTGCGCAGAAAACAAAGAATTCTTAGAATCTTTGAGCGTCACTACGGAAGGCGAAATTATAACTGAAGAAAGAAGATCATCGATTTCCAAGGAATTGATCGCAAAAAAACGAAAAAATCGCCAAACACAGAGAGCACAAGAATCGCTGAAGAAGGACGTCATGAAGGAATATAGTAAAGGCGTCATGAGTTCGCACTCTATATATAGCGATGGAAAAGACAGTTCAGATGAATCTGTAATAAATCAGTAAGTTTCAATTGTTTTTTGCTATGTATGTATTGCACATCGCCCTATGAGTTCAAAATATCTATACAAAATGCAGATATTACGCGGTATTAATAATAATAATAATAACAATAATAAATTTTAGCACGGATACTGAAGATGTCGGCGAGTTCGATGAGAACAACACAGACGACAAAAGCGCTCCTGGATCATCCTATCATGGCAGCAAGCGTGAAAAAGTGTTGTTTAAAGATGATCGTCAGTCTTCTAATCAAGGCCGAAATACGGAGAATTTACGCGCCCAGAACTCGCGCATTTGTTTGTGCGATAGTTTACCGACAGGCATGTATTACATACTCCAATTAACTTTAATTATTCAATATTAACCTAAAAAAAATATTTACAGTAAGCCAAGAGGATATACACAAAGTTAATCAATTTTTGGAATTGATTCAATCAATGAATTTGAAAATGAATTCAAAAGAAGTAGCAGCGCAAGAGAAAAAATCAAGAAGTCACCGCAACAAACTGCTCCTCAATTCAAATGGATACTGAGGTAAAAAAACAGCGTATCCTTATATAGATTTATTATGAATATATTGTAATATAGTTTTTCAATTTATAGGTGGAATTAGTAAAAGGGTCCAGTATAATGGTTAATGCGTGGAAATTGCGATCAATAAAAAACACCTGTGACAGAAATGCAAAAGAAATGACACGCAAGCTTATGAATCTGATACTTGGAGAAGAAGTGCTAAAAAAAAGTTCTCCGACCGGGAAAATGGCAGAGATCCTATTCCAGAAATCATTTACGAAGGAGTCGAACGTAAGTAAAAAATTATGTAATTTTCAAGAAGTTTTCAATCTAATCGAGTATTTTGTGTTTCAGAATTTGTAAACGATGTCGTTGCGAAAAAGAAATATAAAATAAATCACAAAGTATACAGAGAAACATTGACTGCTATGTGCGCAACGTTACGCAATCCGAGTAGGCCTAAAGTGAAGAATGCAAAATTGGAAAAAATAGAAGAGCGAAGTGAAGAATTAGAACAGCAAGAAGAAGATAAATCAAAAGAAAACCCTAAATCTACTGATGATTTTAAAGAATCTGAGGATGAGAAATCTCTCTCAGAAAAAAATCCTCAGAAAACTCTCAATCCTGCTATGAACAAGAAGACAACAAAGCGAGTTCAAACATTACACGAGAAGAACCGTTACCCTAAAAAATAAAAAATTGTTTAATAATCTAGTTACGTATTTTATTTTATTTTCTTCGTTATTTTATAGTTGATATGGTTAATACTTTGTAGTAGAGCCAATGAACTTTTATAAAATTCAATAAAATAATGAATGTTTAATAAATTGTTTTAATTAATAACCTTAACGTATTACTTACTTTTAGCAAAAGCTGGTACAATTCGAATGAGCCACAAACTTCAACAATGTTCGTCCAAACTTAACGTGTCTTATGCGTAGTAATAATCAAATTTTTTAATAATTTTACCCAAATATTGCACAAACTTTATGCAGACTTGTGCAAACTTGTAAAAAACTTGCTACAACCTTATAATAACTTTCCCCAAACTTTTTAATAACTTGACTCAAATATTGTATAAACTTTATATAGACTTGTACAAAATTTTACAACACTTGCAATAACCTTACCATAACTTTCCCCAAACTTTAATTCAATTTCACGCAAATCTCAGCCAAGCTTCATTATCACTGTATATAAACTTTAGCATGTAAAATTATCAAGTTTAGGAGAGTCCCATTGGCTACGTTTGCATAAAGTTATGCCAAACGTAAACTTTGTATAAAGTTTTGACAAACTTGTTTATTTTTACGCGGGGAAGACGCATTTAAGTGTCTTCGCTCGTTTATCCAATCCTTAGCCTAACAGGACAAGATACTGGGTGCTGAGGCAGTCAGAGGCTTGTGCGACAAGAATTG
Organism: Philotrypesis tridentata; assembly: GCA_018906965.1. Lineage (NCBI taxonomy): Eukaryota > Metazoa > Arthropoda > Insecta > Hymenoptera > Pteromalidae > Philotrypesis > Philotrypesis tridentata. Next base: position 259,590 of record JACCIB010000152.1, on the reverse strand, counting down.
TCGCTTACCTGTATCCATTCCTGAGGCACTGCTGTCCGTAGGTAACTCCAACTAAGGAGTAAGCTCAGCATAGTAACCTCATCAGATACAGAACGCATACAGCTCCTCTGCCCCTAGATTAGCCTCCTGATTTTATTTTAACGTGCCGCGTAAACGCAACTCCGAATGAGCCATGCGATTCATGTTCCACGCAAACACACACACACAACCTTGACACGTACACACACACGATAAGTGCTCAAGTATTTGCTTGTAAATACTCTTCTTTTTTCAAACTACTTTGTCTTGAAATTAAGGTTATAGTAATAAATCAGTTATTTAATCTGACTACCAGTGTGCTATATTTGCGAGTGTTGACAGCCTTACCTCGTGTTCCTACCACTGTCTTCTTTAAGTTTAAGGATTGATAGCATGACTTATATCCTTTTTATTTGATGCTTTATTTTCTGTTTGTACTTTGCCTTTGTTTTTTGCTTGATATAATAATCATATTAGAGTAGTGCATGTTTAGAAATCGTAAATAAAATAAGTAATAATTTAGTCTTTTTATTTCTCTTTTTTTTACAAGTCAGCTACCCGCAACGAGCAAGCATCAGCAGCAGATTGCAATGATAAGAAGACATCACATTCCCCCCTCCCCCACCACCGATATAAGAACGCTTGCAACGTATATGTTACAACTACGTTATAATACATTTATACCTTAACAGTAGCATACATGAAAGATTGTTCCGGACTACGACTACCAAAAATTCATGAAGATATCTTTTTTGAGTACAAAACTGTCTGTGAAACTCCCAGAATGTGTCTGAGCTACTCTGATGAGCTAAAAATTAAAATATCACATGTCAAAAAATATATTTAAATAAAATATATTTTATTTAAATAATCTAAATAATAAATAAAAAATCTAAGACAAAAAATATTCTTGAGATTTTTCTTAATTTCGCTTCTTTTTCAAGCTAAAAATCGATGAGAATTTTAAACGTAAAATTTAATAGTAAATTCGACATTTTCATAGATTTTTAGTTTGGAAATGAAGCAAAATTAAGAAAAATCTTTTATAGCACTGGGTGGAATAAATCCGCATTTATGCCACGACTATCAGTGGAATAAGTAGTCCATTCTGGCATCGTGAAGTTAGCGCACGAGCGTAGCGAGTGTCATAAGCACGGTGCCAGAATGGACTGCTAATTCCACGGAGAAACATGGCAGCGGATTTATTCTAATCACTGCTATAAAATATCGTACAATACAAGTGTAATAAGTCGTTCTTCATGGCACGATTCTAACCTCACTCGCTACGCTCGTGCGCTTATACACGTCGTGTCGTAAAGTACGACTTATTCCACTAGTATCGTAATGTACTAAAAAATACTTTTTGCCTTAGAATTATTTTTTCTATTTAAATATATTTTTTCAGATAGAAAATACAATTTTTTGGTTTTTTGGTGATATTTTGATTTTTTGCTCATCAAAGTAGCTCAGGCCCATTCTGGGAGTTTCACAGACAGTTTTGTACTCAAAAAAGGTATCTTCATGAATTTTTTGGTAGTCGCATTCCAGAACAATCTTTCACGTATGCTACTGATAAGGCATAAATATATTATAACGTGGTTGTAACATGTACATATGATTTTTAAAGTTTTTTTTTTAACTAGACAAAATTTGCTAAAATATTTCTTATCCATGCCTATAATGAAAAATACTTCCCTGAGTAGCTATAAACATTTGAAAGTCGGCAAAAAATGAAAAAAATCTGTTCTTATCCACTTTGACCCCTTGTAACTCAGAGATAATCATGCAAAAAATCTGAAAATATTCAGGGAGGTGCATTTCATCAAGTAGAGGAGATTTAATATGATTAGAAGAAGAATTCAATTTCGACCTCTCAATTTCACAGAACCATCCATATACATATATATATATACATAGCTCAATATTTTATATATAGTTTAATTTATATTTTATTGATTTTATTTAGCACAACTTAAAAATATCAAGGGCCTTAAAACTCTTGCTATGACGACAAATGGTATTACATTAACACGCCAACTACCAAAGTTGCAGAAAGCTGGTTTAGATTTTCTCAATATTTCGTTAGATACTTTAAAGCCAGAACGTTTTGAAAAATTTACTCTGAGAAGAGGTTGGATGAAAGTTATGGCTTCTATTGATTTAGCTATCCAGCTTGGATATAATCCTGTGAAGGTATTATATAAAAATGTTTTCAATTTAATAGTAACAAATTTTATAATAGAATAAACCACTGAAATGTATTAAATTTTCAGGTTAATACTGTTGTAATGAGGAACTTTAATGATGATGAATTATTAGATTTTGTTGAATTAACTAAAAATAAACCAATCGATTTAAGATTTATAGAATATATGCCCTTTTCTGGAAATCAATGGAATACAAATAAAATGGTTTCATGTCTAGAAATGAAAGAAATTATTAAGAAAAAATATCTTGATTTTCAAAAGCTTCCAGATAAACCCAATGACACTGCAAAGGTAATTTGAAAGACTGCTTTATAAAATTTATAATATTAACACACTTTTATCCTGAAGTCTCAACCCATGTATTACCCAATCCTTTGGAAATATTGCCTGAAGGTTACTTTAGTAGATTCAGTTGGATAAATTATTTTGCTGGACCGTTACGTAACTTGCAGGAGCTGGTTGCTTGGTTGCTGGTTGACTTGGATAGCTTTCGTGTTTGCATTTTCTAGCTTACTTTCTAAAAGAGCGTGAAATAAAGGTATAGCAATCCGGCGCTCTATACTTCTATATTTTTGAGTGCCGGTTCCCACACGGAGAGAAAAAAATGAACGATTCCAGTGCCCCTAGTGTGACCTGTGAAAGTGCACACAGCCAGTGTATGCTTACAGTTCAAAGTTTGTGTCGCATTAGCTCACGTGTCAAACGAAAATTGTGCAATATAGATAAGTGCTACAGTAGTAAGCCTAGGTGTACTGCTGTGGGTCCCCGACTCTTACCAGCGCCAAGTAAGCCACGCCTCCCGTATATTTTCGCTGTATACGCACTCGGATAAACTCATGTACACTCGAATTTCATAGGCTAGCCTGGTAAGATTCGGGGACCTGCCCCGGTACCCCAATCGTACTACTACGTACTATTACAGTAGAACTGCGTACGACTATAGTTCCAAACGTGGTGAACAAAAAGTGTACAGAAACATCGAAAACTATTTTAGTTCATTTTTTCTCTCCGTGCATAATCGAGAAAAGTTAGAAAAAATGGAGGGAGTAACTTTGAATATACCATCGGAATTGTATTCATAATTATTGGGGGACTTCTATGGCCCAAATAAAACTCGATTTTAGTCAAGATTGCTCACTAAACAAATATAATATTGTATATATGTACTGTACAGTATCAGTATTTATTTAAAATAATTTTATTTGTATAATATATCATACTTAAGTATAATATATAGAAAATTGTCATACGTTGTATTAGGGTTTTGGGTTGTTCAAAAATATATGAAAATTTAAAATTTACAATCACTTAAAATATTTTAATAACAAATTTCATAAAACACTATTAATTATTTAAATAAAATATTCTATAAAATAATTCTTATGATTATTTAAAATTATTTACTCATACTATATCATATTTCAAAATCTCAGTAGCTTAGGGTGTGTTGTGGCATGATTTTGTGGGTTTGAAAAATATATAAAAAATTATAATTTTTAGAACTCAATAATTTAATTAAAAATAAATTTTGTAAAGCACTATTAATGAAGGGGTGCGGTAGCGCCACGATGGAAAGTATAAGGTAGGGCAGTACGTACGCTGCCGTCGGTTGCTAACCAGACCCTATTATACATCTCATAGGTATTGTTCGAAACTCGACTTACGGTTTTCTTCACTTTGACAGCTTTGTTTGTCACATGGGACTACTCAAATGAAAGCTTACGACAAAACTAACAAAATCACATAAGGGTCACATTTTCTGAAATTGCTTCTATCAATAGATATTGTAAAGTGAAATTTCGGGCTCCTCAATTCTCCTCAAGAGAGAAAAATGAAAACTGAACAATTCATCCGGTTACGTCAGCTCTACGTATTCCGGAATAATATATAGACATCATGCATCAATATAGATATATACTTGTACATGCTGCGTAGATGCAGACAATATTTCACGGTGAAACATTGTTTATATTTACAATAATCAACATGGGTATTTTAATTAATAATTTAACATATTATTATAAAATAGTGTGAAATATGACATAAATTTCATATTTTAAAACAGTGTCGTTCTAAAACAGTCTGCAATAATCAAGTCAAATTCGTACATATTGATTAACAGATTAATAGTATATAATTAGATAAGTATTTAGTCTTATTTTGATATATAGCAATACAAAATAAATAAACTTTTTGTCACAGACTTAAGGCGCCTGCATAGGTGCAACGTGACGGGCTAAGTGATAAGAGGAGTCGCGCTACGATGCACAAAAATGTATCGTAGACGTTAGCTCCGTGGTTAGAGCACAGGCCTCTGGCTGTCGGGTCCGCGAGTTCTAGTCCCGTCGTCTACCTTTTTCTTACACTTTCCTATCCACGTCCAAACATTCGTACGTTACATCCGTAACAGTTGAAATGTTTTTATTTATTTTTTAGGCGATATTTTCTATTTCCATTGCGAGAGGTTATGCACACAACTGTCAGGTTATATAGGAAAAAGGAATTCCTGTGACAAGCAAGTAAAGTGAAAAAAGTATTTTTATTCGACAAAAATTTATTATAATGTATTGAAAAACAACTGTTTTAGAGTAAGCGTAAGTTTTCTTATTCTGACTCCAACTATTAAATGTATCCATTTAATAATGGATCACTAAATATCTCAACTTTGACAACTTTTATGAAATGTAATAAAATTTTATGTTTAAGAACTGTTTCAGTGAACTAATAATAAATGTTCAAGAACATTTATTATCGTTACATATTATAAAGTTACAAAATCACAAAAACAGTTACAAATATTACAATCGCAAGTGTTCAATCTACACCACTAGGTTTGATACTTAATTACTAAGGTAACGTAATCGGTTCAATTAATCACAGGGATTCCATCACAATATTAAGCATTATTTATTGCACCGCTTTTGCAATAATCCAAGATTAAAGCTTTCAAAATTTAAATACTCAAAGCTAGTTCAATCGATAAACCAGAAATTTGGTATGGAATCTCTGTGACCAAATTACTTAATGAAAAATTAGTTCTTTTCAATATCCAGGGACTACGATGTAAAATTAGCTTCCAGAATATGAATGAATGAGCCTTTTTCTTAAGGGGTTATGACAGTGTTAAAATTTTGAAAATATCCATTTTTTTTATCCACATTTTTCACAGTTAGTAGTCCGTAGAATATGGACCTTAAAGCCGTTTTTCGCTAAAAAAATTTGCCTTGAAGATATCGACAAAAAACTGATAAATCTGTTTCAAGTAAATTTTTGAAAAATCGTGATTTTTAAATATTTTAATTAGGCGAAACTTGTGGAAAGGATTGTTCTACCACACTTTTTACAGAGTAATTTCATGAGAAATCTTACTGAAAATACGACTTAAAAACCGTTTTACAAACCGTTTTTTTCTCAAGAGTTATGACTTTATTTCCGTAAAATAAATAAAATCCGTAAAATTAATTTTTCTATGTGTCATTTTATGTTACTAAACTCAATGTGTTAAAGTAAAGGCATTCAACAAATTTAAATTTGCCACTCGAACCAGTTGTGGCTCACAGCGTCCAGTCGAGAATGAAGATTACTGTTCGATCGGTATAGTAGAATTTTCTATAAAACAGCAGAAAGCAGCCAAACAGCTGTTTTTCATTCAAGACACTAGATCAGTGCAGTTAGTCTGCTAGTTGCTGTAACAATGTTTATAACCTCAGTAGTGTTGTAAAAGCGCAAGAGCTTCTGCAGAGTACAAACATTATTCAGATAAGTATTGGAAACTAATTTGTACTAATTGTGTTCATAATGAGCTTTTTCTTTGTTGGTTTATTTTTTGCTTTTAGGTGTACGGGTGCAAGCCAGCAAGATGCGAGTTTATAATGACCGTCTAGAGTATTATTTGGCACACTTTTTAACATGTTGAAGTCTATTTAATAATGGTAAGTATTGCATGTAACTGTAATTCATAAACATTACTTGATTATGAATAGCTAACGATAATTTTTATTTTATTTTCAGCTTCTAAATGCTATTATCACACAGCATGATAGGCGCGTACCACCAAATATACTTAATTGTATGTATATTTGAGTACCAAAAGCAAATCAAGTATGCCAGATAGTTTCTGTAAGTATAGCTGAGTTCATTTGTATGATTTACACAATAAACTTTAAATGCCTTTTACTCAAATTTAGTTTTTTCATGCTTTTTGTGTACTTGCCGCAGCATTCTGAAGGAACCGTACCATCAATCCTGATGAACCAAAGTGGAAAACCTTCCTTATGAGTATGGTCACAAACTAAGCGGAGCAGAATTGGCAAACATAAGTTCAAAGTGAATGTTACGTATGTTTACATATGTAACATTCACTATAATTACTAATATTGTAAATATATGTTTAATCAATTACATTAATTTTGTGTTTTTTCAGGAATCTGTTCCGCTTAGTCTGAGACCAGACTGCTGCTGGCGGCATGGAGACTCATAAGGAAGATTTGGCACTTTGATTCATCAGGATTAATGATACGGTTCCATCAGATACATGCGGCAAGCAAACAAAAGTGATGAAAATGATGTTTTTTGGTAAGTAAATACCTTTAATTGTTGTTAAATGTTATACTCACTTAATGCATATTTTTAATGTATAAAAGTGATGTATAATACTTATATTTGAAAGGAAAAATTTAGTTTTTGGAGCACCTATATATATTACTTTTTTACAGCACTAATAATTTTTCTTTTTTTTCAGGTTTTAACACTGTCATAACCCCTTAAGCGAAGTGTATCTTCTGCTGTGTAAAAGGTAAAAAGAATACATGAGTGATTAAGCCTATCAGTCGAAAGGATAACATGAGAAGTTTTAAGTTGATCAATGGAATCAACTGAAAATAGCTAGATAACTTATATATTCTCTTGATATAAGCGAGCCTCTCTGGGTTGGTCATGAGGGGGCGCTCTGGGCGCGACGACTTGGAGAGATGGCTCTCACTCAATCTCTTTGGGAAGGGGTTGTCCAAACGAACGACGTTTCGCGTAGGCGAGATTGCTGGCGTGGAGTGCAGCTCTTTAGAAGAGAGCAACGGAGCGCTCGTTCCTGATCGGATGATCGTTCTGATGCAGCGAGGAGGCTTGGAGCAGACCCCTTGGTTTTGTATGAGAACAGAGAGCTCGGACGGCGATCCAGGGATGCTTCCCCGGAGGGTGGCTGGAATCGGAGGCTGCTGGCGGCATGGAGACTCCTCTGATGCAGTCACCTCTGACTATGGCTTCCACGTTGCAGGAACGGGTACGACAGCATCCACGACGTTGGCTCTGGCGCGAGTCTGGGCGGAATCTCCTCGAAGAGAGAGACCGAGCAGTTCGGGATAGCTAGCCGGACTGCAGTGCTGCAGGGGCCCTTTACGGAGTTCGAATTCGGGGAGCGAGAGAGTCACATGGGTAGGGTATAACGCTCTTTACCTTTTAGCTAGCAGAAGATATACTTCCCTTAAAAAGAAAGGGACGCTCATCCATATTCTGGTAGCCGCTTGTACTTTGTATCCTCTGAAAATGAAAAAAAAACAATTTTTCATTAAATGCATTAGTCACAGGGACTTCATGACAACTTTCAAATTACATAGATAAAAGTATAATAGGTGTATACACTTAGTAAATGATTTGTATACTTATAATAAGTTAATAATTTTTATAATTATGTTACTTCAAAACCAAAAGCTTAGTGAAAAAATTTGTAAAAAGACAAAAGTACAATTGTAAAGTCAGCTTAATCAAAGCTTTATGTAACTTAATAAGATAATAATTATAATAGTTTTGTTAGTTCAGTGGGTCAAAATTGGAAATGGATTATCATTCAGTCATCTCCAAAATTCAAATCCGAGCTGTTGACCATATCTGAAAAGTTAAAATAAAACTTACACAATGTATCATATTTTTTTGGAACAAAACATAATAAAATAAATATAAAAACACTTATCTGACTCAATGTAATTGGCACTGTTGATCAACAGATAGAACGACCTAGCGCGCCACATTCTTCGCCCTTCGGGCCTGCAGGTCTCAATGGCTTGCCGCCTTGCATCGCTTCGCATTTAAGGCACGATCGACGCTCGCGCTTCGCATTCGCCTAAACCCCCTGCGTTTGCGCTCATCCAGTCCTCCTACAATGCTATTCTAGGGATTGGAGTTTCTGTTGTTTCACCGTTAAGTCTTTCCATGATTAAAATTTTATAAACGTGACGTTATATAATTTCTTGAATTGCTAGAAAACTCTATAATGTGAAGGCATTCAACAAAGGCGTCCCACACCGTCGGGTTGCGAATGAAGATTACTTTATGATCGGTACAGTAGAATTTTATGTGAAGCAGCCAAACAGCTGTTTTTCATCGAACTCGCAAGACACTATATAGATCAGTGCAATTTGTCTGCTAGCTGCTGTAACAACTACCAGTGTTTAGAACCTCATCGATGGTGCTTTTAGTACAAGAGCTTCCAGCTTCTACAGAGTACAGCAATTATTCAGATGTGTATAAGAAACCAATAAGTAATAATAATTTACAGCATGATGGGGCCATTATATGGACTGTAAAGAGTGGACTTTTGCATGCTTTCTAAGAACTTAAAGTGTATTTAATAATAGCAAGTATTGCAAATAACTAATCATTAGTTTAATATGACTATGAATTGGTAATGATAATTTTTATTTTATTTTCAACTTCTAAAATACTATTATCAACCATCATGATGTACGCGCACCATCAACTATACATTATTGCATGTATATTTGAATACCGAAACCAAATCAAGTTATGTCGGATAATTTCTGTAAGTATCACTGAGTTTATTCACATGATTTACATCATAAACTTCAAATGCCTTTTACTCAGTTTAGTTCTTTCATGATATTTTTCCAATTGCCGCAGGTTTTCTCAGCAATGAGTGGACCGATTGGACTGGAATTTTAAAGAAACCTTAAGAATAGGCTTCTGAAGGTCATGATTTTTGGTAAGTAAATACCTTTAATTGTTTTTCAGGATTATACTCACTTAATGCATATTTGTAATGGATAAAAGTGATGTAAAATACTTATACATTGAAGGGGAAATATAGTTTTTAGAGCACATATGTTAATTTTTTACAGCACTAAGAATTTTTCTTTTTTTTTTTCAAGTTTTAACCCTGTCATAACTCCTTAATTCTGCAGAGATAATCAAGACCAACTGTAATTTTTCTTTAAAAAATCAGTTTTGGGGTTTTCATCATATTGAATTATTCTTAACGTATACTTATTATAGTCAAAAATTGTATTTTTAAATTATTTACAACTTTTATGTTGAAGGTTTTTATGTAATACGTATGTGTACAAAGTTTTATTATGAAAAACGAATTATTTTCATGTGAAAATTCGATTTTAGCTTGTTAATTTGAACTCTACGCATTTTCGAGGGTTGATGTCGATAGGAGAAAGAAAATGTTTTTGAGATGTACAACTTTTCCGTTTAACTTTTTTGTGTGAAATGATTATCATTTGAGTTATGGCCAAAAACCGTTTTTTCAATGTTAATTTAATGTTATAATTCGATTTTGGCTACTTAATTAGTATTCTAAGCATTTTCGAGTTTTCATGTCAACAGGAAAAAGTTGTATATTTTGGAGATCTACACCATTTTTATTTAAGTTTTTTGTATAAAATGCTTATTTTGAGTTATGGCCAAAAAACCGCATTTTAAAAATCGAAAAAAATGCCGCATAATTTTATACTGGCACTTTGTTATCATAGGTGGAGTTTACAAAAAAAATTTGGATTGACTAGGACTTATCTAATTGAGATAAGTTTGTGCCAAAATGATTTGGTTAAAAATACATGTAAAATTAAGTATAAAGAGCTCCCATTTGAATAATTGGCCGGTAATCGCAAAAATGCAAAAAAAGTCCTGTTGCAAAAATGAAAATTGGCTGAGATATTGCTGGTTACAATTTTTGCGATAGCAAAACTATAAGGCGTTCCCGCGTTGCGGTCGTGATAGCATACTGCAACCATAACTCAAAAAAATTGATCCAATGATATGCTTATTTGCTGCATAATTAAAAGACCGAACGATTTAATTGGATGGCCTTATAAGAAAAATAAACAAACTTAGCAGACGTTTCGTAAAAAGCAGCTGATAGAACAGACTAAGTGACTCACTTGAAGTGCACGGTGTAAAGTAAAATTAAAGAATATTGTACAAATAATATTCCATTGCATCCTATCCTATCGCGGAATATCTGATTTCGCCGTTCCTGACCGTTCCGTGTTAGAGGGTTATTGTTGAAAATGTCGAGAGTATTATATATATACATTGAATAGATCATAACGGAATAGAATTTTTTGCCATGCTGGTTAGGTGATTCTAGTGCATATATTGTTGTTCATAAATAAATGCTACGTTAGAAGCTGAAACGCTTTAATAACATCCTACCTTGAAAGCTATATATTTAATAGATATTAATTTTAATTTATTTGTTAAATGTCTTGCATTCATTTAAAAAGTATCATTCAGTGAGCATAAAGTTCATTTAGTAAGTATGAAATCTCCCCCCTCCCCCAAAAAAAACCTTTTCAAGATAAAAGGTAGGCAAGTATAAGGTTGATTCTTCATTTAAATTGTATAATAATTTTCAAACTCTCCACAACCCTTATGTATCCAAAATTCTGTGTTTATTCTATCATTTAAATTAAACGTTTTCATACTCTCTATAGCCCTTCTAATCCATTGACAAGACTTGATAAGGATCTGGAGCAGATCGAAACGTAGGCGAATAAAACGGCTGAAAATTTGGCTCGAAGAGATGTCTTAATTCATTTAATAATAACCACCACCATTCGAACGATAACTTCATCAATACTACTAAGACTTTATATGCTTATACTCATCAACTTGGAAAATCTAAAACTCTCTTCAATTAAATATATATTACGTATATAGCTTCGTATTAAAGGTCCATTGTACTGACAACCATTTTTTTGGTATCACTTCACTACCTTTGATTTAGGAAAATTCCTATTTTAATTTTCAGAAAGGAATGTTGTGATATCAGTAAATAAATTGGCAAGTTTCTTTTATAAAAAACCAATCGTGTTGAAATCAATAAATAAATGATCGTTTAAATACGAAAATAATATGTAGAATACAAATTAATTCATATACTTTACGGATAGCTTTTTGCATGAAGAAGTTGTAAGGACTTCGATGTACAGTCTGTCGAATAAATTGTTATTTTTATCCCTACAAGGCGATTATATTGAAGAATCAACATACAATAATACTAATGTAGTTTATAATATTAAATGCAGTCACCATCAAATAGACCTTTCCGTTAGGAATGCCTTCCACTTCGTGGATAAGTAAATCGCAAAAGAATAAATAACATGATGCAGTGAGACCGTGTTGAAATTTTTTTATAGAAAAACTTGCCGTGCTGTGCTATCATAGATAATCGATAAAAAAACTAAATGTCATTGTATTCAACAATATACTTCAATAATATATTTTTCTATATTTGAATTCAGAAATTGGTTACTTATTTTGATTAAGCAAAGGTCTCAATAGGACGGGATGGCAAGTTTTTCCGTAAAAAATTTCAACACGGTCTCACTGCATCATGTTATTTAATCTTTTGCGATTTACTTATCCACGAAGTGGATGGCAATCCTAACAGAAAGGTCTATTTCATGGTGATCGTATTTAATAATACATAGAATAAAATGAAGCTATCGCTCTACTCATCTGCATATTCTCACAATGGAGATCTGTATGCAGGCAGGCTCCAAAAAAATAAAAGAGAGAAATATAAATTTCTCTCTGTTGGCATTTCATCCCAACTGTCAGAGTGGACTCCTCAGTGAGGCTCTGACAGCTTCCTTAGACACCCGTCACTTCGAAGAGAAGCGGCATTTATGTGGTCTCGACCTGCATTTTTCTCTTGCAAGAGAGAAACACTATTCATTATTTAAATAAAATGTTATATAAAATAATACTTATCATTATTTAAAATTATTTACTCATGCAATATATTATAGTTAAGAATACCGGAAGCTTGTGATGAGTTGTATCAGGATTTTGGGGTTTCAAAAATATATAAAGAATTCAAATATTTAATAAATTATAATTCAAATAATGATATTTCTTATCAAGCACTATTAAATATTCAAATCAAATGGCGAATATAACAATTATTAGCATTAGTTAAAATTATTTTATCCATACAATATTTCATATTTGAAAATGTCAGAAGCTTTGGATGAATTGTATGACAGTTCTGTAGGTTTAAAAAATATATAACAAATTGAAATTTGTAATAAAGGACCCCGTACATTCCTTATGGAAATTGGTTCCCTGTCAAGTTGGCTGAAAATTTGATATATTATAGATTATAATCTCCTGAATAAATCCTCCAACAGCAGGAAACTTCCAAAAAACCTCCTTCTGTACTCTGAGAAAGAAACTCAATATGACGACACTGGGAAACTAATAAATAGACTGTTGCTAATAGAGCGGTGGAGCATAGAACGACCGAGGCCGACGCTCCGCTTGAGGAAAGATGCCGCATTTTCCCACCCGGCCTCTTTCTTCACAGAAGCATCGTCCGGCCGCCGAATTTCCCAATTGGTCCTTTCTCTGAAATAAATCCTCTATTGTTCTTTAATAGACCACCACTAATTTATTCTTTTATCCGTGATTTTCCCCAGCGCCCTCTTGTCCAAATCCTAATTTTTCCATTGGCTTAAAAATCAATCACTGCCCTCTATATTCTTTAATTGATGAGTTAATTCGCCCCCTGTTAATCAATATGGATCAATCACGCCAAATCAATGTCCATCCAGTGGCTCCACCTAAGGGTAATCGATAAAGCGCGCGATATTCAAAATCCTCTATGTCAATGTTCGAACCATTACAGACGAACCATCAACCGCCATACCTCTATAGCTGTAAATCAAACCAGTATATAGTACTGTACAGTTTGACTGTGCAGTACTATTCCACGCAATGTGCTCTCTCTCTCTCTCTCTCTCTCTCTCTCTCTCTCTCTCTCTCTCTCTCTCTCTCTCTCTCACACACACACACTCATGCGCTTGATCGAACCGTCATTCTTTCCCTCTCTTATTCACTCTCTCGGCCCAGCGATCATTCCCTCTCTCTCTCTCTCTCTCTCTCTCTCTCTCTCTCTCACTCTCATGCGCTCGATCTCCTCCGTACGTCGCTCGCCTCGCCAGTTCCCTCTCTCGCTCCCTCTCCAACACGTATCTCATGCATGTGACCGCGTATCTCATGCGCATCATGTTTGTGTGCATCAATAATTTCGATTCATACCCTAAAACTAATTCATTTTTCATAATTCGTACTTGAAAAAGTGTGAAAAAAAAGAATTTTTGATTGCCCTTTTAATTTGTTCTTGAGGTCGTCTATCTATTGAAAATAAGAAATATTTATTCATTTGTTGGATTTATTTTACTTATTTGTCAGAATTTAGGTTGAGTATATTATAATAAGAGATCTCTGATTGAAAGGTTAATAAAAATGCGTCTCTTCGAGCCAAATGTTAATAACTACGCCATACGTTTCGGGGTATTTTACCCCCTCATCAGTGGCTAAGCAAATTAATTTATTATTAAGGATTACAAGACAATTAGAAATTATGATAAATAAAACAAATTAAATTACCAAAGTTTAAAATGAGTCGTGAACTACATCGACGACGTAAAAACCGCAGACGGCGCTAAAAGTTACAATTCGCAAATTTGAAAAAATTACAAAAGAATTTAATAATGGTTATAAAAATCGCTACAAAAATTTACAACTTACAAGGTGTGACGCTCGAAAAACAAATTTGATAAGCGCGACCGGTGCCACTCGGTGGTAATGTGGCACCGGCCAAGGACAAAAGTCAACTAAGTTTACAGCTAAAATCGATCTTATATATACGTTACAATACATCCGTCAAACGGATTCTAATACAATTAAAAGTGTATAAAATGCAAAAATAAGGCGAATATTGTAGCCACGAAAGCCGCCGAGCTCGCTGAGTGTATCCAGAACACATAGCACAACAGAGGTGACACGAGCTGTTATTCATGTAGTAGATCGGAGAGCCCGCGCCGCTCCGCACGCGACGCCCCTACCATGACTGTATCACTATATAGTACAGTATGGCCAGGCCGTTGCCACGGCAACCCGGTTCTCCGACCTCCCACTTGGGATGTGCCGCTCCGGCCCGCCAGCCAATCACCATTGAACACGTGTTGGCTGAACTGAAGAGAGCGCGAAGCGGTGAGCCACCTCTCTCCGCGTTCTAAACTCCTGGTACAATCTGCTCGCTACCGAGCCTCCGCAATCACAACACTCGACAATTAATGTTTATTAGGACTAACTTTAAGATTGGAAATAACATTCTTGTAACTGGCTTTGAAGTGGCACGTGTCCTCAGCCCTATTCAGCGTGCCATCGAAAAACTGTATATGGAGCATCTCCGAGAACCGTCTACGGAAAATAGACTGCTCTCTGTCAATTATTTTAATATTGTTAAAATCAAAACTATGACCCGTCTCCAACGCATGTACTGCAAGAGGGGAATTCAGATCTCTTTTCTCTATATACCTCTTATGTTCGTATTGCCTAGTTTTTAGAGGCCGGTACGTTTCTCCGATATATGTTGATTCGCAATCGGAGCAATCGATTTTATAAACCACGTTCCGTGTGTCACCCACCGCAGTAGGGTCTTTACCAAGTTTGATAAATTTGTTAAACTTATTGGTAACATTATTAACTAACCTCACGTCATTATTTCTAAATACGGACCTTAATTTTTCATTGAACCCTTCGTAGTAAGGGAACACACCATAGCCCTTTCCCGAGTGTAAATTATTGTTACTATTGCAATTGGAAGTGTGTGAGTCAATATTGCTCGTGTCTGTGCCTCTCAATGCGGCCCTTAAGATGCCCAAATTACGTGCAATCCGCTTTTTGCTAAATTTCTCAATAAAATCAGGAGGATAATCATTAGCTATTAAGATTTTTTTCGCCTTTTCAACGTTCTCACAGTGGAAACGAGGATCCGACAATAATATTGCCCTATCAAATAGATTGGATATTATTGCTATTTTTTGACTTTTTGGATGATGGGAAAAGAAATTAATGTATCTGCAAGAAGCTGTGTTTTTTTGGTACCAATTAGTAAATATTTTGCCGCTAGAATCATGAAAGATAGAAATGTCGAGAAAGTTAATACTATTGTTTACTTCAATTTCCGAAGTGAATTGAAGGTATTCGTTATAATTATTAAAAACAGATAACACCACCTCAATCTCCCCTCTGTCCACTATCAGAGAAGATATCCAATATTAGAGAAGAGATGGAAATGGCTTTCATGTTTGAATTGCATGTCTAAGGACGAATTTATTGACGGTATAAGAACTCTTCTCGATTGTACATATCTTGTATTTGATGGCAATTTTTATAAGCAGGTTTCTGGCGCCCCGATGGGTTTTTGCTCGAGTCCTGTATTTGCGAATGCAGTTCTTGAGGACCTTGAGGAGCATTGTCTAAGCATTACAAAATCTAGCGTTCGACTTTTTCGCAGATACGTGGATGACTGTTTTTTGATAGTGGACAGAGGGGAGATTGAGGTGGTGTTATCTGTTTTTAATAATTATAACGAATACCTTCAATTCACTTCGGAAATTGAAGTAAACAATAGTATTAACTTTCTCGACATTTCTATCTTTCATGATTCTAGCGGCAAAATATTTACTAATTGGTACCAAAAAAACACAGCTTCTTGCAGATACATTAATTTCTTTTCCCATCATCCAAAAAGTCAAAAAATAGCAATAATATCCAATCTATTTGATAGGGCAATATTATTGTCGGATCCTCGTTTCCACTGTGAGAACGTTGAAAAGGCGAAAAAAATCTTAATAGCTAATGATTATCCTCCTGATTTTATTGAGAAATTTAGCAAAAAGCGGATTGCACGTAATTTGGGCATCTTAAGGGCCGCATTGAGAGGCACAGACACGAGCAATATTGACTCACACACTTCCAATTGCAATAGTAACAATAATTTACACTCGGGAAAGGGCTATGGTGTGTTCCCTTACTACGAAGGGTTCAATGAAAAATTAAGGTCCGTATTTAGAAATAATGACGTGAGGTTAGTTAATAATGTTACCAATAAGTTTAACAAATTTATCAAACTTGGTAAAGACCCTACTGCGGTGGGTGACACACGGAACGTGGTTTATAAAATCGATTGCTCCGATTGCGAATCAACATATATCGGAGAAACGTACCGGCCTCTAAAAACTAGGCAATACGAACATAAGAGGTATATAGAGAAAAGAGATCTGAATTCCCCTCTTGCAGTACATGCGTTGGAGACGGGTCATAGTTTTGATTTTAACAATATTAAAATAATTGACAGAGAGCAGTCTATTTTCCGTAGACGGTTCTCGGAGATGCTCCATATACAGTTTTTCGATGGCACGCTGAATAGGGCTGAGGACACGTGCCACCTCAAAGCCAGTTACAAGAATGTTATTTCCAATCTTAAAGTTAGTCCTAATAAACATTAATTGTCGAGTGTTGTGATTGCGGAGGCTCGGTAGCGAGCAGATTGTACCAGGAGTTTAGAACGCGGAGAGAGGTGGCTCACCGCTTCGCGCTCTCTTCAGTTCAGCCAACACGTGTTCAATGGTGATTGGCTGGCGGGCCGGAGCGGCACATCCCAAGTGGGAGGTCGGAGAACCGGGTTGCCGTGGCAACGGCCTGGCCATACTGTACTATATAGTGATACAGTCATGGTAGGGGCGTCGCGTGCGGAGCGGCGCGGGCTCTCCGATCTACTACATGAATAACAGCTCGTGTCACCTCTGTTGTGCTATGTGTTCTGGATACACTCAGCGAGCTCGGCGGCTTTCGTGGCTACAATATTCGCCTTATTTTTGCATTTTATACACTTTTAATTGTATTAGAATCCGTTTGACGGATGTATTGTAACGTATATATAAGATCGATTTTAGCTGTAAACTTAGTTGACTTTTGTCCTTGGCCGGTGCCACATTACCACCGAGTGGCACCGGTCGCGCTTATCAAATTTGTTTTTCGAGCGTCACACCTTGTAAGTTGTAAATTTTTGTAGCGATTTTTATAACCATTATTAAATTCTTTTGTAATTTTTTCAAATTTGCGAATTGTAACTTTTAGCGCCGTCTGCGGTTTTTACGTCGTCGATGTAGTTCACGACTCATTTTAAACTTTGGTAATTTAATTTGTTTTATTTATCATAATTTCTAATTGTCTTGTAATCCTTAATAATAAATTAATTTGCTTAGCCACTGATGAGGGGGTAAAATACCCCGAAACGTATGGCGTAGTTATTAACATTTGGCTCGAAGAGACGCATTTTTATTAACCTTTCAATCTTCCATCATCGAGCGATAGAGTCAGTTTCAAACAATAAGAGATCTCATCTGGTCGAAGTCATCCGGTACGAAAAACCGGCCATTTCAAAAGGAAGAGATATTACTGAGCGCAACATTCGGAATGCGTATTCGCCGTCGCTGTTTATCTAAATAGGAGCGCACCACCCAGAGTGCGTGATCGGCGACCTTGGTCACGTAGACACATTGTCGCTACCTGGTGCACGCATTTTGCCGAAAAGCTACGGAGCGCACCACCCAGATTGCGTAATCGGCGACCTTATTCACGTAGACACATTACCGGTACGTGATGCACGCGTTTTGCTGAAAAGCTACAGAGCGTACCACCTAGAGTGCGTAATCAGCGACCTCGTTCACGCAGACACATTGCTGGTACCCGGTACATGAGTTTTGCCAAAAAGCTGCGGAGCGCACTACCCGGAATGCGAAATCTGCGACCCTGTTAACCTAGATACCCAGATATTGGTCTCCACCACCGGATACCCTGGTGACGTAGCTACTATGCCGATTCGAAGAACACGTGATAGAGTAAGCCACCTTGATTCGACGTATTATCTATTTTCATCTTTAATCGTTCTATTTGACTTGAGATAATGCTCTGCTATGTAAACGCACAGACGGCTGCTTGATGTGGTACGGGTAGTATTACCTGGACTCCGTCATTGGCCACCACAAATACCTGCTATAACTCTCAGAGTTGCAGTGCATATCATCGATATGTATAATTTTTTTCTCAACCCCTAAAGTCGCGCTATATCTATATTTATTTGTTTAGTACTATATATACTAAGCGCGCCATAACCAACGTAAAAATCCAAACTTTAACGATTTTTTTCTCAAAAACGGTGGCTCTCCGCCAGTTGCGCCGATGGAGACTTTTGTTCAGGATATGATAATCTATAGTATATCAAATTTTCAGCCAATTTGACAGGGAACCAGTTTCCATGAGGAATGTGTTCGGGGTCCTTTTAATTTAGTCAATAACACGAATTGTTGGACACTAGTAATATTCAAATAAAATGGTGTATATGACAATTATTATCATTATATAAAATTATTTATTCATGCAATATATTAAATTTGAAAATGACACAAGCTTGGTGTACAATCCAAAAAAATTCATGATGATCTCTATTTCAATGTAAACGTATCTGTATAACTCGCAAAACAGGCAGCGACCATTTCGAACAAAAAAAATACTATAAATTTTTTAAATTTTTTAAATATAGAAGCTACGGCTTTACAAAAAATACTATTGGAAATGGGTGTTTATTATTTAATAATAAAACAGCAGTAGTTTCACTTAAACTCAATACTCATTTATTGAATTTGTATAAGAAAGAATCACGTCTGATTAGTACGTTTGCTCTAGCGAGAAACTCATGCGAGACTGAGGGGTACAGTACAAAAAACAAGAACTGAGAGGTTCGACAAAGGACTTTCGACCATTGGACCTTTGACATCATAAAAAGGCATAAACGCATTTTCCCTATCTTTTCCTATGCTCAAATTTCACAGTACAGTTCTAAACGTAACTAAGCAAGACGAGTCATTTTTGTATAGCATGTTGTAGTATAGGCTTATATACTGCGACTATACTTATAGTAATATTCCAATAAATACAGTTAAATTTCAAATAAAAATTTAAGAAAAAAAGTATTCTTGGCATTTTTCATGATTTTGTTTCGTTTTCGAGTTTTCGGGTATGCCTGGTATAAACTGTAATTCCTAAGCTAGACTTCTCGGTATGTTATAATGTAAAGTATAGGATTCTAAAACATTTTAAGATAGATCTAGTATACACCCTAGAATTGAACTTGCGTACACTCTACAGTAGATCCAAGATAGACCTCGGTTATACTGCCATATAACCGAGATACTCTGAAATACTCTGTAAAATCAGCATATCACACTTTGTGGACAACGATAATTTTCATTTATTTACCGCGGTATATTCTAGAATACACTACGATAACTTGGCAGTGTCGAGAAACATGAAACTCTGAATACACTAGGATATTTCGAGGTACAGCAGACATTTAATACAGTATCCCGGGTTGTCCAGAAGTTCCAGAATATCTCAAAATAATAAATAAAATATTACCGGTATCCAAGGTAACCCACAATGCACTGGAATGTCTTATGATAACTTAAGTATCCACAGACATCCTAAACGCTTAGATTACTCTAGGATATCCCAGAACAATTCAGGATAACCCAAGCTATAGTAGCTATTCAAGGAAACCCAAAAATATACCCTAGGGTATACCCTCGAGTACCCCTGGTGTATACACTAGCATGCACCCCAGGATGTATCCTAGGATTTTCCAAGGATATCCTGGGTATCCTAGGGTATCGCACAATAACCTAGGGTAACTCTCCAGGGTAGCCGAGGTTAACCCAGAGTAGCCCAATGTATCCCAGGATTTCCAGGTGTACCCTAGGATATCCCAGACTAATCTAGGCTAACCCTTCAGTAAGCAATTGATGCTTCATCTTAACAAAGATTTTGACATACTTGTGTGGGACATCTAGAAGAGTATCCTGAAGAATATCGATGCACTTCTCATACCGCCAGGCATTACAGTTAAACCTAGTCTATACAATTATTCGATCATTCTGTATGGCTATTGGTTTTAAAAACTTCCATCAGTGGATTATCCGTCTTCTTAAACTGATGAGAACATTTGTTGTGAAGCCAGGAGAACAACCGATATTGCATGCTGAAAGATCTGCAGCAGCAACACTGAAGGCAAGAATTTATGAATAATGATTATTGTTTTTTTTTCATAATGCAAAAAATTCATAGTCAAAAACGATTTTGCGTTACCATATAAAAGCCATTTGAGCATATCTAAATCGGTAGCCTTCCTTTAGGTAGTTTTTGGTATTCATATTGATTCATTTTATTTCTGTATATAGTACCTACAATTGCTTCTATCTGAGCTTTGGCGTATGAGCATCGTATCTATTTGTACATAAATATATATATTTTTAAATATTTAAGTAATTATTTAATAGCTAATCATTATATGCAGATGAAAAATCTGTAATACCTTAAGCCAATAATCTATTACCAACATGCACAACCTTATCCGATTCTAAAAGACTATATACTGTAACGAGATGAGAGATATTCTTGCAAATGGCACAAAAACTAAGCAACGTGGGGACTTGAACCCACGACCTCGAGATCCTCAGGCACGCGCTGTATGCACGGAGCCAACGTCACACTCGCAAAGGCCTACGAACAAACTTCTACGGAATTGGGAGCGCCATCTCAATCTCAATAAGGGCCAAAGCTGCGTATTACCATTTCAATCTAACATAGGCATAACGAAACTTTCAGAAGACCACAATGTTCAATCTCATGATCTAATGAGCAATACTCCATAGTTAAGGCGATTGTAGCCAATAGACAGTATTGGGCTCAGTGAACGAAAAAACTTTGGAAAGATAAGGGAAGACTCTTTGATTGTGGATTTATGAGTTGGACGCCATGTAACGGAAAAGGTTGTAGAGGTTGTTAAAGGATGTCTAAAACTCTTTCAGATTTTTTTCTGACACATCTCTACGGGATACAATATAATACTTTGGCAAGGAAATTTTCTTTAATTTCCAGGAAAAATACTTCCAAAATGATGTATATAAATTTCAACAGCTTTATTTTAGACATTTAAATTCAAAATTTTTAAGGTTTGTTTCTTCGGATTGAGAGAAAAATATTTGTATGATATAAGCGAGCTTCTCCGGGTTGGTCTTGAGGGGACGCTCTGGGCGTGGCGACCTGGAGAGATGGCTCTCGCTCAATCTCCTTCCGGAGGGGGACGCTCGAACGAGCGTTCGTGAGAGCGGTCGCGACGGATGAGATCGTCGGCGTGGAGCGCAGCTCCTTTGGTGTTGCGGGTAGAGCGATCTGAGGGTGCTCTTGGAGAGCGATCGAAGCTGGAGGCAGCTGGCAGCGTAGAGGCTTCCTCGATGCAGTCACTCCCGGCTGTAGCTTCCACGTTGCATGAAGAGCGGATGCGGCGTGGCCTCCACCACGTCGACGCTGGACCGAGTCGATCCCCTCGGCTGAGAGAAAGAGAGAGAGAGAGAGAGAGAGAGAGAGAGAGAGAGAGAGAGAGAGAGAGAGAGAGAGAGCACTCTCGTAGCTGGTGCGTTCGACGCTGATGGCTCCGAAGGATGCTGATATGGGTCTTTGCAAAAGACCGGCGGCGCAGAGCGGCTTTCGAAATATGGCGCTGAAAATCTCCGATCGGGGGGACCTTGCGAGAAGGCAGGAATAATTACACCAAGTAATTAAATTTCCCCAGCAAGGCTGACATTTATTGATCAGTGGTCCTATCAGTAAGTCGCCAGCAGTCGTCGACGGGCTAATCTGATGGGGCTGACCAGTCAGAAGGATCATCAAGCCCCGGAATGGCTCGGCCTTATATCTATTCCGTTGCGCTGCTTCTGTGGTGGACACGCGAAAATAAGATGCCGGCCGCCTAGCGTTGGCGCGCGGAACTGCCGCGCTGCGGGATTCCCTGGCTGCGCCGGCCGGGCTGCCGCGCTGCGGGGGCCCTTATTCGCGTGTCTTTTCGCGTGGCGAGAGAGTCACTGGGTGGGGTATAACATGTAAAGATAGCTTTTCTCAACCCAAAAGTATTTAAATAATCCCAGAATGCAAATCAAAGCTTAAGACCACTTAAAAACTCAAAATATCGCTTAAAAAACTAGATTTCCTATCTAAAAACAATATATTTAAAAAGTAAAATAAGTTCTGAGACAAAAAGTATTCTTAAGATTTCTCTTAATTTCGCTTCGTTTTCAAGCTAAAAATCGATGAATATGTTGAATTTTAGTACAAAATCTTATCTTCTATTATATTAAGCGGCTTCCTTTCTAATTAATATTGCTCTTATCCAGACATTTCTTAAAAAAAACATTATAACGATATATATATATATATATATATATGAATATATTTTTTAATTCAAGCACTTAAAGCTGACAATCAGACCTTTCCAAAACTTTCTTCAGATATTTAATATCTTATGTTTCAAGGTCAGAATTGCAGATTAAACATTTTTTGCACGACCAGTTTCACACTTCAAATTTTGGTTTTCTGCAAAAAATTGATCAATATCAGACATATATATATATATATATATATATATATATATATATATACACACACACTAGGGGGTACCCCCTGCTCACTCCGCTCGCCAACCCCCATTATTTCAGTTGTTATATTTATTTTCAAATCTCAATTTTTAAATAAATGCATATTTTATTGACCGTTAGAACAATAATAATTCTTAAAATTTGCCTACTGCCATAAAATTGATGGTATATAAATGATACTGAAAAATGTTATTATAAAAATAGCTCACCCATCAGCTCCACCCACAGTCTGCCACATCTCCCTATCTTCTCCACGATGATCTCTAACCATGAAGTCTATTAACTACCTGTCATCTTCACCATTCAACCTTATCTACCACCCATCATCTACATCCTCGACACCTCGACTCTAGTTTTTTCCTCCAGCGTCCACACACAACCCCTATATATCAGCTCTACTCAAGACTTCAAACCTTTACCTATCACCTTGACCCATGACCTTTTCATCCACCTACATCTGCTCATAAACTCTACCGTCTCTCAGCTATTAGCACCTCGTTCACATCATTTATAATCTCGACCTATGAGGCCGATTAAATCATAAAATCTATCCTTTACCTATGACTTTCAACTAAAATTATTAGTCTCTGCGTATGTTCTCCACCTATCACCCCAATTTATTACGTAACGCTCCACTTATTACACTAAGCTTATCTTCTTGACTATCCACCTATCATTTCCACCTTCCATTTATCGCCTCCAATCACGACCTCTAGCCTCCCACTATTACGTCTAATCATGACTCCTAACATTGACCAATTACCTACACCCATAGCTTCGCCTAATCACCTGTTATGTCCAGCTCTAAACCACCTGTTAACGATCATTTCCAAGCATGAAGTCTACCAACTTCCTGTCACCTTCACCGTTAATTTCTATCCACTGCCGATCATCTACAACCTTGACCCTCGACCCTCGACCCCTGAATATTTTAATCTTTACCTATACCTCGACCTATGACCTTCTTATTCTCCTGTTACCTCCACTTTCTATCTAGCCCCATAAAGTCCACCGTCCTTCTAGCTAATTGACCTACCACTAACAACTTTCACCCATAACTTTCATCACCACTTACCACCTTCACTCGTAGCTTCTAACGAACACCTATTCCCTGCAATTATGACCTCGTTTTCTACACTCCACCTACATTTCCTACACTATCTACGTGAACCACACACACTCCATTGCTACAGTCATAACCACCACCCTTTACGCATAATCTGAACACACGTTTACACTTTCTGCCTACACCTATCACCTCCACATATGAATTCCACGCATCACCTAGCATCTTTACTCGTAACCTCAAACCGCACCACCTATAATGTCCACCATAATCCGCACCACCTATAAAAAATGCGAAAAACTTAAATTATTTAGCAACTGAAATAAATTAGTACGTAAGTTAAGATTTATATGTTAAATTAATTGTTGAATTCTTTGCATTTTTTCTAGGCTGCCGCTATCCTTGGCAGCGCTTTGTACGGGTATATAGTTTTTCATTTCCAGACTTAAGAACTCGTTCATTTTGTTCATTTTTTTCTTGGCTGCCGTTATCCTTAGCAGCGCTCTCTACGGGTATACAGTTTTTCATTTCCGTTTACACTGTTATCGTTTATTAATAACTTCAATTTTTTGTATCTACCGCTGTCATGAACAATACTTTATTTTAATATAATTATTGACATTTTCAAATTAAATAAATTAAATTATGTATTCGTTTAAATTTATGATGATTTATATTAATCCATTTAAATTTACAATAGTTCTTTAAATGCAATAATTTTAGTGTAATCTTTTTTTATTTTTTTCTTATTTTGAATTTTATTATTTTTATTGATAAACACTTTTAAATAATTAGTATTTGTTGCCCTTGATAATGCTACATATAACTGTACATGAGAAAATATTGAAGATGGTAAATATAATCCAACTTTTTTAAACGATTGACCCTGGGATTTATTTATTGTCATAGCGTATGGAAGCCTAATCGGAAATTGTCTTCTTGTCATTGAAAATGATTGGTATTATAATATTTGAACTGTTATGTCGAAAAAGACGTATTAGTTTACCAATTTGAGGCCTGACGTTGCCGTCAATAGCCTGGGTAGTTTTGGTGCAATTTGCCCCTTCGACTGAAAGAGAAGGAAAACGAAGGAAGTATAGAACCATGGGTTATTCTTATTTCGGCTAAATCATCGATGTCGAACTAATTATACTGGCGAAGGATTCCTTTAATGTCAATGTTTCCTAAACACTTGCTTTGCCGCTAACAAGCGAGGGCAGTGTTTATTATCATTGAGATAAGAAATGCGGGTGTGATTGATTAAATACTGCAACGATCCTCTCCTGCACAGGAATTTCTTCCTGAAGAGAGTCGATTACAGTAGTTTTTTTATTGGAAGTTATTCCGCGAACAAGGTTTCAGCAGTAGAGCTCCTTTCAACCTACACAAGGCACTCCGCACGAGCCCTGAAGGTGAAGGATACTTCTGCTTTTTTTTATATCGCGCGAATTACGTCCACCGGCACTGGACGTCCTTTAGTACGAAATAGTTTAGGTCGCGGGAGCTAGGTGCTCCTATATTTTTAGATGAAAAGAAAATGTAGAATTACTTACTCTTTCTATTGTTGATTCCTGGTTTGGAAGCCTTCGATGCCGAACACGCGATTGCGGGGTTGAGGAAAGTGAGAGAAGGAAATCAAAATTTGATTTCAAGAGTGATGTAAAAATAAAATTATGATGTATTTGCAAAGAAGATACAAGTAGTTGAGACAAAAAGAAAAGTAGTCAACTTGACTCGGCGAAGGTCAAGGACTGAGTAAAGTGATTTTTTAGTAGTTCATCTGGTCCACCCGAAGGCAGGACACAGAGTGTGTGTGGTATGATTCTTTCGGAGGAACGAAGTCAATCTTCTTTCGTATGAGAGTATATTTGGGGGGAGAGTCTTTTCCAATGAAAACCTTCAGATTTTCTCAACTCAAAAATTTCTCAATTACAGAACTAGCTGTCCATTAACTACGCCTACATAGCGGCCTTAGTACCTCCTATTTTAGATAACGGGCTGAGGGAGAGAGGGTAGCTTATTTTCTCTCTTGAGCGTGACACGCGCCTCTCTTTCTCATGCGCCGTATTAACCGCCCCTCCCCCTTGTATTGCAGTATTAAAAGGGAGATAAGGTATTTTATAGAACTGAAATATTAGAATTTGTATAGGTTTTATATTATTATTAATAGTCCTATTTTTTATTATAATAATCTTATGTCCCTATTCTTTAAAATCATTTATCATAATAGACACTGCTGATTTTTCAATTAAAAACTAAACAAGATTCAAAGCCGAGCGAGCATTAACGAGCGAGGGAACTCTGGCTAGTATTATATTAAGCGACGACCTTGTCCAGTGTCCCGTGTTCGGTGTCCCGTGTCCCGTGTGACCTCTTCTTAAGCAAATAGTTTAATCATTTTTTAAGAATAATGCTTTATCTACACCCACATATTTGTATGTATACCTAGTGCACGGTCTGGAGGATGATTTCCCGTCATCCTGGAGGTCATCCTGACATCTGGACATAATCTCCAGGCAATTTTTTTTTAGAGTATGTTAAAGTGTACTTAAGGGGTTATGTCAGGGTTAAATCCTGAAAAAAAAGTTATTAGTATTGTAAAAAATTAATGTATTCATAAGTACTCCAAAAACGAATTTTATGCATTAAAAATGTACATTAAGTGAGTGTAATGCTTCAAAACAATTAAAGGTATTTACTTACCAAAAATCATGATTTTCATCATTTTTGTATACTTCCCGCAGCTTTCTAAATGAATCGTACCATCAATCCTGATGAACTAACGTGAAAAATCTTTCTTATGAGTCTGGACACAAACTAAGTGGAATAGATTTCTGAAAAACAAAACAAAATTCATACAATCAATCATACATATATTCACAATATTAGTAATTATAGTGAATGTTACAGACTCATAAGAACGGTTTTTCAATTTCGTTCAGCAGAATTGATGGTACGGGTTCTTTAGAAAGTTGTAGCAAGTATACAAAAATCATGAAAAATCTAAATCTGAATAAAAGGCATTTCAAGTTTATGATGTAAATCATACAAATAGACTCATCTATACTTACAAAAACTATCTGTCATACCTTGATTTGTTTTTGGTACTCAAATATACATGCAATAAAGTATATTTTATGGTACGCGTACATCATGATATTTGGTAATAGTATTTAGAAGCTAGAAATGAAATCAAAATTATCGTTACCAATTCGCAATCAAGTTAGACTAATGATTACAGTTATTTGCAATACTTACCATTTTTAAATACACCTCAAATTGTTAGAAAGCATGAAAAATGCCACTTCGTACAGTCAACATAACAGTCCCATCTTGCTGTCTTCCACCCGTACACCTAAAAGCAAAAAATAAACAAACAAAGGAAAAGCTCTTTACGCATAAATTATTACTTATTAGTTTCCAATACTTATCTGAATAATTAATATACTCTGTAGAAGTTGTTGTACTTAAAAATATCATTGAGTAAGCAGACCAACTGCACTAATCTGTTGTCGTGAAGATTGGATGGAAAACAGCTGTTTGACTGCTTCACATTAAATTCTATTATACCGATCATATAGTAATCTATATTTCCGACCCGAAACTGTGAGGCGTGAGGTGCTACATGTTCGGTGACAAATTCAAATTTGTTGGATGCCTTTACTTAAACACATTGAGTTTAATAATAACATAAAATCATACATAGAAAATTTAATATTTTACAAATGTGGAACAATAATTTTTTAGAAAAAACGTTTGTGTAAAATGGTTTTTACGTAGTATTTAAACTAAGTTTTCTCATGAAATTATTGTATACGAAGCGTGGTAGAACAATTGTTTCCATAAGTTTGGTCTAATTAAAATATTTAAAATTCACGATTTTAGAAAAATTTGCTAGAAAAATATTTATCAGTTTTTTATCTGTATCTTCGAGGTTTTTTGTTATCAAAAAACGGCTTTCAGGACCATATTCTATGGACTATTAACTGTGAAAAAAGTGACGAAAAAAAATTGATATTTTCATAATTTTAACCCTGTCATAACCCCTTAATGGGTGATGTCGAGGATGATTTTCGGTCATTCCAGAGGTCACCCTGACATATAGATATCGTTTCCAGGGAATTTTTAATTTAGTTTAATATATAATGTTTCTGTATGTTATTTTGCGTTTCGTCCCAGGTTTTTTAAATTGACTCTTCAGTAAGATAAAAAATAATTAAAGGAAATAATTAAAGATATAATTAAAAGTTGAAAGTGAAAATTAGAATTTAAAATATTCGAATAGTACATTACGATACGTGTGACCTAAATGGCCCATTATTGCACAGCGTGCAAATAGCACGCAATTTGATGGGTCACTTAGGTTACCAATATCGTATAGAATTTTATAGCGCAGCCTACCTAAATCCGCAGTCACGGTTATTCATGATATCGATTGGTTTACCGTGAAGTTGGCGCTCGAGCGTAGCGAGTGTGATATCCACGATGAAATAATCGACTACTTTGGTCACGAATAAGCGTGATATAAGTGCGGATTTAGGTCACACTGTGCTATAAAATAATATTTGACTGTTTTTTTTCTATCGAACCCTGTCTTAGATGCAGCACAAGTTTATAAAAAACGTTATTTGGGCGAGTAGAGAGACCGTGTGGTGAACGTGCGAGATGCGGGATATAGCATGCGAGAAGAGGTGGCACACCGCTCCGCGTTCTATTTTATAGCCAACATGTCTACTATAGTGTTTGGCTGGCGGAGTAACATCCCAAGTAGGAGGACTGAGAGCCCGAGTTGCTAGGCAACGCTCCGGCCATAGTGTATCGTTTTCCGATACAGTGATGGACGAAGCGTTTCAGCATGCGGCGCGGGCTCTCGGCCTTACTACATGGTGAGAGATTGGTGCGACTTCTTCGAAATGTATGCTCTCTGTATACGTTCTATCTGCGCGTTGATGCTTCGTCCGTATAGCAGGATTAGCTTTAACATATGTAAAAAGAATTTTTTTAAAATGTTTTATATATAAATAAATGTTTTAAAGTTATATGTTTTTAGTGTGTACAATTTTTTCATCATCTTTTTCATGCTCATTTACGAATGATGAACTATTAGTTAGTAAAATTTTTAAATTAAATTTTGTTGTAACCCTTTAAAGTGCAACATACAATTGTCCATGGCTGAAAACTGAATTTGATATGTATACGACGCAACATGCCAAAGCAACAAACAGATCTGCATAAAAACGCTGCCACTAATAATAATCAGTAATACGCCCGCGATGCCCTTCGATCAAATAGCTCTTGATTTTTACAGCCCTCTTGAAAAATCGAGAAAGGATAACAAATATATTCTGATAATTTAAGACATACTCACGAAATATACGACATAATACCGACAGAACTCGCTAATGCCGAGGAAGTCACGCGCGAGTTAACCGAAAAAGTAATTTTCGTATTCGCGACACCGGCGGCTATAGTAACACAATTCCAAAATCGAGTACTCGAAAGCCTTCCGAAGGACTGCGTATCACCTGCAGGCGATGGTTCAATAGAAAGAATGCACCATTCGCTTACGGAATATCTACGCAAATACGTAAGTAGTATACCCCGGACTATGGCACGTCAAAACAAACCCCCACCACCGCACCCAGAGCAGTGGGGGGATTTGCATTGACGCGTCATAGCCCGGGGTGGGGAGGGGGGCCAGGTGAGAAGAGGGGGGGTATATGATTGGGGAGGAGAACCACCGGGGAGGAAGGGGTTATAGAGGGAGAGGGGATGTGGCCATACCTTGTAATTGTGGAGGGGGTTTTACTTTTTTTGTTATAATAACGATTATGAATGTGAAAAGGAGATGGATTATGGGCTTAAAGGTTAATAAAATATACAGTTTGATTAATTTTCCAACCTTTCATTGAGCGTATTTATTAAATTGTACATATGTAACGAAGTAAGCTCATAAAGCAAATTTTCAATTTCTATTTTTTCAAGCTCGGAAGAGTATTGATGATAGTTTTTACAATAACCGTCAACATTTGTTTTGAATGTAGTAGGTACTCTATCGTCGATTAAATTAACATATTTTGTCACAATTCTCGATGTATAACTTAGTAAACGAGATTCCTCCATATAATCTTTACTTTTATTTATAATGAAATCTGCAATATTTTTTACAACTTCGCTCACACTACCGCATATTACTTCGAAACACCAGATACGCAAATCAATGCATTTATAAATATAATTCTTTAAACACTCAAATGTTGATTCATCCAGCGTAATGGATCCTTGAAATCTTCTCGACACCTTGGGATGATTGTGAAGTACATCCTGAGTAATGACGATGATTCTACCATGACGATCGTTTGTAAATTTGAGTTTCCAACCAGGACCGTTAACTGTAACGTGCTTTTGATAATCAGCTTCTCCATCAAAGTATTTTGAGATGGCTGTGAAATAACCCTTGAATTCCACCCAGCTGTCTTCTGAGAAGGTTATACCATTGATGTCACTATTTAACAATCTTACTACTGGTTTGTAGTCCTCGTCCTCTAAAGAAGCGTATTCCATGCCCACGATAATTTTGTTTGAACATGTATTATCTAACCCGTATAAAGCACAAAATAACATTTGTTGCTGTGGATACAAAGCCATTCTTGTAGGCACGTCTTGACTGTTCTCTGGACGACTGACAAAGTAGTACTAATCGTGAATCTTTACGGTACAATTTGAAATGTTGAAATGATAGTGGGAGGGCCTCGAACAAGCCTCCAAGTAGGGGTCGACAAAAAGTCAGAATGCTGATTCAAATCCTCGTTTGACTTGGTACTTTTCACATTACAATAACGACATCTTAGAAGGGCAGCAGCTTTGTAAACATCTGACAATGCACCGACCATTTCCTACGAAAGCCTCATCACCTCTTTTCGCGCATCGCACATAGCGTCTGACTATGTTATCATTTTTTTGCAGGTTGTCAGAGAAATTATTGAGAAATTTATTGTAACCTAATCCATCGCTCATATAACGCAGAAACATAATACAGTATTGACCGCATACGTCGGAGAAATCATTCTGCAGTCGTATATCATTCCAGTGAAGTTGTTTACAATTTTTTCGCAATCGGTTGATATGGTCCGGTACGAACGGAGGTAGACCAAAGCTATCAAAATAAAACGCATTACAAGATTTATCAATATACATAGCGACCCAATGCATACCCGATCTCGTGTGATCATCCGTATTGACGATGAATGCAGCGGGTTTCGTCCACCGTTGATCGGCTGGGAATACGCCGATAGTATGCGAACGAATTTTCGTCAGATTTTTCAATATTTGCAGACTATCGATTGCAAAGGCTGCTTATAGTGTTACATCTATTCAGAGAGAACCATGATTTAAACCTTTATGCATAGTGCGGCAGAACATAACGACATCTATATATAAAAATTTTAACTACTAAAATCGACTATAACTTGACGAGATGCGTCGATTTCTAAAATGTTTTCATACTCCGTGTATAGAATACAGTTGACTGTTTCCGTTAAGGGTTGGGTTTGCTGAAACGCACTTCCAATCGAATACTACCATGTTTGATGAGGTTCCAAT
This sequence comes from Philotrypesis tridentata, assembly GCA_018906965.1. Lineage (NCBI taxonomy): Eukaryota > Metazoa > Arthropoda > Insecta > Hymenoptera > Pteromalidae > Philotrypesis > Philotrypesis tridentata. Next base: position 228,052 of record JACCIB010000152.1, on the reverse strand, counting down.
GACCACCATCATTCGCCGATAAATCTGGAGTTAGATCAAAGGCAAAGAGGCAATATCCGTGTGGGTAGGAATCGCGAGTTATTTGATTACCCTCGTTGAGAAAATGTATACCTGTACCAGAGTATAGGGTATGGTATGCATCTACGTACAGATTTTTTGTTGTAAAATCGGGTTGCAATGGCTTTGAAGGCACCTCGTCAACATACAAACATACAAAGTTTAGATTAAAGTGTTCGAAATTGAACGGATTGAGCATTCGATCACCATTAAAAGCTTTATTATTGATAAAATTAATGATGATTCTTTTCGGTAGTTGACCCAGTACAATGTTATCTAAAGTCTCACCGTGTACACCACTATGCATAGTTATTGCTTTAACCTCCACCCTCGTTAGAGGATATTTAGCAGTTGTTTTCGACAGTGATTGAGCGTGTACCAGCAATATACCAGGACTGATTTTTAAACGTCTAACAAGAAGATTTGCCTCTTCGATATGTACGGTAAAAGTACCGGCAGGATCCATCAGGCAAAAACTATCTCGAGCTTTCACTAAATGTACTCGCACTTCAACACCATTGATTAGAAGTCTCTCTTGATTGAAGACATCTGTATGCAGATGACCAATCAGGTCAATAGATTTATCATGAGCTAATAATTTCCGTCTTTCAACAAGTCCTTCATTGGAATTTTTCGTATTGTTCATATTTCCAGCGGTATAATCACGCCATAGAATAATAGAAAGATGAGAGGTTTTTGCGGCAGGACCATAATTCAGTAATGTTTCAATGTAAGCTCTGTATGCATAGGCATTGGTAGGTGGAGATACGGGTTTTGAATTGAATAGTACGTCTACTTGATTGAAGAGAGAATGCATGAAATTATTGGTCGGTCCTACTCGTTCTGCCAAACTTTTGAAAGACTCTCTAAAACTTTTTTCAGTCACAGTAGATTTAAACTAACACGAAGGCTGAGCATAGTATGAGTCAAATCAATGTATTCATCACTATTACCAGGGATTACAAATTCTATCGATGAATCATCAGTCAAAGGTGATATTGGTTTGTACTGAATCCAATGCGAACCCTCTATTGCCATTTGAGTTGGTGGGATTTTAAATAGTAACAGCTTTGACTTCAGACATTCGCAAGAATGAGTGTGTAAAAATGCCATTTTTTTACTGTCAAAAATATCTCTAGTATTCCTGTTTTTACGTCTTTTTCCGTTAGTCACCCTCCTCCTGCTTTTCTGGTTCTTCCTCGTCGTTTTCTTCTTACTCCTCTTCGTCTTCTTCTCCTTTTTCTTATTGATGGTCTTCCTTACACTTTTCTTGTTTATTCGAGCAGCTACACCACGTCTTCTTATTCTCCTACCATGGACTGTTGTAGGTGCAACGAGCGCTTGCAACTGAGAAGGATAACCGTAGCGTAACATTTTATATCCAGATCCCTCCATCAGTTTATCCAACTTTTATTCAGCCTTTCTTTTTAGAATCTCACCAGCTTCTCACACGACTGCGAAATGACTCTTTGACGGGTGTATTACGCGTTGCAACGTCGGAAATAATGTTAATACCTGTACGTACAGCTTCTTTTCCCACAGCTCTAGCACCCCGATTGATGAGCGGAAGGACTCTCCGAAATATACCGGCTAAGAACGAACCAATACCGTGACCTCTTTGGTAGGATGATCCAATATAAACATGTCCAACATCGATAACCATTACCAACTTGATCGCTGAAATAATCTTCGTAACGATCCATTTTTAGTCCACTTTCTTGAAATGCAGTGTTCAGCGTTCCGTGATCGAATGGTATCGGTTGTCTACAATCATCTCTTATATCTATTTCTACCGTCTGAAACGAGCTGAATAATAATGGTATGTACATAGGCGGAGAAAAACTTTTAATTCTTGTATTTCCATATTCGTAATTATCGGTGTTCAGCGATATTGCTCGTAAAAGTCGAGATCGTACATCACCAGTTACATATGGTTCACTGAGATCACTATAGATCATTAAAATTGTTGGCAATGCGCTGGAAAGTCGAGCAGGTTTAGTACCCTCCATTAAACTTTGATCTTCATCAAAAACAAGCGGCTTCTGTCGTCCATCATCGCTATCAAAACCGAGAATTTTTTGTATTTTTCCTGGCAGAGAAACCTCGTGAGTAAACTCAGAGCAAATAGTCGTTGTACAGGTTTTTTTATTGTTATATAACTACCACATTCAACCACTACCTCAAAATGATCGTTCATACATTCTAAGTTATTTATTTCATCGACTAGCGTATAAAGGTCTTTGTAATAACCAGGTCTAATCAACGATTCGTTTATTGTAATTTGATCTTCTTCTTCATTTCTTGATTTGTTTGTCTTGAGCATCGAAGAGGGTATTCGTTTCACAGAAATTTTTCTTTTCTCTTCATCAGGTTTCACATGTTGAAACGTCAGCGGAATTTGAACCTCTGTAAGCGCAACTACTCATGAACCCTGTAACCTGATCTGTTGTGGCAATTGTGTTACATAGTGCGTCGTAGTGTTTTCTGCGAAATATTTCTCGCTGCTATTACTAGGTAAAATAATGTAAACTTGATCCTTCATTTCTGCGAAAGCTGGTTAGCCTTGACCCAAGAATTGAACTTTTCTGAATAGCCTTTCCAACTAACAAAATATTCCTTTGAACGCCCCTTACCCCTGGTATACAACACTTTCTCTATTTCAAAAGATACTGTTGTTAGATCCTTCTGTACTCTACTCAATTCCTCAGCATAAAAATATCCATCTATAACCTCACCAGATAAATCTTGCAATTGGTAGACGGTGGGGTAACGCGTTAACGAAACTTGTATAATTTTAAATATTTCCAACGTCCAACCGCTCTCGTATCCTTTCTCAAAGATGTTTTGTGCACGACAGATTCGTACCATATCACCAACTTTAAACTTAGGTTTGACATCTGACGTATTGTTTTTTCGATATCGTCGATCTATATTTTCCCGTGCTTTAAGAAAGTTGTATATGGTCACAGATGCTGGCGTCATCTTGGTTACAGAGTGTTTACTATGATTGTATGCATTAATTATATTCTGCAATACATCGATGTATTTTCATGTATTTTTGTGAGTAAAATATCGCCAAATCCGTTCTTTAATGGTACGTATTAGTCTTTCTGCTATAGCTGCTTTTGTATCAGGGCTACGTGCTATCCTGTGTGTGATACCATTATCATATAAAACTAACTGGGTTTCACGACCAACAAATTCTTTACCCCTGTCCGTTTGAAGACATGTTGGCCGCCGACCATTGCTTCGTGATAACACACGCAAAAAAGCTTCGGCTACACTTCTTGAAGTTTTTTCCTTGATCGGTTCTGCCCAGCTATATTTACTGATTACATCAATAATAATGAGAACGTAACAATATCCATCATTGTAAGTTCTTAAGGATCTTGAATCCATCAGATCAGCCTCCCACACATCGTCCAAATTTCTTACATTATAACTACGTCGTGGGAATCGGTGTCTAACAGGTCGGTGCTGATTATATGCATCTTGACTCTCGAGCCACTTTATAATGCTCTCTCGATTATATTTCTTTCTTTTATTCTTTTTTTACGAATAGCATGGAAAAGTTTATCAACAGCTGTCTATGATGCTGGATGCGATGGTGTATAATAAATCTTTTCAAATCTTGCTCCTGTACGATTCATTTTTTACGTATTTTTCTTACTCTTTTTTGTAACTTCTTTCGCTGGTTTCAATAATTTATCCTCTTTCTTCAACTCTTTGTCCTGTCTCTTATTAGAAGTTTTCATAGATTTTTTTTTTACTTTTTTCTTTCTTTTTGCAGTCCTCTCTTGATCCGTGAAAATAATTTTTCAAAAGTTATTTTGCTTACCATACAGCAAGCTGTCATCATAGCCACTGTTCGCTCATCCGGGGATGTTTCACTAGTGAGCATTCGTTTAAATGCATATTCAGCTAATGTACGATCAGCTTTGCGTCGATCAGTATTTTTATCGGTATAAGCTATATCATGCTGACGACATGCTATATCCAATGGGTTAATACCAACGTCACCACGCTCGATACATTCAGCGAGTTTTGTACCTGGTCCGCAAAATTTATACTCGGGAACATGCATTTCAAAAGGTAGTAGGTTTATTAACTCATCTAATACACTATTTTTTACTTCTTTATCTTGTTTTTCTTTCTCTTCTTCGCCGAGGACCTGGGTGTTTTGCTTTGATTCCCGCTCAAACGTCTCCATGTTGTGATTACAGAATTGCTCACACCTACTTTTCTCTTCTTTTTTTTATTAGTAATTTGATCACCTGGACTTACACACGTGTCGCTCTCATCACCAGCGTCTGAAACACTACTGATGTCATTTCGGGAATTGTTTACATCACTGATGTTTGGAATTTCATGACGCGGCGTTCGAAATCCTTCACCAGAGCCATTTGGTGTAGAATTTTGAAGAGGTACAGCAGTGCTAACTATACTACCTTTTGGAGTACTACCAGCTATACTAGTCCAGACACGTTTATTTGTATTAGCAGTCATATTTTTCCAGACACGTTCATTTTCGATGTATTCACGAGGTATAAATGATTCGTGTAAAGCCAAAGCATATTGTTCGTGCCCGCGAGGTGGTGTTCCTTGTCTTTTTCTCATAGCATCATTTACCAAATCAATCATGTTGGCTTCACGTAAACGAACAACACCTATAGTCAGGACACCATTGACATCCCAACCAACCTTACCGCTTACTCGTAATTTACGTAGCACTTGCCCCGCTTTAGTACGGTACTTTACAGGTACACTCTCAACGATACTTGCATCAATCCGGTCTTCCTCTTCCACACGTCGTATATCGTTGTCATAATCGTATTCAGTGTTAGATCTGCTTTCATTTTCCATGCCTTCATCATCTTTCTCCTTTTTTAATGTTTCGTAGTTATCTGTAGCAGCTTTAAAATGGAGATATCGTTGGAGTACGTTGCGATATCTTGACCATTTTTCTCGATCGTTTGTACAAGTAGTTGAATTCAATATATTGCTCATTTCAGTATCTAGTCTACTCATGACAGTCCCAGGAGTTTGAACAGACTTTAATATAGAAACACCACAATTAGCACCGTCTTTTGCAAGAACATTCTGAAGATAGTTCAACATTCTCGTGGGGTACAAGTACTATCTTCCTTGCGTGTTCCATATTTACTTCCTTATAATACTAGACAACAATGTGCCATTGATAGGTGCTAATAATACTGGTAAAAAACCACCACGTTGTATAATAATTTTTTTCTTTTTGGATAAACTAACAGTCGATTCAGCTAGTTTTCGTAAAATCTGTGCATGACGTCGTAGTCGTAACTTTTGAGTGTTTTCTAAGGGTACATTACCAATCAAAGTATTCAATGCACACTCACAAATATACCGAACTAATTTTGATTCAGCAGACTGAATAAGCGCTTTTCGTTGTTTATTGTTTAAATGGTATAGAGCCTTTAAAATTATAGCTTCCTTGCGCGTAAAAACACTCCTCTTCAGTTTCTTAGCCATCACAGGGATACGACTGGTAGAAGACTCGACGCGTCACCACCTTTTATCTTCTTATTTCGAGACACATAGACGTAATGTAGCTCGTCGTCCGGGAAGATACAAGTCCGAAATAAGCATCTCGCAAAAATTTCAGATCCTCTGGACAAAATTGTCGCGATAAATGTTGTATCTGTGATCTATGGCGTAAATTTCGAGAAACAAGAATGTATTGGGCGTTTAAGGATATGTCACGTTGGCCTCTACCCTGATGAAAGACGTTTTGTGTAATGAATATAACTGAGAATGAGTGATGATGAGACGCCTTCGAAAATGTCAACTATACTGTCACTCGATGACGATTCGCGCATTGAGTCATCAATTATGACTAGTTTAGGTCTAGAATCATTCGCCTAATCACTAGTTTGGGGTAGACCTTCTCGAAATTCTACTTTTTTACCTCGAAGATTCTTGTATCCTGGTTGCCACTCTGCGTAGTAAATAATAATACGCTCGATTGGGGTATCGCACATGCGTATTGTTATTGTTATTAAAAGTATTGTTATTAAAAGTAGTCTTATTCTACTGCCATCTATGATTTTAAAACTAAATTAAATGAAAATATACTATTATTGTATAAAGAATTGATAAATGGGAAATAGTAAAAAGTAGTGGTATGTGAATAAGAATGGTAAAAGGAAGAAAAAATCTCAACCCTCTATATATCTAAAACTACATTTATTCAATATTAGTTTATAACAATTTCTGTAATTTTTTGACAAGTATTGGTGTAATTATGTTGCTAACTCTCACAATTCTTAATTTAAAACGCTCGCGATCACGTGCTATTTGCTCCCACTCCCCCCGACGAGCGGCTTTATGAGCATGTAACCATGTGTATAACAAATGAATTGTTAATTTTTCTTGAAAAAGTACTCGTTTTTCCATATTTTTATACATTAATTTTAAGCCGTAGTAAACTCAAGCGCACTATTTCCTTTATAATGTAAAAATAACTTTAACTTATTAACTTCATCGTACATATTATCAAATAATTTTTCATCTTTGAGAATAGCAACGCATACCAGAGAAGGGAGAAAAATTTGAAATTCGTTATCGAGTTCAGCCACGATCTTCTTTCCAAAACGTGTTTTTACCACGCTTAACACTGTTACCATGTACGCTCGGTCGATCTCCAATTCAGGCACCTTCTTCAACAGGAGAAACCCAGAATTCGCAATTTTATTGAGAGCAGCTAGATCCATCTAAACATTAAGAGAACGAAGTATTTTTTACATTCTTTAAAAACATTCAAATAATAAATAATATATATACCTTTTATGCAGACGAACGAAATTTCTTGAACAGCAACCACTCTTCTGATTAAAATCTCACGGTAGAGTGATATCTCAAACTAGTGTTTTCGAATAATTATATAGCATGTGCCCCCAACATTCATCCCGCACCCACCATCATCGGTAGATGATGCGATCACCAGTATCGGGAACGCACGCTTGGTCAGCTCCATCATTGGAGGGGAGAAAGGAAACGTTAGGATTGGGTATCTGGTAGACATAGCGTATTATTTACCCAATCAGAGCTTATTCCATAGGTTAGTGTTGCTATTGGTAGTTAGCGTCACCAGTACTAGAATAACGTGGAGTCATCTCAAACTTTGAATCAACTTATAAGAGACGGAGGGGAGTAGAAATTCAAAAAATTTGCTTATCTTGCTGTTTGAAAACTTCTTTATTACAAGATAGTATTTCCTCGCTTAGACACTTTTGTAACCGTACGGATAACTTTTGTACAACCCTTCAAATCGTCGTTTACTATACACAGTTTTATATGTTTTAGTTTCGTTTTGTGTTATTACATCATGAAATTGCGTTCTACGTATAGCGGTATTCGTTAACATTATTTCCATATTATCTGAAGTGATCATTTATCGGGTAGAATCAAAATTGATTAATTGACTATTTGTATAATTTAGACGTATCCCTTTTATCTTACACACACATTCTCCCTCCTCACTTATCGGCTAGTTCATCGGTGAGGGTGCCCAAAGATGTTCCAATTGGTAACTCATACTCGTTGTTTTCACCGTTGCTAACGTAAAACACTGAATCAGTATCATAGTATAAAGCTCGAGGTCCTAAAGCATTTAGATATTCAAACAATTTGAGACGGACTTGTGCTGTTGTAAAAGCAGCAAGGACAACATTTGCCAGGAGGATGTCAGAGCTTCATCTCTATAACACCAATTGACGTAGAGGGTATTGTCATTAACAGGTAAAATACCGCTTACCTCAACTTCAGGACTGTTCAGTAAATTTATCAAAGTTTCTCGGTTTTTTACAACCAAAGTTCTTGGTAAATTCTCACATTGACCAAATTTTCCCCACAGGGAATGAAGACAAAGTTTTGCAACAGACCGTTTACCAGCATTTAGACATATATCATCTTTATCCAGCTTTATACCTTCTTCAAGCTCCTGCTCTTTAATGTACCGTTCCTTATCCTCCTCTGTAATACATTCGGGTGGATATCCTGACGCTGTCACTTTTTGTGAAAAAAAATGCATTTATGTACTTAGCAAAAATACCACCTTTTTGTTCTTCTTGATTATTTCATATTGCCAAATTTCATAAACACGCTTGATAATATAACGCAATGCGACAGCTGTCTTTATCTCTTCTGACACCCATGTTCCTCGTAATACACGCTCTTCAGGATCTTCATGAGGGCAATCATCTTGAATTAACTCCTCACAACATGTTCGACATAATAGAAATATCAATTTATCATGCATTTTCACTGGTAACGCAGGGTGGTATAAATTTTGTGATGGTAGTATATCACACACCGCCAACCCATTTACTGATGAAATATCGTTGTTTATACCCATCATTTGTCTACACTCCTCTTGACGAACATAAATTTTTGGGTGTCCGATAGCATATTTTCCCCGTTTACAAATAAACTGGTACAATGAACAAACATCAACATATCTGATTTTTTGCTGATCTTGATAATAATCCAGAGGTCCTGGGTTCAAGCCTGACTCTCGACGATTTTGGGGACATCACTTTGTTTACATAAGTGTCTATACATCTGAGCTCCAGTGGTTCGGATCCCACTGTGTATAACGTCTATATTTCACTGTACATAAAACTGTATGTCCCCATTACTCTGCGCGAGAACTTAAAAATAGTGGACTCAATACACTGAAATTAAGTACTCACAAGCGCAGGCAATGCAGAGCCACATAAGACTCGTATGAATACTTGAGAAAGCTATAAAAATAAAAAAAATGATCCCTTCATCCTTCACTTATCGTCTTCAATCATTATCCCCTCACCCTCCAGCTTTTATCTCCGCATATTATCAACACTCTCAAGTAATCATTTCCAATCACAATGTTTTTATGCTCTTTTCATCCCTCGTGCCCCTAGAAACTCCACCCTTCACCTCTTGTATCATCATCTTCAACCTTCGCCTATGATTTTCACGTTTTACCTATCATCGTCATAAATAATCTTGTGCCTCCATCTATGATTTCTTACATAACTCCTTCACTTCCACCTATTACCTCTACCTATATATATAACCAATACCCTAAACTTACCTCTACCTATATATATAACCAATACCCTAAACTATCATATCCAATCGTAACGATTTTACCTTCTTCCGATCCCTTGATGGTGTACTTAGCACTTCCACCCTCCACCTAATGCTTCCAACAATGACCCTCAACATCCACTTATTACTTTGTTTAAAATACAAAACATAATTATATTTTTAATACACCCTGACTTAAAGTACTTTATCCCCGGCGAATTGAAAAAAGTGATACGTTTAATCTCTAACCCCACTCTCGTTATCACTTTTAACATATCTAACAATTAAGCGGTTAATTATCAATTATAAGCTGAATAATTAATAATAAATAGATTTAATTTTCAATTATATCTCAAGCAATTAATCATTAAATAATTTAATAATAAATTATAAGCATAATAATTAATAATCAAATGGTTTAATTATAAATTATAGGTCGAATAATTGATAATTAATAATTACATTTTTCATCCTCCAAGGGGAAGCTTTAAATTTAAACTTTTAATTTAAGCTTTAAGTTTTAATTTTTAATTTAGTAAGCTTTGAATACGGGAAAAAGCTGATTAGCAGGAAGCTAAGTACCAGAGACTTGGCAGCTATTTTTTAATTAGCAATTATAAGCCAAATGGTGATTAAATTATTAAAATAAATGAATAAATAAATAAATAAATGAATGATTATTTTGCAACAAACATTATTTTTTATTAAATTCCCCATAACATGACTTGCATGGGTATAATAACTCATAAAAAAGGTATCTTCCGGATTGAGCTTTAAGTTTTGCTAATTTTAAGGTTTAAATATATTAAAATATTGTTATAACATATATTATGAGGTAATCTACAGAGACTCGGAATTTGTGGTCCAAAAGTGTAAACTGAGTAATTTTAAGAACCCACCAACCGGACTAGGTTTTTTGGACTCGTTACAGGTACGGGCCAAAAACTGAAATCATACGTCAATTTTTGTGCGTTTTTTATTTTCTTGATTCTTTAAGATGTTAAGTAAAATTTTAAATTAACACAAATAAATTACACGAAAAGACCTTTTATTTGAATATAAATTTGTCCAGATCGGATGTACTGGTCAAAAGTATCGCACGTTTACAATCTTTGATTCAGGTGTTTACAAAAATAGTCAATTTTAGCTTTTTTTAAAAAAAATCTTTGAATTTTTGATCCAAGCATCCATTTGCAATTTTCAATACGTCAAATTCAAGGTCTTTTTTGTATTTTTTAACTGCTTGAAGCGTTTTTTCGTTTCGCTTATTATGAGTTACATATATGCTTCTCAAGTAGATTGTTTTTTGAAAGCGTATGTATAGCACACTTTACGACTATTTTAAATTTAGACTAATTAACATAAAAGTAGAACAAAAGAGCTTTTATTTGAGCTATTAAACTTTCGATATGCATGACTGGATCAATAGTTAGAAGCATTTGAAGAAGGGGAACAATTGATATATTTTGCAAAAATTAAGCCATTTCATGGAAAAATGCGAATTTGCCTTTTTGAAATCCTCGTACCTCCCGATCCAACCAACCATTTTTAAATTTTAATAGCCCAAATTAAAACCCTTTTCTACTACTTCCCTTCTAGGTTATCTAAAGTTTGAGTTTCTCATGCGGTAAACGAAATACATGCTTCTCAAAATTAGTAAAAACGATTTACTTGAGAAGCACATATATAGTTCATCACATCAATAAAGATTAATTCTGATAAATTGGAATGAAAGTAGAAGAAAAGAGCTTTGATTTGAGCTATTAAACTTTGAAAACGATTGGTTGGATCGAAAGTTAGGAGGTTTTGTACAATGTACAAGTCAAGAACATCTATAATTCGTTTTGTTTTTCAAACAGTATAATAAGTACATGTATTATGCATGTATGTATGTGCACGCTATTCAGTTTTTGTGTGTCGTCTATTTTATTGATACCATTATCTTGCATTTGAATAAATGACATTTCAGAAACAAACCTTTTATTTAAGCTACTCTCTTTATCTTTATTATTTATTTAATCAAAATTAAAACTGGTTAAATTTATTATTGTGATCAGTAATGACGTCATTTTTTGACTTTTTATGTTCCTCAATACATGTACACACACTTGTCTTAGTTTGGCCTACGTACGTAGCCGTACAATCATTACAATACAGCTTATATATAACATTCTTCTCCAACTGTTTTTCTTTTTTATCCTTGCTCTTAATTATGATGTTACACGTGCGATTATGTATTTTAGGAACAGTTGTAATATAATTCTCTTTTCAAGAATGTTGCATCTGATCATAAAACCCTTTAATATAGGGTTCATCAAACCCTTTAACATAGTGTAAAGCTACAATGTTTCGGAAATTCGTGTCATTATTATAACGTTGATTTTCTGTACTTCAATTTATTTTGTCAATCCGTTTTTTATATATCTATTGGTGAAATCAACGAGGTAAGTGTTTGCAGGTAATAACTTTTTCATAGAATTGATGTTTTTTTTATGAAAACACGTGTCCAATAATTTAAGGGGTTATGCCTGAGTTAAACCTGAAAAAAATAAATAATCAGTTAATAGGCAATAAAAAATTATACATAAGTAGTATCATAAAAAATCTTTTTGGTAGTTCAAATATACATATTTATTGTAATTTTGCATATTTTTAGAATATGATATATCTATACTTACTGCTTAAACAATCCGATGTGTGTAGCACTAAATTTCAGTACTTTTTCTCCTTTACCGCATGATTTCTCATCATACGGGTGATGAATCCAAGCCAAACTGGATGGAATTTCTTCTAAATGTGCCTCTCCTCAGCATGAGCGGAAGACTTTTCTGAAAAATACAAATTTTCAATAATTAGTAACAAATAAGTTATAATATAAGTAATTATAGTGAATGTTACGTATGTTTACATACATAACATTCACTTTTAACTTATCTTGGCCAATTTGGCTCCGCTTAGGCTGTGAAGAAGGGTTTCCTGGAGCTGTATAAAAAATTTCAGCCTAATTGGAGTTATGGATCCTGAGAAATCCTGCGGTAACTGACCTAAAATCATAAAAATTCAAAATTTGAGAAAACAGCATTTAAAGTTTTACGTAACATTTAATTATATAAAATGTACTTACAATTTTTTTCCACACCTGGACCTTTTTTAAATGAATAATAGGGATGTCCTGGTCATCCTTGTACGGTTTGGGCATGATCCAAAAATTGTACTCGTGTCCAGTCCTCTGAAAAAGGCAAAATGAAAAATTAAAATAAAAAGTAATTTTTCTCATTTTCAAACATTTTTATAATTAACCTATGAAAATGTTTTTATTGTTAAAAAATAAGTTTATATACTTACATCTTATGAAAAAAAGAGCAGCACTACCATTGTGTGCCAAGATTCAGGTTAGAAAAAATCCAGATGAGCCTGATGGTAAGGAAGCAGAAAGCAAGCAGACAGCTCTAATCAGCTGTTTAGCTTGCATTCTGTGACCTACATTCCATTCAGCTACAGACTGCTACAAAGCTGAAGCTGTTTGTGTATGTCAAAAGTGTTTGAATTTAAAATTTAAAAAACAATAAAAAAAGATGAAAAAAAAACATGAAAAAAAAATGAGAAGAAAGGAAAAAATTGTGATTTTGTTTCGAGTGTTTTGGAGTGAAATGCATTTATGTTTATATGTGAGGTTGTGTATGGTGTGTGAGTTTTTTTGTGTAATGTGTAGATGCATTCAATATGCTCCAGCTCTGTAGAAGTCTTCATCCTGATGGCTTCTTCTCCTTCTGGCTTGACGTGCTTCTAGGGTGGACTCCAACTCTCGTTTGCTGGTCATCTTCTTGATCTATATCACTGCAATCTTCCTGCATAGCAGCTCGCATCGACTTCTGAGCTATACTTTTGCTTGCATTGTTCAAGTCTTGATTGAGTTTATCAAAATTACTATGGGAGATTGGAGTAGAAAAATCCATTACTCCGCATAAAGTGCTCAAACCAGCGTGTCCATGACCAAGACTTCTCATGGCTAGAACTGCTCGTCTGTTCACTTCGTAAGCATTACTCTGTTTCCCTATTTTTCTGCAGGAGTCGATGAAAGCAACTGCATTACATGAAGTACAGGTGATGGATAGTTTGCTACCAAGACCTCGTACATCAAGTTCTGCAAATCTAACGCATCCACCACAAGCTTTACAGGCCAGAAATTGCTGTAATCCTGGCCGAAGCAATGAAATGTCGAAAATTCTATTTTGAACCGCACTAGGTTCTAAATATTTAGATTTTAATTTTTGCCTAGACCTAGACACAGTAATTTCTGGCTGTGTAAATAGTGCTGAAGTACCTGGTAGAGCTTGCGCAGCAGGTCTTGGACTCCGTGCCCTGGATGTTGAAGGTGGATGCGTATCAGGCGTAGGTCCTGAAGTGGTTGCTGTGGCTCGTCCTGGTTGTAAAGATGTTGGTCCTGATCCTGATCCTGATCCTGAAACTTCCTTTTGTTGTTTGCGTTGAAAAACATGAGCTCTTCTCTTTCTTCTTCCAAATCTTCCTTTTTTATCTGATGATCCTGGTACTCTGTTTCTCTTGTCTGGATTCATTTTGAACACCACTTTACACTTTTACCTGTACTTTTTTGCTATCAATATTATAAAATTAATTATTTAATAATATTGAGCAAAGCAGAAAAAAGTATACATTCAAAGCAAGTGGTATTGCTACTGAACTGTATGGTAAAACAGATATATAGACGAATAGCCTTTTCGAACAAGCATCATACCGCCCGGTCGGTAAGCGCGAAATTCAAAATTCGCGATATTCAAAACTTTATTTGTTAGTGAATACTTGTGCCTTTTTGATGTTTTACAAAGCACGATATATAAGCACATGTTTTTTTTTATAAATCTTCAATATAAATAAACAAAAAAGAGTAAATACAAGAATTTTTTAATTTTTTAATTTTTTATTATCAATATCTTTTTAACATTATTTATTGCAAAATAAATATTTTTATTGTATTTTACATACAAATATCATATATATATCATATATTAGAAGCGTTAAAAGCGCGAAAAAATCATGTTCACTTATATAGCACTAAAAAATAAAAACGCGGAAATTACAGTTTTTTTAAAAAAAAAAGCTATTCGCATGTTTTCCGTTTTTGGTCCGTAGCTTTGAGCCAAATTTTTTTTGGACAAAAGGGACTTCAGCATCGTATTCTACGGACAATTTCCTATAAAAAAAGTCAATAAAAAAAAATCTATTTTTTCAAGGTTCTAACTCAGGCATAACCCCTTAATAACTTTGTCAATCAGATTGTACACCACGGCAATTTTTTGAGATTTAGAATGTTGTGAATAATAGTTTCAAAATCTACCAAAGAAGGTGGGTTTTGTACAGCAATCAGTCATTATTTTTCCTGTGTTGATTACTTATAAAACGTCTAAGAAATTTATGGAGTTATTTTTTTCAATTTCATGTGTAAATTGTAATTGGTTATGGTACGAATTAAATACATTGAGTGTTTTAATTAATCCTTGTTTTTGGAATGCATGGAATAATATGATGCACATAACGGTAAAAAATATGGGTTTGAATGACAGTTTTGAAATGTGATCCGTCTTAAGATCATCCATGACTAAGTCAGCAACTAATTCCGAGATTGCAGAGCCCATTGGAATACCAAAAAGTTGCCTGTAAAATTTATTGTTAAATTGAAAAAATCTGTACTCCATAAGTAACTCACATGCTACTAAGATCTCATCAAATGTAATGTCAGATCCTCTAGTTATTCACGTATATATCTTTTCGATGCTGCTTTTGATCAACACCTTGTCAATATTAGTGTATAACGATTTTACATCTAAGCTTACCGCTAGAACATTTACATGTTTGATTTTTTAGATTTGATTATTCTATTTTTCATAGTAATTCGGGAAAAGATAAATTTTGCAAAATCGCACAAAACTCTCAAAAAAAATTTTTAATCTCGAAATAGAAGATATTTGCATCCATATAGAATTTTTAGAGTCAGAAGGTAAAAAATTATTCGAACTATTACAAGAGTCAAGAATTATTAGAATATATTATAAATAATCGGGATAGATACAACACGAATTATAGAAATAAACTTAATAGCACACATGAAAACAAATTTAATTCTTTGACAATCGAAACAAATTTGTACTCGAGTCATGAAAAATGGCGTAAGAACCTGACAGATATAGATATACCAACTAATGTTATATCTGTAACCAGGGTTGCGAAAATGGTGAATTATCCCAAAAATAATTCATAATTCACCAAAGAAATTGTGAATTGTATAACAAGTAATTCATAATTGACCAAAGGAATTGTGAATTATATGACAAATAATTCATAATTCACCAAAGGAATTATGAATTATCTGTCGTATAATTCATAATTCACCAAAGGAATGGTGAATTATCTGTCGTATAATTCATAATTCACCAAAGGAATGGTGAATTATACGACAAATAATTCATAATTCCTTTGGTGAATTATGAATTATAGCTTAAATAATTAATAGTTATACAGGAATATTATGAATGATCCAGTTGAGTCGCTTATTATTACAGTCGGGAATAAAGCAGTATACGGTAGAATAAATCATAATGTCATTGGAGAATTAT
The DNA here is from genome assembly GCA_018906965.1 of Philotrypesis tridentata. Lineage (NCBI taxonomy): Eukaryota > Metazoa > Arthropoda > Insecta > Hymenoptera > Pteromalidae > Philotrypesis > Philotrypesis tridentata. Next base: position 212,255 of record JACCIB010000152.1, on the reverse strand, counting down.
GAATCAGAGGGTCCAATAGTTATGAATTACATTAAATAATCGTGAATTATAATACAAATAATTTTATGAAATTAAAATAAATGCACAATAAATGGCTCCCATTGGTCGGATTTGAATAAAATTTACATGAAAATTCATATTTTTTGCATACTTTCAAATTAGCGTAAATTAAAGAGATGCAGTTGTTAAAAATGTTGTTAAATAGTAACTTTAAAAAAATTCTTTTTTAGCGTTAATAAAGGACGTCATAAGCTATCGATTACAGGCACTTGAATCAATTTAGTGTAGACAATTCGGCAATGAATTTGCAATTTTATGATAAATATTATCTGTTATAGGGATAAATATTTTATTGTTATAGGGAAATAGGGTTGTGCGGTTAATAATAAACAATGTTTTTTTTATATAATAACGTGGCTGAGAATTTCTCAGTTCCTTTGGACAAGGGGTGAGATTTTCTCATCACTAAGTCCCCCACTTGGAATTCTACGACCTTTCGGCCTATATTATATCGTTTACCTTGTTTCGTTCGTTCGTCGTCAATATATTTCGCTACTAAGTCTCGTAGTGCGTCTAGTCTCTTCTGTCTGTCTTTCCAAACTTCGGGCTCTAATTTAATCTTTTTCGTCACCCCCTCCCATTCCACACGTAAGCTTTTCACCGGGGTAGGATGTCTGACGTAGTTTAAGAAAGCTGGAGACGTTTTTAGCGTCGCTTGCTTAACTGTATTTATCGCATGTCGTAACTCGTGTAAATGCTTGTCCCAATCAGTGTGATTTTTCGCGAACGCGGAAATCATTGTTTTCAATGTGCGATTGCTTCTCTCTACCGGATTTGCTTGCAGATGGTAAGGTGGTATGGTCACATGTTTTACGCCGTACTGCTCTAGCGTTTCTGCCAGAAGTTTGTTGATAAACTCCGTTCCGTTGTCTGTCAATAAATATTCTGGCGTCTCCCACCTGAACAATATCAGTTCTTCGTAGCTCTGGCTATAGATTTCCCGTTAGCTTGGCGTAATGGATGTATTTCCACCCAACGAGAGAATAAGTCTTGGAATACTACGAGATATTTATTCTGGCTGGAGCTTTTTGGGAACTCCATTACGTCTGCTGCCACGACGGACCATGGTTTCTCGACGATTCGTTTCCCGATCAGCCCTTGAGGAGCCTGTTGGGAAATCTTGTATGCCTGGCAAGTCTGACAGGTTTTTATGAATCGGCAGACATCATGGAATAGTCCGGGCCAGAAATACTCCCGTGCAATCCTATCGTAGGTTTTCTCAATTCCTAGGTGTCCTGCTGAGATTTCGGCGTGCGCTGTTGTCAATACTCTTTCACGCGATTCCTCCAGCACTACAAGTTTCCATCCTTCGTTCGGGTGAGTGATGGGATATAGCATTGGATCTTCCTTGTGCTTGTACAACTTTCCGTTTTCGACTCTCCACTCGGGAAATTTCGCGGGGTTTTCTTCGACTTCGTCGCGTCTTCGTAAATACCATTTGTCCTCGATCTCACCTATAGCTGAGATTTCTGGCTCCATCATTCTGGATAACGCGTCTGACACTACATGCTGGGTGCCCTTACGATGTATTTTGTCAAAGTCCCATTGTTGAATTTCTATCGACCATCGGGCTAGTCTGCTTTTCGGATCCTTAGCGAGCGGAGCCATTTCAGAGCGCTGTGGTCAGTGATAACCGTAAAGTGGTAACCCTCGACGTACGGCCTGTGTTTGTTGATAGACCAAACTAATGCCAAGCACTCCTTTTCGGTGGTGGTGTAATTTATCTCTGGTGCTGACAATACTCGGCTGACGTAGACGATCGGGTGTTCTCCGTCGTCGAATTCTTGCGTGAGTACTGCACCAATAGCGAAATTACTGGCGTCGCACTGGATCGTGAAAGGTTTCGTAAAATCCGATCTGGCTAGAACAGGAGCGTTGGTCAACGCCTGCTTCAACTTGTTGAACGCTTCGTCTTGCTCCGGTCCCCAATTCCAGTTTTTCTGGTCTTTAAGCATTCTGACTAAAGGGATCTTTATCTCCGACTCGTTTTCCAAGAATCTAGAGTACCACCCAAACATACCCAGGACCCGTCGTAAGCCTGTCAAGTCCTTTGGAGTTGGGCAGTTCATTACTGGCTCTATTTTTGCAGGGTCGGTTTGTAAGCCGTGTCGATCCAGAACGAATCCCAGGTACTTTATCTCGCTGACACAGAATTCACATTTCTTCGGGTTAATCGTGAGTCCGGCTTACGTCAATTTGGTTAACACGTGTCTAACTCTATGTTTGTGTTCCTCGAACGCGTCGGTAGCTATGACGATATCGTCTAGGTATCCGAACACATTTGGGGAGTCCTCAGAGCCAAATAAAATGTCATCCATCCTCTGCAGCATACTAGGCGCGTTGCAAAGGCCAAAAACCATGCGCTTAAATTGCCATAAACCGTATCCAGGTACTGCAAAAGCAGTGTATTTCTTACTGCTTTCCTCCATTTTGATTTGGAAGTAAGCCTGCTTGAGATCGATCTTGCTCAAGTATCTGACTGCGTGCAGTCTATCTAGTATTATGTCCATTTGGGGCAGAGGATAGCTATCCTTTTTCGTCACTTTATTTAATTCGATATAGTTGACGCAAAATCTCTCTGTCCCATCGGGCTTTGGCACTAGTAATGGCTGGCTATAATAAGCGCTTACGGATCTCTCGATTACCCCTAGTCTTCTAAGTTCTATAGCTGCTTTTTGTATTTCCTCTATCTTCTTCGGTGAACGTCTTCTGGCTTTACAGCGTATAGGGGTGGGGTCTGTCACAACGATGTGGTGCGATTTGGGCTAACCTGTAGTTTCTCATCGGTATTTTTCGATTTCTTTTTTGTTCCTGTATCACTTGCAATTGCTTCAATTTCTGGAAAATTCTTGGCGAATGAGTCGCTTACAGGTTGTAACGTGGCAAAATGTCGCCACGTTCCATCGGGTTCCGAGCTGCCGGGGTAGAGCGTCTCAAGGCCGTATGAATGAGTATCGAGTGCATGTGGTAATGGCGTTTGTTTCTTTCTGAGCGACAACGCGACGAGCGGAGAGGTTGCAGCGAAGGGAGGAAAATACGGAGGACGCCTTCAACGCTCAGTCAAGGGCGAGAGAGGACGTAATACTCCGGTGTCGCAATAGCCATCCAGATTTGCCCAGGGCGTTCCACTGGCCGTCGTTGTAATTCGCGGAGACGTAGAGGATAGGCTAGGAGGGGCTTCCTATGTGAGAGTCTTCTGCAGCAGGACCGGCATGATGGCTGCTCGTTCAGGAACGTCGGAAGTAAAACAGCAGCTCTGGCACTCTTAATAACAGGCGTATCACGAACCAAGAGCTCAGGCAGAAGGATATACTGAGAGTTATTTTGTACTTCGTGAATTGCGGTTATCTTAGGTTAATCTCGAATCATCTGTGCGAATACTGGCTATCTATTAACAAGCGTTCAAACTTCGCGGCCATCTGCTCCGGCGTCGATATTAATCGAATAGTCGAGCACGCATGCGTAGCGATCGACGGCGCGCGGCGAGCGCGCCTGTTGCGTCGCGAGAGCGCGGGCCGTCGGCACAAGCGATCCGACCAATGGGAGCGCGCGCGGAGCGGCGGCACGGGAGAGCGAGAGCGCGAGACCAGCGACGAGAGCGCGGGCCGGCACTCTCCTGCCCCGGCCGCTCCAGCTCGGACGACTCGCTGCACTCCCGAGGGACATTGACTTTCTTGTGACTTTTCTTGTGAATTTTGGTGCTACCTGGTGGTTCATCGGCGTGGACTTTGGACGAAGGGACAAAGGTCAGTGGTTCGTTTCGCACGTAGTATCTTAGTTTCCCTCGCGGGCGCAAGCGCAGTTCCACGCGCGGCTTTCTTTCGCGTGTTTCCTTTGTCATCAGGACTTCGACCTCGTGCGCGGCTATCTCGGTTACCTTCGGCGCCTCTTCTTAGTTAAGTTAGTTTTAAGAGTGAATTCGGAATGCGTGTTACCTCGGGCTACCTGCTACCTTCGCGTGCTATCTTTTAGTCAGGCAATCCGGGGCTATCTGTCTTGTGTGCGTCGTGTGAATCAAGGAGTGTCGCAGAAAACGCGTCGACGAGTACAAGGGGGACTCGATCGACGCTCGGGCTTAGTTTAGAGGCGCGAGAGGTGTCGTGAGTCGGGTAGTACGCGGACAGGCTCTCGGCCTAAAGTAGGTTACACGGGAGCGAACGGGCAAGGAGCGTCCGGTCGCGACCAATAGATTAAGTTGTGTGCTCGGAATAGGTCGAGGAGTGACCGCGAATGCATGTCGGCTTTGTCCTCGGACGAAGCGTGAATGATACGTCGAGCGGACGTGCGTGAGTGTGTGCCTTGAGACGCGCGAGAGTCGCTTTTCCGGCGAGGGCTCCCTTATTAGTATTATCAGCGAGCGGATACCTTTGCGGACAATAGTGATAGGTGCGAAATTGATTGTGGCTACGTTACGCGAGAATCAGTGCTACACGTTACCTCTTTGTTTTGGCTATCTCTCGGCTCTCTTCATCAATGTTAGAATTTTACGTGTGAATAAAGAGCTCTTGTCTTAAAACGCGATTTTTTTATAACCCCGAACCCCCTCTCTCCTTCCATGCGGGGCTGAGCTAGCCATTCCCTTAACACCTAGCTGGGCAACGGCTAAAGCGAGCCGAAAAACCACCATCCGCCTCGTTTCCGCTTGAGTCTTGACAGCAAAGGAGCCGCGAGGCTCTGACGTTGCAGGGGCAGCGTCTGGCGCCTACCGGGATATTGAGGAGAGATTCCCCGGGAACGTGGCCGAACATAACGTAACAAAATCAAACGTTATAAGGTATATGCTTTTTTCCTGGTGAGGAGTGCAGCAGAGTTGAAGTATGCTGGTTAACATACCATTTGTTACTGGGTAATGACTTATTCGCAGCTTCAGTCAGTAAATGTTTCACGTGTTCGGAATATTGTATACTCGTTGACGTACTCGGTTGAATAAACTCTGGTGTTATTATCAGCTTTAACCGTGTCGTCAATTAGTATCCACGTTTAGTTCTTCTAAATAATCTCGTAATTCTCGTCGGTCCAATTTCGTTATTTCTCTGATTATTGCTCTGACTTCCCTGTTTTTACGGAGTGCCGTCATTACCTCTTGATGGTCGGCGTTGGACATTTTGTGGTCTTCTGGTAATTTATTCATACTTAACCGGATTTGTGATTACTGTCTTCAAAGAAAAAAAAATTTATTCGCTCTAACAAACAAAAAAATTTTTCCAGAATATTTACCGCACTTGCTCTTTCGAGCGAAAGAAAAAAAAATTGTATTCTTTCCGTGTTCGTTTCCCACGTGGCGTCTACCAAGATGGCCGCCGAAACCGGCCGCGTGGCAGAAAATGGCTAAGTCGCGTATTATCACTTTTCTTTTTCTCCGTCTGTACTCTACGCCGCACGTTGGGCGTCACTGTGACGTGGTACTTTTTCCGTCCTTGGGGAGGCGTAGCACCACGTGATGACACCTATTCAGGTTTACCGCGAGCTCGTATTTTATTAATTATTTTGGACGCCCGAACTCGCAATCTGGTACTCTTATGCTACAGGCTTGAGAACTCCTTATGCTCTAGGTCATGGGGGAGAAGTGCAGGGAGAGAAATATACAAAATGATTGAATGCGACTTATGTAAAATAACACTTCGTAATTTATTTCGAAATTTAATAATGTGTCTTATTTGCGGACGCGTTTACGTTCTCGGGTGAGCTCACTGTCTCTACGCGGCTGGCTTTAGGGTTAGAACTCGCGGTGGGGAACTATTTAACGGAAACACTCCTACCTGTCTCTACACGTTAACTCCTCGTCCTCGCGTTCTGATGATGACTCGTTCCCTGTGGAAGCGCACGCGAAAGAACTACTTAATGCTCGAAAGAATGCACACGGGGGGGGGGGAGTCTTCGGGTTGCTCTGGTAGTCGCCTTGGAAGATTCGCTTTGCCTTGCTTGCCCAATGGATACTTCTCGATTCAAGCGATACTCGATACTCTTGGGTCCAAGCCGTGCTCGATACTGATTCTTTCTCCGCGCTCGGCATCTACTCCGGTTCGCGGCGTCTATCGCTCTCTCACTCGCACTCACGTATTTCCGATGTATCGCTTTCTCGCGCCTATCACACGTTTACCTCATGCTACTGTTCATTCCTCGCCAACATGGCGGCCTTCGCTCGCGCGCGTACGACTCGTGGCTTGCATGCATCGCATCTTCTCTCTCTCTCTCTCTCTCTCTCGCTCTTGCTGTTTCGACGCTGCGCCGTTCTTCCCTCTCTCTTGCTCTCGCCTTGGCTGTCGCGCGCTGCTACGCGGTGTATTCCCCTCTCTCTCGCTCTCGCCTCGTGCTGCTGCTGCTCGGCGGCAGGCTGCTCTCGGCGCCACGCAATCCTCCTGGCTCTATCAGCTGACTGCTCGCTTGCTGTTCTGTAAACACCACCGAGTGCAAGATTTTCGTATCTTGACTGGGTCGTGTCCAGGCGAGCAGCTATCGACGGGATCCCCGTCACAATATCTTACTATATTATATAGTTGTTTTGGGCTGAGGTGGAATTTGCCGATTCGACATATTAGCTGAAAATTTTAACAAAAGAGCTTTAATTTAAGCTGTTAAACTTTCAAATCAAATTATTGAATCCAAAGTTACGAGGATTAAAAAAATAATAATATTCGTGAATTTTGACAAAAATTTTGGGATTTCTGAATCAAAATTCGTTTATTTCAAACGTACGTGAATTTTGATCAGTGCATCCGATCTAGACCAATTTAGGTTCAAATGGTAGCTTTCGTCGCATACTGTAAGCCTATCTGTATGCCTATTTGCCTTGCATCCGAGGACATTAAGGCAATTTTGATGAAAAACGTATAATGATCTCTGCATAAAATTTTTAAAATGGCCAAAAAAAAACAGTGTCAAACGATCGATATCGTGGGTTCCATATTTTTTTGGTTGTTCTGTATATACTGTAGAACAGAAAAATCCCTATCCGGTCGATGTATCCCGAAATTTATTTTTTCAGACTTTTTGACACAAAAGTCTGCATGAAAAATACGGATTTTCTCATATACTCTTCAAATATGATACGGTTCGTAACGCTGAATTACCTAGAATCCGTCGATACCATATTATTTAAATAAAGTAACCAAAAACAAAAAAAAATTCAAGCCCAAAGTCTCCCTCTCGCTCGCACTATACATCGTTCCCAATAAATCTATTATACACATATATATAAAGTAAATTGTTATTTAAAAGCATATATATAGATCACTACGCAACACAAATTAAATTTTAAGTAATTAATTAAAAAGTAGAGTAAAAGAGTGTTTATTAGAGCTATTAAATTACGTGTCTGAAGTTTCTAACTTTGCCAAATCGTACTCGGAACATGCAGTATGTATAGAATAATTGTATACATCGGACTTTCCGAGTTTCTCTATTTTTTTTACGTTCACCTCCTTCCATTTCAAAAGGTTAAATAAAAATGAAAATGTAGATCTTAAAAAAATACAACTTTTTCCTGTTTACATAAACAATCAAAATTGCTTAGAATTCAAGATAACATGCCAAAATCGAATTTTCATACTAAATAATTCGTTTTTCAAAATAAAACTTTTGAAGTATGCATTTTACATCAAAGTACTCAACATAAAAGTTGTACATATTTTAAAAATACAATTTTTTGCTGGAATTATTATACGCTTAGAATTATTCAACGCATTGTAAAACTCAAAAAACTGAATATTTAAATAAATTTTTTTTTTTATTGAAATGCAACAAAATGTTGCTCCATCAGTCTTAAGAAAAAAGCAAAAATCTATGACATATTTGTTACTAAAGCTTGATAAATATCTTTTCTTCGTTCATTTGATTCAAGAGTCTCTAAAATGGCACATCTTCTACTAATCGCAAAAATACCAAAAGCACAAGTTCTGTTTGAGTTTCTCCTCTGGTACATACTTGACTGAGCTCTACTAGCAATCTGGACCATGTTGAGGCCACTCCCTTTTGATCATTTCCACAACAATACGTGACAAAGCATCTTTAATATGATTTTCTTCCTGAAGCAGCAGCTCAGTTCCTTCTTGTAGAAGTTTGATTGCATTTTTCTTTTATGAAGACTTTCTCACTCTGGGACATTTGTGTCCATCGATATTTAACACAGTGCTCCATTTATTAAAGACCAAAATGTCTCACAATTGGACTCCTATTTGAAGGCTGAGTAATCGCCATTTTTGTTTTCAGTTGGTAATTAGGCTGAGTAATCGCCATATTTGTTTTCAATTTATAACGAGGCTGAGTAATCGCCTAAATTTTCAGTACAATGTATAAAGGCTGTGATACATTCTTAAAGACTGAAAAATGATTTAATAATATTTGTATGACCCCATCTGAGACTCCGATATACCGAGCGTAGGTTTTCTCCTGGGCGAGTTTTCCCTACGTTACAGGCATTGCACGGGGGCCTGGGCGAATACCGGTATAAAGTGGGGATAAGGGTCAATATTTCATAAATAATAAAAATTATTTTTCTACAGCCGTAATAATTGCAGTTGAACTTTTATTTAAGCCCTCTTTCTTTTCTTCCATCCTAAAGCAACTTCGCAAATTTAATTAATTAAGCGTTTATCATCGAAAATGCATAAAATGCTTTTTTAAGAAAATTTGCTTCAATTTATAGGAAAACATTTTAAATACACACACACACACACACACACACACACACACACACACACACACACACACGCAAACGCCCACGCGCACGCACGCACGCACGCACACACACACATATATTATCAAAATTTCAAGGATGAAGCTTTTATAATTTTGAATTTAAATGTTTGAAGTGTATATAAAGCTACTAAAATGTGTGTGTGTGTGTGTGTGTGTGTGTGTGTGTGTGTGTACATTGCATTTTTCACGCATTTTTATTAATCGATTAAAATATTAATAATCTTATGATATATAAAATAATATATAAAATATAAATTATCTTACATCTTACAATTCACGATTATCTAATTTAATTAGAAAATTATTGAAACTCGTAATTCCAATGTAATAGTAATGTTCTTTATCATGTATTATACTAATCCCTATTGTGATATTCAAATTTAAGGTATAATTCACAATTCACCAAATTTATTATAAAATATTAAATAACACCGAGGGATAAAGTCTTTGAATATTGTGTTATACACATATTCACACATACTTTATTACCAAATGTTTGAATTCATAATTCACAATTCCTTTGGTGAATTATGAATTATTTGTCGTATAATTCACCATTCCTTTGGTGAATTATGAATTATTTGTCATATAATTCACAATTCCTTTGGTGAATTATGAATTATACGACAGATAATTCACCATTCCTTTGGTGAATTATGAATTATTTGTGGTATAATTCACCATTCCTTTGGTGAATTATGAATTATTTGTCGTATAATTCACCATTCCTTTGGTGAATTATGAATTATACGACAGGTAATTCCCAATTCCTTTGGTGAATTATGAATTATTTGTCGTATAATTCACAGTTCCTTTGTTGAATTATGAATTAAATAATGAATGTAATTCCAAAACGAATTAATTCGTCGCAACCCTGTCTGTAACTGCATTAGGACGAAAATTCAATTTTAATTGTGACCTTATAGATAATCTAATTTTTGAATGCATAAAAAACTTAAAAAATTTAACTACAGACATTTTCAAACAAATTTAATAAAATCAGACATTTTCATAACAAAACTAGACACAAGACAATAGGAGAAAAAAATTTTAGACATATTTTAATAGAAACGAACAATTTCATTAAGAGTCACAAAGACATTATGTTTACCTATGCGAGCAAGGGTAATATGATGATTGTAATGTACAATAGCGATTATATTGAGAAAATGGAGACATTTGCACTACAATTAACTCTTTCGTGCACATAAGAATTACAGCTATGATGCGGGGAAACTGTTAACATTTCATAGTTAGTTAGTATCGGTTCAAATTTTGCAGCGAAGAGTAGCACAGTTCAATCGACCCACCACGCTGCTTAGATTTCTTCAGCGAATATTAGGTCATTTCAAATTTTTTAGCGAAGAGTAGCATAGTTCAATAGACCCACTGAGCTGATTGGTTTTCCCTCCCGAAGACTAGCAGCAGTTAGTTTTAGTTTACAAATAATCAGATCTGTTAATATTTCAAAAGACAAAGGATATACGAGGCCCCAAAAATATGGATTTACTGCCAAAATTATAAACTACATTAGTATTATTATATGTTGATTCTTCAATGTAATCGCTTTATAGGGATAAAAATAACAATTTATTCAAAAGCCTACACATCGAAGTCCTTACAACTTCTTCCTGCAAATTGCTATCGATATAGTATATTAAATAATTTTTATTCTTCATATTATTGTTCGTATTTATACGCTCATTTATTCATTTATTTCAACACGATTGGTTTTTTATAAAAGAAACTTGCCAATTTATTTATTGATACCACAACTTTTTTTTCTGAAAATTGAAATTAGAATTTTCGTAAAATGAAAGGTAGTGAAGTGATACTAAAAGAATGGTTGTCTGTTCAATGGACCCTTAATACGAGAAGCGGTTTATGTACATACATATATTTTATTGATAAGAGATTTAGACTTTCCAACTTGATATGTATAAACATATAAAGTCTTAGTAGTATTGATGAAGTTACCGCTCGAATCGTGGTGGTTATTATTAAATGAATTAAGACATCTCTTCGAGCCAAATTTTCTTTTTTATTCGCCTACGTTTCGTTCTGTTCCAGATCCTTATCAAGGCTAAGTTAAACCAAGGAGTAAAAATAATACGATATTAATTACAAAAATTTAAATACAAAAATTAAATACTAAAATCAAAATCCTTTTTACAAAAATAGCTTAAAAAGTTTAAAGATGTTATCCACACATCAATATCTCTACTCTCACAGAATTGTGCATGTTTACAAATTAATCTAAAAAATTCAATACAAAAATTAATGTCTAATATTGCTACTAATACCTACATAATATTAATTTTCATGACATTTTTGACTAACTCCTTCAATTATTTTCCAATTTTTTATCTATTACCAATTAAAAAGTGTTACTTTTTTTCATTTGAGTGGTAAAAGTATTTGATTAATAACATTTTTTGTACTTTTTTACGTTGGAAAAAATTATCAGTTTCCGTCCGTCCGTCCGTCCGTCCTGATGTTATTGTTTATGAAAAGAAATATAATTAATGATATTTTTGGAGATTTTGGGTTGATAATTGTGTTGGGCACTGGTCCAGGATTCTTTTACCGAATGTCATCTTGAGATGGAGTCCAGATAAAAGGGATGCTGCGAGGGATGTGTGTGTGTGTGTGTGTGTGTGTGTGTGTGTGTGTGTGTGTGTGTGTGTGTGTGTACTTTCGTGCAACTACTCTACATACGATGATGAATACGTTTATATAAAGTCTTTTTTTATCTATGGGATTTTATGGGATTTTTATGGGATTTTTATGGTGGTCGCGATTTTTTATCAGATTTTGGATTTTGATAGCACCAAAATAATGTATATGTGTTTTTATGTGTAGTCTATAAAGTTTATGCAGGTTTACGGTGTTACTCGTATCTTTCGTGCAACGACTCTTCATACGATGATGAGTACATTTATATAAAACATTTTTTTATCCATGGGGTATTATGGGATTTTTATGGGATTTTTATGGTGGTCGAGATTTTTTATCAGATTTTGGATTTTGATAGCACCAAAATAATGTGTATGTGTTTTTATGTGTAGTCTATGGGGTGTAACGGGGCAAACGGCTTTTGCGCGGCGACTACGGATTGTCGCCGCGTCACCGAGTCTTACCTGCGTACAAGCTATTACGCTCCCCGGCGTAGCTTCTCGGCGAACGTCTATGCACGTCTAATACCTAGCCAAATGCGACGAATACAAATGTGTGATGCGTTCGAACATGACACTTCTCCGTAAATTACGAGTTCTTATTCGAGAGGACGAAGTAAGGAAAGGAGAATAAACTTCACGATTATTTCGTTATGAAAAGTGAGTCATAGACTCGTCTATTGAATAATAATTGCATATAAATAAAATCCGCACTCAATGGTCGTATGCGCGACAGCGGAGAGTAATAACGCACGCACTCAATTAAGAAAGAGATGAGTGTCCTGTGACAGAGAACACTCGCCTTCGGCGATCTTAATGAGGAAAACGATTCTTAAGGAAATTCGACTTACAGTCGGTACGAGGTACGCGTTGCTTCCTCGGTACACTTTCTCGAGCCGCTATCACCTCTACGGGATCCCTGCCTGGGTCGATGCGGGTGGCACGGAGAAGGCGTCCCTTCTCCAGCATGCAGATGACGAGTATCCCAGATCACCTCTAGCTTGTCTCCGTATCGGCTATAACACACCTCAGGCACGATGGTGGCTTTGCAGAAGGTCGAATATAACGCGCGAAGCACACACCGGCGTGGTCAAATCGAATCTGATCAGCGTGGCGCGTGGGCCTTCTCCTACTCTTCCCCCGCGCGTCCCTTGCCGCAGTACAGTAGCGTCGCTTGCTACTAAGTTCGCATCGTGCAACCTAACGAGCGCGCGCTATTCAAATAGCACGCCTAACCTCTCGTTACAGGGGTTTATGCAGCTTTACGGTGTTACTCGTATCTTTCGTGCAACGACTCTTCATACGATGATGAGTACATTTATATACAACATTTTTTTATCCATGGGGATTTTCTGGGGGACGGATTTATTTTGATAGTTTGCAATATTTTCATAATGTGCATAAAGTGACATGGTATGTATATAAAAAAAATCCAGATAAAAGGAATGCTGTAAGAGATCTATAAGTATACGCGCATCTGTTTGTATAACGTATGTATATTTCTTGCTGATAACTTACAGTATTTTGGTAGTTCAAATTAAATTCGCTTGCTTTTACATATTTTAATTATAATAAAGTGTTGAATAATAATATTAGAAAATAAATCCAAGTCCAAAATAAATCCTATACAATTAATGTCAGAGTTTATACCAAATATGGTCAATTATATATTACAAATAATATAATTGCAAATACATATAGACTAATCCAATCGTATGTTGATAAAGGAGATACAAATTTAATTAGTTATTATTTTATTATTAATTATTATTTAATTAATTTAATTTAATTAATTATTATTATTATTAATTATTATTATAAAATCATGTACGAAATCGAAAAACCAATTTTATCAATTATGTAAGCTGTTTTATAATAATTTTAATCATTAAAAAAATAGAACAATTAAAAATAAAAAGAATTTAAGGTTAGTAAAATGATTCGATATAGCAATAAAACTAAATTTTTTTCTTATATCAACAGATATAAATAAATAAATATAGATATAGATAAATTTGTATATGTATGTTTTGTGTCTTTTCGTGTAAAATTATTATTTTACTACTTTTATTGCAGTTTTTAAATAAATTGCTCTCTGCATTTAACAGAGTTGAGACTGTCATATTTATTATTTGTAATATGCCCGCCTTACAATTTATTTAAAATTTACAAGGATAAAGTAATTATATTTTGCTGATTACTCAACCAATTGGATTGTATTATTACAGAAATTATTTTAAAATTTATATTTGCTGTAACGGGGATTGACCACGTTAAATGTGGATTATTCTACTTTGATTCTCCGTGGGTTTTAGATAAAGGGGAACAGGGCTAATACGTAAAACTCGCAAATGAAACACACACGTGACGTTCGGTAAAAGGCTATTGCATCAATCAGAAAATTACAACAGAATAAATGTACAAGTGTGCTTCGTTAGCACGCAATCTCACGGTCAATAGAAAGCTAATATTGTTGAACGCGCTGGTGAGAGTGAAAGAGAGAAGCTGATACTTACAGAAAAAATTCGGAGGACGCTAACACGATAATCAGCCTAAAACTGCGGTCTCGCTCCGATCCAGCTAGCTGGTAAACAGTAGGCTCTCGCAACAGTGTAGAGTATCTCTCCACTCACACCCGTAATCGCAATTGTCGTAATGATAAACAATACAAAATGCTAATATTGCCGGGTAAACGCTTCTCTGATATACAGCACGCGCGCTCGACACTCGAATCGAATCTAACGTCTAACCTAACGTTACGCTAGAAGCTTCTCTCTCACGCGCTCTCTCTCACCAGGCGACGCGTTCAGCAATACATCAACTCTCGTACAGCTCTGATGCGCGGGAACATCTGAAAAGAACCCTACATGCAAATATATACAAACATATGTATTCAATAAATAGCATGCGGCGTGACGATACTCGTCACATTGCGCGCATATATATATATGGGTGGTTCTCTGACAAATCGAGCGGTCGATTTTTTGACCCTATCGAAAAAAATTTTTAAAATGTTCCTAAGAGACACATGAGTATCCCTGAATTTTTTCAGATTTTTTGCATCAAGTATCTTCGAGTTACAGAGGGTCAAAGTTGATGAAATCACGTTTTTTTGCTTTTTCTGGCTACTTTCATTAATTTGTAGATCCTCAGGGAAGCATTTTTCACTATAGAGATATATAACATTTTTTTCTGCAAATTTTCTAAACTATTCAAAAAAAATAATTTTGATGTCGTATATATATGTTTTAAGAAAGTTATAAGTCATTTAAGTCTTAAAATCAAGTTTTAGGAAAGTTCGATCATCCGGATCATAACCAAAAAATTCATGAAGATACCTTATTTCAATTCAAAAAAGTCTGCGAAAGACCCAGAATGTCAGAGGCCTTGGTTTGTCTGTAAAAAATCATTATATCCGTTCATATATGAAAAAAATTTAGTTTTATTGCTATATAGAAGAATTTAACCAATTTTATCAATTACGTAAATTTTTTTATAATAATTTCAGTCATTAAAAAAATGATAAGGTTAGTGAAATGCTTCGATATAGCAATAAAACTAAATTTTTTTCATATATGAACGGATATAATGATTTTTTACAGAGAAACCAAGGCCTCTGACATTCTGGGTCTTTCGCAGACTTTTTTGAATTGAAATAAGGTATCTTCATGAATTTTTTGGTTATGATCCGGATGATCGAACTTTCCTAAAACTTGATTTTAAGACTTAAATGACTTATAACTTTCTTAAAACATATATATACGACATCAAAAATATTTTTTTTGAATAGTTTAAAAAATTTGCAGAAAAAAATGTTATATATCTCTATAGTGAAAAATGCTTCCCTGAGGATCTACAAATTAATGAAAGTAGCCAGAAAAAGCAAAAAAACGTGATTTCATCAACTTTGACTCTCTGTAACTCGAAGATACTTGATGCAAAAAATCTGAAAAAATTCAGGGATACTCATGTGTCTCTTAGGAACATTTTAAAAATTTTTTTCGATAGGGTCAAAAAATCGACCGCTCGATTTGTCAGAGAACCACCCATATATATATTAGTGTAATTTCTAGTTTACTTTTTTCATTTTTCGTGAATGCAACTGTAGCAATAACATAATGATTTTAAAAAAAACAATGAATAGAATGAAATACGTATAAAAATTTAGAAAAAAATAAAATTATTGTGATGTAGGTGGGTCGTGGCTTGGAGTAAGACGGCCAAGTTGGAGTTTGGAGATCTTTATTCGCGTCTGAGAGAGCTCTGCTCGGTGTGGCGGTCGTCGGTGTTCTGCCTGCGAAGCCTCCGATGCGACACGTCGGAGGCTGCAGTCCCCAGCAGTGCGTGAGAACACTCCGGCTCACGTACTCCCGCGCGAGGTGCTACCTCAGCTTCGCCGGCGGTCACCTGAGCCCAAAAGCTCGTACGTGACACGTCCAGCGCCGCGAGGGAAGCGTCCTCGCACCCCAAAAAAAACGGGTGGCGCGGGGAGGCGCGCGGCCGAGGCGCGCAGGTGTATGAATGTTTGTGAGTGTGTGTGCCCAGGATGCCAGCGAGCGTAGCTCGCGCGCGTATTTCGCGCGTTATGTATTATTTACTGTCTTTTTGATTTTTTGTTGTTAATTGTGTGTGTGTCTCTGTATATATGTGTGTGTGTGTGTGTCCCTATCAAGCAGCCGCTGCTGCTTTTACAGGTGGTACAGAGCAGGCTATACATTAGCTTTGTATGTTAATTATTTATTATAATTTTATCCGAGGTTAAATTGTGCCGTGTCCCTTTGGCATCAGATTTTTGTTTTGCTTTTTTTTATACATTATTATTATTATTACATGCACCGTATGTATTGTGCAAGTGCATTATCTTTGTATTTTAATATTCTACTTGTTACTATATTTATTATTCTGTTTAATGTTTAATATAAAATGTAGATATAGTGAGATAAGAGAAAGACTTATTACTAAATAGTCGCGTGCCCACTCGACTAGACACGCAGCTTGGTTTTTGGGGCTTTCTTTTTATTGATTTATTTTTCTTTAAATCATTTTCCGAGTACCTGTTTGGGAGCATCGGTATTTTGTCTTCTTACGCGGTGCGTCCAGCGCCGCGAAAAAAATAACGGTAAAAAAAACGACGTAAGCTAGGGGAATTCTATATTATGGCGCTAGATTACTCCTGACCGACGGAAGTTTTCCGCACGCGGCGCTCCTCTTATTCACAGAGGGCTGCGGCATGTGCGAATCTGGAACATGGGGTTCCAAGTTTTCTGTCGAGGACGGCAGTTTATTTGTCACCGAATTACCAGCGGCTGGAATGAGTCGGCACCGATGGAACGTTATTGTACGAGTGAGGCGCACCTCTACATTGTGGAGGGCTGCGGCACACGCGTATCCCGAACCTAGAGTTCTGACTTTTCCACCGAGGACAGGTGTTGGACGAAGTGCAGTACCCGTGGAGCGTTATTGTACACGCGATGCGCTCCTCCTAATCGCGGAAAGCTGCGGCACGCGTGTATCCCGAACCTGGGGTTTTGACTTTTCCGCCGAGGGTGGAATTTAGTTACCGTCGTCAGTAGAGCTGAGCTCGTCGCTCCTGATGCTGTTACCATCGCTACAAATAGCGTTGTCTTGACCGCTGAATTCGTCATGGGTTCGATTCTGCTTTTTACCGCCTCTACCCCTACTTCCACGATGAGTTCTTCGCGGCCTTTGTATGTTTTTATTTCTAACGTCGAATTCGAGAGTTCGGCACTCACTTAAAATGTGTCCGGCCATATTGCAATATATGCAGTATTGATCGTCGACATTATTTGCTTGCACCTGAGTTTCGTTCACCTTGCTCTCGCTGTTTTCGCAATCTTTTGAGCATGCGGTGCCTAAACTACGGTTGTGAGACGAAGTTGAACTGACTGCTTCAACGGTAGCGCGATACTCGTGAGGCTCGTTCTCGAACTACGTTTTGCCTCATGCTCCATTGCTTTGGTGAACGCTTCTTGCCACGTTTTTGGATTTGAACGCCCGGTTAAGTGATCCAGCGGAGCACGCAGGCCGTATATGAATTGGTCCAAAATCTCACTGTTCGCCTGACGGGCGCGTGAGTTTCGGTCGGCTTGGCTCAGATCAGGAGCGGAGTGAATAATTGTTATTAAACGATTGTATATTTTTTCTACGCGGAAACCGTATGATCCCACGTTCTCCGTCGCGCCCTGCTCAATCACGCGTAATTCAGTGCGAATTTGCTCAGCTACACCAATGTTTGCGTAATGAGCTGTCAAGTCGTGCAGTAAGCTATCTACGAACAAGTACGTCGCGGTCCTCGCTCTAAATACATCCGTTGCTGTGCCCTTCAGACGGTTTGCTATGTGCCGTAACAAGCACTTTTCGTATGCCGGCCCGAACATCGCCTGTATGTCCCTTATCGCCGCTACGAATCCCGTCAGCGAGTCTGGGTCGCCTTCGAAGGAAGGTATTAGATTGAGCGCCTGCGTGAACTGCGTGAAGTAGTATGGCATTGCGGAGCCGTCAGAGTTCCTAAATCCCCGAAAGTACGTCAGATGCTGGTCCTGTGATGCGGGTGACGTCACTAGTATTTGGTGGGGTGACGGTGGCTGGTTTTGCTGGGGCAGAGGCGGCGATGGCGGGGGCGATGGTGGTGGGCGCTGTTGGGGTACCTCGCAGCGGCGTATTTGTGGCTGCTCATACCATTCCCAGCTGCGACGATCTGCTACCGCGGCTATCACGATTTTCACGACCATCTGTGTTGCCGCTGCTTCGCCTGCGTTAATCATCTCGACCGCCGTCGTATTCTTCACGCTCTGTTCGCCGATTTTTCCGGCTTTCGTCGCGCCCTTCGCGACGGTTTTCCCGATTGCTGTCGCATCTTTCGCGCCGGCTTTGTCGGCTGCCGTCGCGTCTCTCGCACCGTTCGCAACGACTCTCTTGGCCATCGTCGCATCTTTCGCGTTCTTCGTGGCGACTCTCACGGCTGCCGTTGCGTCTCTCGCACCGTTCGCAACGACTCTCTTGGCCATCGTCGCATCTTTCGCGTTCTTCGTGGCGACTCTCTCGGCTGCCGTCGCGTCTCTCGCGCCGTTCGCGATGACTCTCTTGGCCACCATCGCGTCTTTCGCGTTCTTCGCGGCGATTCTCTCGGCTGCCGTCGCGTCCTTTCCGGCGGCTTTCCCTGCAGCCGTTGCATCTCTCGCGCTCCTCCTCACGGCAACTCTCTTGGCTGCCGTCGTCGCGCTCTCGGTGGCAGCTTCTTCCGCGGCTCCCGTCGCCATTTTCTCGACAGCTATCCCGGCTGATGCCGTATCTCTCGTGACGCTTTTCTGGCTACCGCCGCGTATCTCACAGCGGCTTTTTCGGCTGTGATCGCGTTTTTCGATGTATTCCCTGCGGCTCTCTAGGCTGTCGCTACGTCCTTTTCGTCGGCCGTCTCGGCTTTCATCACGTTTGTCGCGATTGCTATATATCTCCCGACGAGACTGCCTACGCCTGATTAGCTTGTACTGTGATTTACTAGCGCCCTGGCTATCGCTCGAGTTGTACAGCGAGCAACCAAAATAGCTATTTTTGGAGTAGCTTTCACCCGAATCGCTGCTGGGATCGTTGTCTGGGCTCCCAGCACGCCTTCGCACATTACCTCGATACATTTGTCCGACTTCTGGGTTCTGGTTGCCATCGCAGCGTGCGCGCATGTCGATTCGCGGTTGCTCATCATCGGGTGCCGCGTTCGCTTCCCCTCGCTGCCGCTGCAACCCGTTGCAACCGTTCGCGCCCACCTTTCGATTCAAGTGTCCGTCATTCTGAACGTTTAGGCGCAATATACTGACGATTTCGTCGTGCGTTCGATTCGCTAGTAACCGTGCGATCATGTTTATGGTTTTTAAGGTATCCGCGCTTTCGACGCCCCAAACTTTATTGGATTGCTCCGCCTCGAGGCCCAATTGGTCGCACCAACTGCGTAATTCGGTGCTATCAATCGCATTTTCGATCGCTGCATCGCCATTAATTGCCTCGACATTTGTCAGCGGCGCTGAAGGAGCTGTGCGATCTATAGCCCTGCTTGGCTCCTGACTCCCGTCAGCCGAGCATTTCGGGCAATTATTATTGCGCAGCATATCATCGTGCTTCGGTGATAAATTCCTACACGCATCATTACAGTCGTCGGTCATTCGCGCTTCTCTTCTTCGACTTTCATTCGAAGAAACTGACCGTTCACTATCTCGACTCAGCGCGCGTTGCGACTGCCATCTCGTTTCCGGTGACATCTGATTATAATTCAGAAATAATTGCTTTGCGTGCAGCAGTCTTTTTTTCGCTTGCGGAGCGCTTCTCGTAGCGTCAAATTTTTCACGTTTGCTTCCCGTAGTCTGCTCGCTGTCGCTGCTGCGACCGTCCCTTCGAACACGTGTATTTAATGTCGGCGGCGATCTTATGAGACCTATACGCGTCATTTCGACGAATATTCTCGCTTATACCTTCGCGTTTGGTTATGCATTACACTGGGAAGAAGGAGGGGTCGCGAATACCAAGCTGCGTGTACTAAAAAGTGGACTTACATTGAGAAGCGAATGACTGAAGTTTTCCCGCTGGACGGGTTGCTGGGCGCGGCGACGGCTGCTACCCTGACGACTGCGGGTGGCTGGTAATGCTGCGATGTCGACTGCATTAGGCTGGGAGTTGCTGCGATGTTCGCTGGGTGCGGCTGGGACTGCTGCGATGTTGGCTGCGTGCGGCTGGGACTGCTGCGATGTTGGCTGCGTGCTGGTGCTGGATGTCCTCTGCGGCGTGGTCCACGGGATGTCTTCCTCGGTGGCTCAAGCGAGCGTAGTTGGCAGAGATCGGCTTAGTTGGCTGAGATCAGCTTTGGTGTTTAACGTACCCGTTTGCCGACATTTGCAGTTTTTTTCTCTCTGCACTCTGGCACAAAATTTCGGGCGGGCGCGCGCGTCGTTTAGTGTCGACGTTCGGCTGATGTAGAATCTCGATGTAAACGGTGTGAAGTTTCGCCTGACTGTAGCTTGGCGTCACCTGTATCTTGTGTGTCGGCACTGATTTTGCACCTGCACGAACCGAACACTAAAATGCGATTATTCGCTGTCCTTCGATGCGAAGGGAAAATGTCTTTGAGCTCGGAAAATTATGCAGCAAATTCCGAGCTTCGGCGACCTGCTTTCTCCTGTTGCCCGGTCGGACGAACGGCGGAGGAAAAAGAAAAAAAAATTTTCTGTTTTCTGAAGCAGTGATGGTGATGTTTCACTGCTGCACAATGTCACTCCCTATTGGTGAAGTTCCGCAGCGTCGATTTTGGCGCGGCCGAAGTCGCGCGCGGGGTTCGTCCGAAATTGGAGAAAAAATAAAAAACGTACCACGTTTTCAGAGCCTCTCGCTTATTTCGCTTGGACCGACTTAGCGTCCAAGTCCCCCCCCCCCCCCCACCCCCAAGGGATGCCAGATGTGATGTAGGTGGGTCGTGGCTTGGAATAAGACGGCCAAGTTGGAGTTTGGAGATCTTTATTCGCGTCTGAGAGAGCTCTGCTCGGTGTGGCGGTCGCCGGTGTTCTGCCTGCGAAGCCTCGGATGCGACACGTCGGAGGCTGCAGTCCCCAGCACAAAGTGCAAGCTTGCTTTTTGTGCGTGAGAACGCTCCGACTCACGCGCTCCCGCGCGAGGTGTTACCTCAGCTTCGCCGGCGGTCACCTGAGCCCAAAAGCTCGTACGTGACATTGTAATTATACTTTCGGCGATTACTCAACCAATTGGTTTGTGTTATTGCAGAAATGTTTCTGAAAATTGATATTTGCACATATATTATTGTCATTTCTAGTTTACTTTTTTCATTTTTCGAGTATGAAACTGCAGTAATAATGTTATGTTTTTAAAATAAACAATGAATAGAATTTAATAGGTATAAGAATATAAAAAAATTAAAATGTAATTATACTTTTGGGGATTACTCAACCAATTGGATTGTGTTGTTATAGAAATATTTCCGAAAATACGATATTTCTTGTATACATCTTGTTGTCGTTTTCTATTCTTCGTTTTCTATTTTGTTTATTTAACATGGAGTTGCTATTTTTGTACATAGCAGCATCTTCACCTATAAAAATTTTAAGATTTTCTTTTGATGTAGTTCTTGATAAAGCTACATATAATTGTCTGTGGCTCAATACTGGTGAAGATAAATATAAACCTACTTTATGAAATGACTGACCTTGAGATTTATTTATAGTCATGGCGAAACTTAATCGTATGGGAAATTGTCTTCTTACCATATTAAAAGGTATTTCTTCCAATGATGGAGATAAATCTATACGTTGTATTAATACTATTTTACCAGCATGTTTATTGCTTATAATTTCTTCAATAAGTATACATTTATTATGTCCCTAATTATAATTCTTGTTCCGTTACAAAGGCCGCCCTTAATAACTAAATTTCTTAAACAAGAAACAATTACTCCTTTTATTAAAATTAATTTATGTGGAGGTAGGCCATTAGGTGTTAGTGTATTTAAAAATTCTGTTCTTATGGATTCTAATATGCTTTCATTATCTTGACATACAATTTTATCATCACTATAAAA
Source organism: Philotrypesis tridentata (assembly GCA_018906965.1). Lineage (NCBI taxonomy): Eukaryota > Metazoa > Arthropoda > Insecta > Hymenoptera > Pteromalidae > Philotrypesis > Philotrypesis tridentata. Next base: position 190,232 of record JACCIB010000152.1, on the reverse strand, counting down.
AATATAAGTTTCTCCATGAATTCGTTCAATAATTTCCTCATTAAGTTTTAATACTTCAGAATTTAAGGGTGCTAATATTACTTTGTCTTGTAGTGTTCCATCATTATGATTAATTTTTTCGCCAAATATTTCTGATATTAAATCATTATTACAAATTAATTCCTCCGGCATTCCCCTTATATTATTATTTAACTCAAACTTTGTTGCATTTTTCTGTTCACCTACATCAAGAAGCCAACTCTTAAATTTATTGTCTGAATTTTGTAATCGTAAGTTTTCTTTTAATGAAACCTTTAAAAATGTATGCCATATAATACTTCTTTTAATACAAGTTTCCATTATTGTACTTTGATTACCACGTCTAACAATTGGAAGTGTTTGTCTAAAATCACCAGGTGTTACAATTATTTTACCACCAAACGGTATATGATTTTGACATAAATCTCTAAAAAATCTGTCTATTGCATCAAAGGCATGTTTATTCACTATTGATATTTCATCCCAAATAATTATTTTAATATTTTTTTAAAAATTTCCATATTTTGATGTAGGACAAATGTCATATGTTAATAAATGTCATATGTCATTAATATTTAAGGGTAATTTAAATGTAGTGTGTACAGTTCTTCCATTAATTAATAAATTAGCGGTAATACCAGTCCATGCTGTAGTTAAGAGAGGTATATTGTTTGAAATAAGATATCTAATTATAACATTGTGTAAATAACTTTTTCCACTACCACCAGGTCCATCAATAAAAAATAATTTATTCATCGTGAACATTAGTTAAGGTATTTATAATTAAATCGTATAATTTTCTTTGATCAATAGTTAAGGAATTTAATAAATTTTCAAAATTATCTTGTTTATTATATTCTAGATATTAATAGTCTTCTTTCATACAATTAATATCGACATTGCTTGATATATTAAAAGTTTTTAAATTCATTCCTTGTGATATTAAAATTTTCTCAATGTTATTTAGAGCTTTTATTTCTGCTAGATTAACTGGTAATTTTGGATTCATAAAATGCAGTTTATATTTATTGTACAATTCAGATGCATTAATAGGTTTTTGAAATATTAAAATATATGCAAATAAATCACACATAGCTTTAGGAAATTTAAATATTGACGCTTCTTCTAAACAGTTGTCCCATTCTTTATCATTACTAATTATGCCTCTCATTAAGCAAGCATCTTCATATTTATCACAGATTATGTTATCAACTGTTCGTATGTCCATAAAGGATTTTGCTCCGTGAACATGTAGTAGTAATAAACGTAAAAAAATGTTTCTCTTCTTTTAGGATTTACAAAATACATTCGAGATATTAATGATTTTTCAAATTTTTGTCTTTTGGTCCATTTTTTAAATTTTGAATTAAAAACATAATGGTACGGAATTTCATGGTATAAAAATTGTCTGGCATTTTCATCGTCTATATTTAATTTAAACCACATGCTGTTAATGTAATTTCAATATTTTTATTAATCATTTCGTGTTTTTGTCCTTCTATAAAATAAACATAATTTTCATATTCATCATGAATGTGTAATCTATAAATTGCATACGATTGTTTATATAATTCTAATTAAAAAATGCGATATATAGCTTCTAGTGCACAAACATATCTTGTTGATAAATATTGTGTTATTTCATCAAAACTATATGCATTTACTTGCTCATCATTATTTTCAGCATTTATATTACTTGGATCATTTTGATTATATAGTTTGATGATTTTATTCATATAGTTCATTAGTTGATTAAATATACTTTATTTAAACTTTGAGTATAACTAAATTGGTATAAGCGAATCGAATGTTAAATATGTTTTTATATCTTCTGATATTAATTTTATAATATTTACTTTTAAAATTTGAACAAATAATAATAACTCTTTAGAATAAAATTTATTGTTACTTAATTTATTATGCAACACCTTATCAGAACTAAAATTTGTAGAAGCGAGCGAAGCGAGCTCATTGGCTAGTTTAAAATTAAAGTTTATAATCGTCAACTCAACTGTAACCGACGATAACAAATAAATACCGGTGTCGCCAGGTGGTGATGCGACACCGGCGGAGGACAACGATCGACTGTCCTCTTAATCCGAGCATATATCTAGTGATACTCTCGCACGAGCCTCCGCATACAATCATATAATCAATACATATATAACATATGAGATATCGAGAAGGGAGCCCCAAACGTTTCTACATGGCAACCCGGGCGCCACACAATACGAGGAAGTAGCACTATACTTAATCGCGATTATTTATAACTTATTAGATAGAGCGATACTGTTGTCAGACCAAAAGTTTCATCTGCGAAATATCGAGTACGCAAAAAAGATTCTTGTAGCGAATGACTACCCACCGTGGTTCATAGAAAAATACGGTAAACGACGCATTGTGCGCAATCTTGATCTTTTGAAGAAAAACAAAAAAGAGAGCATAGATTCGGACAATCCAGATTTACCAAAAATTGTTGTAAATAATGCCGGTGACTGTAGGAAGAATTTCGCTGTGTTTCCTTTTTATGATAAATTTAATTGAAAATTAAAGGCGGTTTTGAATAATTACGGCAAAACGTTAGTTAATAGGATTACGGATAAGTTTAATAAGTTTATAAGACTGGGGAAGGACCCTACTGCTATAGATGATACTAGGAACGTTGTGTATAAAATTGATTGTGCCGACTGTGAGTCTACATATATTGGTGAGACTTACTGTCCGTTAAAAGCGAGAGAATCGGAGCACAAACGTTATATTGACAAAGGAGATACCACCTCTCCCCTTGCCGTTCACGCAATAGAGACCGGGCATAAATTTGATTTTGAAAATATTAAAATTATTGATAGAGAAGCGTCGAGCTTTCGTAGACGCTTCTCGGAAATGCTCCATATTCAGTTTTTTGATAGCACGCTTAATAGGGCGGAGGATACGTGTTTTCTCAAATCAAGTTATAAAAATGTGATTTCTAACTTTAAATCTAGCCCACGAAATTAATTTTGTTACATGTTTTTATTTTATGTATACGAGAACGGAGGCCGAGCGCTGATAGCGCAATATACGAATGTCACAGGACTGAGAGAGGTGGCACACCGCTCCGCGCTCTCTTCCATATAGCCAACATGTATTAATGATGATTGGCTGGCGGAACGGAGCGGCACATCCCAGTAAGAGGTCGGAGAGTCCGAGTTGCTAGGCGACGTTCTGGCCATACGGTATTGATACCCGATGCGGTTCTGTGTCCTAATACATGGGTTAAGGATAGTGCCACTGCCTCGTATTGTGTGGCGTCCGGGTTGCCATGTAGAAACATTTGGGGCTCCCTTCTCGATATCTCATATGTTATATATGTATTGATTATATGATTGTATGCGGAGGCTCGTGCGAGAGTATCACTAGATATATGCTCGGATTAAGAGGACAGTCGATCGTTGTCCTCAGTCGGTGTCGCATCACCACCTGGCGACACTGGTATTTATTTGTTATCGTCGGTTACAGTTGAGTTGACGATTATAAACTTTAATTTTAAATATTAGTAGTAATATTAGACATTAATTTTTGTATTGAATTTTTTAGATTAATTTGTACACATGCACAATTCTGTGCGAGTAGAGATATTGATGTGCGGATAATATCTTTAAATTTTTTAAGCTATTTTTGTAAAAAGGATTTTGATTTTAGTATTTAATTTTTGTATTTAAATTTTTGTAATTAATATTGTATTATTTTTACTTCTTGGTTTGACTTGGCCTTGATAAGGATCTGGAGCAGATCGAAACGTAGGCGAATAAAAAAGAAAATTTGACTCGAAGAGATGTCTTAATTCATTTAATAATAACCATATAAAGTCTTGTCAAGGGGTTAGAAGGGCTATAGAGAGTTTGAAAACCTTTAATTTGGATGATAGAACAAACACTTTGAATTTTGGCTACATAAGGGTTGTGGAGGGTTTGAAAATTATTCTATAATTTAAATGAAGAAACAACCTTATACTTGCTAACCTTTTACCTTGAAAAGGTTTTTTTGGGGAGGGGGGAGATTTCACTACTTTTTAAAGAATGCAATTCATTTAACAAACAAGTTATAGTTTATTAAATATATTCTAAATTTATAGCTTATAAGGTAAGATGTATTTAAAGCGATTCAGTTGCGAACGTAGAATTTATTTATGAACAGCAATATATGATTCGCTCGTTATCCACTGAGCTATTATTTTGTTGTTGTCAAATAATTTTGAACCTAGGTTATATTTTAAAGGCGATCGTTTATCTTTCATTTTAACCTACATATTCACTTCAATGACAACAACAAAACAATAGCTCAGTGGATAACGAGCGAGTCTACTGAGCGAAAGGAGTTGGCTTCAAATCCCGACCGGAGACATTTTTTTTAAACATTTTTCTTTGATCCCTTTGTAAGATATTATATTCTAGTAATATTGTGATAATATTGTGCAATGTTACCACAACATTGCTGTGTTATTTCAATAGGGAAAAAGTCTTTTCGAAAAAATCGAAAAAAAAATTTATAATATATTAATGTTCTGGGAACGTAAAATAAGTTTCTTACAATATTATTGTAATATTACTTTCCACGGATGGGTCCGGAATACCGATCGAATCAATGTAATATTAAAACGGTCATTCCACTTAGCAACAATATTGCCTGACCGTGGCCAGCTGATTACGTAACCTTCCCGTAACATAATTGATCCTACTTTACTTACCAAAGTAACATTCCAGCAATATTCCCAGAGTATTGGGTGCTATATGGGATCCCTCTAAGCAGTGGGCTTCAAAACTTGTATGATCTTTTTATCTTTTAGAAAGTAGAACATACATTTCCATTGAGAAAAGAGACGCTCAACCCACATTCTGGAAACTGCCTGTACTCTAGGCATTCTGAAAATTAAAAATAACTATTTTTTAATTAAGCAAGTCAATCAGAGGGATAGCATATGAAATTTAAAGTGAATCATAATTTTGAGCTGTTCAATTTTGAATGCCTTATATGATAATTATTTTGAAATTGATCTATATGGTAAACTTCAAATTTCTCATGATATCCCTCTGATTGGTACGTTTAATGAAAACTTAGTTATTATCAATTTTCAGAGTGCCCAAAATACAGTCCGTTTCCACAATATGGGTTGAGTGTCTCTTTTCCCAAGGGAAATGTATGTTCTGCTTTCTAAAAAACAAAAAGACGTATCAACTTGAAAATTCATATACTATCCCTCTGAGTGACTGACTTGACAACTTACTAGTTCTCATTACCTTATACAAAACAAACATGCTTTTCCCTTGGGAAAAGTCTCGTTACGTCTGGAAACTGAGTGTACTTGCTCTCTCAAAATTAGGAAAAACTTCTAAACCACTTGTCTTTTGAAATTATATAATAATTATAAATCTTGAAAAAACATTTTTCACATCACTAGCTTCTCACAGGAATTCCTTCCCTTTATAACGTGACAGTTGCGTAACCTCCCAATAGAAATAGGAAAACATCGACTGCAAAATCTGTAAAAACTTTCTTCGATATTGAAACGATGAAAATATAATACTTTCACTAGCTTGTCACATCACAAGAAAATTCTTTCCTTGTATAACCGGATAGTTGTATGCCTTCCAATAAAACCTGAAAAATAAAAGAGAACATTTTAACAGAGAATCAGTTCACAAAATCTTTCATTATATTATGTACGATTTATAAAAAAGTAAAACTAAATACTTATCTAGTTCTAGCTTATTAGTCATGTTTGTGAATGTCTTAACATATATTTTTGAAAATAAAGAAAAAAAGAGCGACGATGGCTCAATCGGTAGAGTATCAGGCTAGAAATCCAGAGGTCCTGGGTGCAAGCCTGACTCTTGACGATTTTGGGGACACCTCTTTGTTCACATAAGTGTCAATACATCTGAGCTCCAGTGGTTCGGATTGTATATTTCACTGTACATAAAACTGTAGGTCCCCGTTTCCTTGCGGATTTGTAAGTTTCTCAATAGTGGACTCAATGCACTAATTGAGGACTCGCAAAAGCGCATGGAATGAGATTCGCTAATACCGACAGGGGATGCGACTTAAAACACACAAACAAAAAAAATCAATTCACTAGTTATTTACTGTATCATCATATATATATATATGATACTTATTCTTTAACACTACATGTGTATTGTATATACAAAAATTAAAATAAAAATGTAAATACATTATTGTCCGCTCGTCTGCGCACATAAACTGTACGTATAAACATACAGGAATCTTTTTGTTTTGCAATATATTACTTAATGACTCTAATTATATTACAATAAGAAATTATGCAACATGAAAATAAAAAACATACGTCTGCTCTATTCCAATTGCTGGTCTAAACTTAATAGATGCCAGCTATTTTCCTAGTTTGTTGATAAACACAAACAATGTGGCCGAAAGAAAATATTACAGACAGACACAGGAACTTTTTTGTTTTCAATATCCGCTCCAAGCATATAACCTCCCATGCGAAATAATAACTTATAAAAATCTGACAAAATAAAAGATAACATTTAAGGGGTTATGCCTGAGTTAAACCTGTAAAAAAGACATTAATAAGTAATAGGCTGAAAAAAATTATTTATTAATAGTATAAAAAAAATCTTTCTCTTACTTAAAATGTAGGTATTAAACATATTTTCAACTATTTTTAAAAAATTATATATCTATACTGACATCGAAAACAATTACATGTGTGAATCACTAATTTTCAGCACTTTTTTCCCGTTATCGCAGGATATCTCAGCATTCAAATGATGAATTGACACCAGACAGGATAGAAAATCTTCTGAATATGTTTCTTCATTGCTTTTCTACAAAATATAAATTTTAAATATTTAGTAACTCATAAGATGATTATATCAGTAATTATAGTGAATATTACATATATTCACACACGCAACATTGACTTTTATCTTGTATTAGTCAATTTTACTTCTATCAAGCAGTGAAGAAACGTATTCAGAAGATTTTCCATCCTGTCTGGTGTCAATTCATCATCTCGATGCTGAGATCTCCTGCGGCAAAGGACCTAAAATCATAAAAATGTCAAGACTGAGAAAAATGCATTTAAAGTTTGTCTAAACACTTATGTATATTTAACTGGTAGTACTCACATGAACTACTTAGCATATTTTTCTTATATTTTGGCATAAGATACCTATATATTAAGCCATATATGAAGACCCGGGTGCTGTACATGTAGATATACCAGTATCGAAAGCTGAAATTGAAATGTAAGTTTTTAATACGCATTCAGAGTCAGCATGTTTTAGATGAATATAAATTTTGTCATTGCTTACCCATAACTTTCTAGGATCATTAGTAATTACAGTATTTACAGTAGACTTTGAGACCATCTAACACACAGGCATCTTCTTGTGCACATGATATTTATAAATAATATGTTGTTTATAGTACAAAACACTTATCTAAAGTTGAACACTAGTGAGGCTCAGAAGTTATCACAACCAACATCCAGCTTGCACTAAACTACAGACAGCAGACGAAACAGCTGATGTCTGAATGCAAACTCAACTAGGTCGGTAAAACAGTGATTTCTTGTTCCATATGCTGTAAGGTGCCATGTTTTTTGGCGGTAATTTAAATTTGCACGAATGTTTTTTTACCCCTTTATAAGTTTGATTAAAAATTAAAAGACTAAATTTAAATTCTAAATTTATTTTATTTTGAACATTCAAAATAAAAAAAAATTTACGATTTCATAAAAATTAGCTATTACAGTATATAATGATTTAGTAAATAATTTGTGCTTTTTTTAAATAAAATTGCGTTTTCAAAAGGAATTTGTGAACACATTGAATGTTACATTTTCTATAAAAACGCAATTTTTTGAATAATCAAAAGCGCTATAAAACAAAATATGAATAATACGCAATTTTGAAAAATTGTATTTTTTTTGGTATTTTACCTATAACTTTGTAACGGAATTCTTTCGGGTTAAAAGGACTAAGGCAGCTCATTCTACAGTAAATTTGCCTTAAAAAAATCAAATAAAAAAATTTTTTTTGAATTTTAACTCAGGCATAACCCCTTAAACAATTAATAAGTTCATAAAATTCTATATTTATATGATATATTTAAATGTAATAAAACAAAATACTTATCTGATTGAGTTCTCGTAATCATTTTTTCATAACCGTGTAAAGACAAAAGTATTAATTATATTTGGCACTGTTATAAAATCTGTATTTATGTTATATTATTACTTAATACTATTTAGTAATATATATATACAAACACAGCAAAAGAAAATTCACGTTGATTTAATAAATAACACTGTGTATGAAAACATCGTCCGTCGTTTGCGGAAAAACAACGTACACTAAAGTATAGCTATACAGTCTGCAGTAAATAACGTACACTTGAGTATACCTATATAGCCCAGAATTACGTAGATGCTACGTCACCAGATATCCGTCGAACAATTGTTCTCCCGTGAGAAGAATTGAGGAGTTCAAACCTTCACTTTACAATATCATTCGATCGAAGCAATTTCACAAAATATGACCCTGATGTGATTTTATTACTTTCGTAGGAAGCTTTCATCTAAGTGTTCGTATGTGAGAAACAAAGCTGTCAATCATCTTAAAATCGCAGCGTTTTTTTTCGTATAAAGTACCTGCGTATACCTTCTTATTCCCGAAATTTCAAGTCTTTAGCTCAAAAAATGGCTGAGAAACAATTTTTCAAAAAAGGCCTATTTTAACCCTTTCTTTATAATTATCTCAGCTTCTATTGATCATACCGAGCTTTTGAATAGCGCATTTTCTTTGTAATTTCATACTGCACAAGTTTCCTCTCTTGTTATTTAATACTTGCTCCCGTATTTTTCGACTTATAAGCGAAAAACCAAAAAAATGACTTTTTTGCGTCTTTTTTGTTTATAACAAATGCACGGCGCAAAACTAATTTGAGTATGATACGTTTAATTAAAGTACATAACATTTATAACCGAATGGCATTGGTCCCTACCTATACGTTTTACTTTGTAGGAAAAAATCTCTATTGATTGGCCTATTAGTCATGCAAAGTATCGAACAAAGATACATACAAATAGCGAGAAAGTTTGAAATTCAACTTGACGAGATTTTAGATGCTTGCAATCTGTCATTTTTAAATGGTCAATTTTATAAACAACTTTTTGGTACAGCTATGGGCTCAGTATGCCCAACTTGTATGAAAACTTATCAAGGGGCGCGGTAGCGCCACGATGGCAAGTATAAGGTACGTTCAGTACGCACGCCGCCGTCGGTTCAACATACTTTAAGTTAACGTATTTTTAAAAAGTATATTACAAAAAATATATATTTACCAATGATATTGCTTATCCATGTATTAAAAGAGCAGAAGCACACACTAGAAGCTAAGAGATTTTTTGTCCAGATATGATTTATGAAATGTAGGTCAGAGAACAGCTGATCAGCTGTTGAGCTAGCAGCAGACTCAAGCAGGCTAAACTATGGTTGAGACTAAGACGCTCCTGATGTGCATGATTATATGTACAAAAAAAACCTAAAAAACCGTTAGCTCTACTCTTACCGAATTCTCAGTTGATTTTAGGGAATTTGTGATATGTCTTTGTTGATGAAAAGTGATGTGAAGCTTGTAGTGTTGGTGCTCGTTTCAGTATTTGGTTAGGAGTGAGTAGTTGTGCAGAGGGTATTTGTGTAAATGTTTGTGAAATTAACATGCCCTGGCTGAATAGGAATCATCACCAAGATTATTCCTCCTTCTTTTAGCTTTTCGTGCTTCTAGTATAGATTCCATTGCTCTCTTGTCAGACCAGAAATGACGTTGTTCATCTGTACTCTTGGCCCAGTTTGCTGCAGAAGAACCCAGATGAACATTAAAACTCTTCATCACCTCAAGTATTCCTGATTTACCATCATTGATCTTCTGAACATTTCCATGATACCATCTACTTCCATTTTTCCAGAACTTCCCTGATGATTGGTGGAGCACTGGTCTTGATGTGCTTCAAACCAGTCTCTGTACTTCAGTGTCCTTCTCTTGATGCGATTCACAAGCCTTAGAAAATAATTGTTTAGGTACCACATAAGTCGCTTTGTCGTTCCGGATCAATGTTGAGACTCCTTGAAGGGAAGAAAATCCTCGTTTCTTACGTCTTACCTGTGTTATAACCTTCTTGAAATTTTTAAATCATGATTGCTGGTTCCAAAACGACTATGAGCAACTGGTGGTAAAAAACCCATGATTCCACAAAAGCTTTTCAAATCAGTGTATCCATGACCAAGAGCTCTCATTGCTAATACTGCTCATTTATTAATTTCAAAGGCATTATTTTTTTATCCAATTTGTCTACTCGAGTCAATGAATATAGCTTTGGAACAGTCGGTGCAAGTCATAGATGGTTTGCTACGGAGGCCTCTGATATCAGCTTCATTGAATATGATATCTCCGCCACAGTTTATGCAAGCCAGAAATTCCTGTAATTCTGGTAAAAGTAAGGAAATGTCATAAATTGTGTATTGTATCGGGCCAACTTCTACATAATCTAATTTTAATTTTCGTCTTGATCTTGATACAGGAATTTCTGGCTGTGCAAATTGAGTAGCTGTTGTACCTGATGTTGATGGTTGTATAGTGGTTCTCGTTGGAGATCTTGCACTTGATGATGAAGGAAGTAGCATTTCTCTCTCCGGTGGTGCAGGAGCACTATACGATGAAGGATGTGCTTCAGATGGTGCTTTATTTCTTGAAAATGGGATGGATATTTACGACTCACTTCTGTAAAAAATTCTTTGCCTTTTCTTCTTTCCAATCACTCATCTTATTATTTTTAATAAACTTTCAATTTTCACTACACAATAATACACTTTCAATAACCTTAATTTTACACTAAATAAAATATTTGTGCAATAATTTTCAGTTAAAATTATTAATTCATAACTAAAATCTTAACTGAATAATTGAATATGAATATTATTTAGTCAAACAATCGCTGATTGTTTTTAATAGTAACTTTAACAACCTGCTAGAAGTATGGTAAAACAGGATTCTGATTAGAATACCATTCACTGTGGATATCATGTAGCTCGGTCGATAACCGACAAATTTAAAATTTTTTCGAATGTGTTTATAATGTATACATAGTGTAAATGTATACATAGTGGGTCTTATGCATTGCATCTTATGTACTTTTTCAATAAAAACTTTTATAAAATATGAAATTGTACTTATAGAATAAAATATGCAATTTTCGAAGATCATGGTTTTTTTAGTATTGTACCTGTAACTTTAAAAAAAAAATTATATGGAAAAACGGGTTTGCTTAGCTTATTCTGCCGTAAATTTCCTACAAAATCGTGAATAAAACACATTGATTTTTTTTTTAATTTTAACCCCTCAAGCGAAATGATTACGTATCTCATAAATCAATAAGCTGAATAATGCTTAACATACTATACTATATCCCGTGGAGACCCTTGGAAAAAAGTAAAAAATACTAATAAATCATAATAAGTTTTAAAATAAAGGAGCGTTATCTGGCTAGTTTTAAAATTAATATTATTATTTTCTGTACAGGCTTATCAGGTTCCTGGATTTCAAGGTCAAGTAGGATTTATTTCTTCGATGAGTGATAATTTCTGCAGTTCATGCAATCGATTAAGAATTACAGCTGATGGAAATTTGAAAGTATGTTTGTTCGAGGGGAAAGGAGAACTATCTTTAAGAAATGCTTTAAGAAATAATGTAACAAATAATGATTTGCGAATATTAATACGTAATGCTATATTTCATAAAAAGAAACAGCATGCTGGTATGTACTATTTTATTAATTAATCTTATTTTTATGTTGTTAAAAACTGCTATATCGTGTATAATAAAACATTTTGGCTTTATATTATGTCCGTGAATTCTGTAGACCATATGTAGTTATTATTGCTTAATTTTCAATGTTCCAGGCATGCTTAATCTTAATCATATGGAAAACCGTCCTATGATCCTCATTGGTGGTTAATAACAATTATTGAGTTACTTTTGTTATGCACGATATTCTATTAGATGATAGTTGGATTTAATTTTGGTACGTTGATAATTATAATTTCTATAGCTATAAACTAAAAATATGCCTTTTTTTACAGTTCAACTTAAAAGAAAATTTAAATATACTGCAGTACCTGGTGCTCAAGTATGTAATTGTAGAGTTTTATCCAATTCAATGAATTTGTTTGTCACAGATATTCAGAAATGGAATCACAATATTAGACTATATTCATTATTCACTCACATAGATGATAAGGGAAAAGCTAGTATGGTGGATATTGGTTCAAAAGATCAAAGTAATCGTACAGCGAATGCTAGAGGTTACATTCACGTTGGGCCTGTAGTAAGTGATTTAATATTAGAAAATAATATTAAAAAAGGTGATGCATTAACCATAGCACAATTGGCTGGAATTATGAGTGCTAAAAAAACATCGGAATTAATACCACTCTGCCATCCTTTGATGATTAATTGCATTAAAGTTGATTTGAGCTTAAATGAAGAGCTCCATAGGGTAGAAATAGTAGCAGAAGTGAAATGTACTGGTCAGACTGGCGTAGAAATGGAAGCCCTTATGGCTGTGAGTGTAGCAGCACTTACAGTGTACGATATGTGCAAGTCAGCAGTACCTTCGAATACGATGCAAATATCAGGAATAGAATTAGTTTCTAAATCAGGGGGTGTAAGAGGGGATTATTTCAGAAAAATTTGAGGTCTAATTGTTATGGGTATGCCGTAGCCCATTTGAAGCCATACCAAAATTCGAAAGCAAAATATCACTTGTGATTATAAATAAAAAAAAATGAATTGTAGTTAGAAGTAAGGGGTATTTTGTAGTCCATGAAATTCCACGGAAAAACTAAATATTCTTAGACGAACTTACCAGAACTAGCAATAAAAAATTTTGCAATATAGTCTCGTAGTCAGAGGATTTTGTCACGGACATTCTCCCAACAATAATTTTGTGATTGGAATTTGTAAAATCTAATTCCCCGAAAGTTGCCCTAAACTTTCGATATTTCACGAGGTGAGCTTTATAAATAAATGCAAAAATACAGATTTTTGCTTTTTCTTTAATAATTTCTGTTCATATATATTTTAAAAGGATCGGGTTAATATGAGCTGAGAACACATTTTCTTATTTTCTTTCAGCTTTAATGCCTATAATAAAATTACTATAAGATCAATGACTAAAATTTTTTTTCTAAAAATAAAATTTATTTTAAGTTCTGATCTTGCAACGGATATATCTTGTTAAATATTAATTTGAAACAAATGTTCTCCAAACGCTGTTAAGTAAATCGTAAGAGCGACGATGCGTCAAACAGTAGAGTATCGACTAGAAATCCAGAGGCCCTGGGTTCAAGCCTGACTCTTGACGATTTTGGAGGCATAAGTGTCTTCTCTTTGTTTACATAAGTGTCCATATATCTGAGCTCTAGTGGTTTGGATTCCACTGTGTACAACATGTATATTTCACTGTAAATAAAACTGTATGTCCCCATTGCTCTGTGTGAGTACTTAAAAATAGTGGATTCAATGCACTGAAATGATTCTTTACCATTTTCCCGAATCCGTTTTCCCGAATGACCATTTTCCCCAATGCCATATTCCCGAAAACTAATTTCCTGAATTCCTTTTTCCCGAATCCTTTCTCAGTTAAGAAAATCAGTTAAGAACTTGCGTGGCGCGAAATTTTGAATTCCATTGCACTCCATGGCAGATCGAACAGCACGGAGTACCGCAGAGTATTGACTTGTTCTTTGGAGGTTAATAGTGCATACACGAAAGGAAGGGCTACTTCGTATGCATTTGCAGAATTCTCTGTCCGTCTCTTGAAAGTACCCAGAATGGTAAAAACTTCAGTAAATATTACGGGAGACACCTACTATGCCAGAATTGATACAAAAATTACGACTTTGATTGACAAAAAAATAGCCAAAAATTGATAGAAATACAACCTTCAAAGTCCGGTTAAAAACCAAACATCACTCTTGGCGAGGAGTTCTAAATTTCGCAAAAACCAGGATTCGAACCTCGCTGTTCTCCAAGTCATGAATAACAAAAGCGCCGCCAATAAAAGTTTCTTTAAATCGGTTGGGTAGATCACCGAAAACCCGAATCGAAGTTGGATTTTCGGGCAAGTCAAGTCGTCGGCGTTGGCGTACTGTCTCAGAACTCGTTCCGGAACATTCATCAACTTCGTCCACAGGATTTGCGCGTGTGGCTGTTTCGGGTGTTTCTCTGCAAGTCGTTTCAAACTGTATCAATAGCAATGAGTAACCTCTAACCTGTTATAGAATTTTCACTATTAACCTTGCTGTCACCGATTCTGCCTTGTACTCGTCAGGATTGGCTGGATGCTCATGCGGTGATTCTCGATGCCCCTTTAGCACAATCACTGCCTCGCCTGGGTGGGGAGCGTTTTTAATAGCCCTCGCTTTGCACTCCTTCGCCCGCAAACGTCGATAATCCCAATAAATTTTGTTCCTTTCAGCATCGAATTTTGACCGGAGAATATTCTATTTTACAGTAATTTTGTATACAGTAATTTAGTTTGCGAACTGCGGATAAAGGAAATATGTCACCGCACAAAATCCGGGTAAGGTTCGAATTGACATTGGCAGCAACAGCATTCGTTATTGTTCATAATTTTCGGGAAAATGGTCCTTCGGGAAAACGGCCGATAAAGTGCCGAAATTAAATAAGCCCCTATTTTGAGTTAGTGAGGTCGAGAATAAATTTTTATATTGTATGAATAAAATTTATCAAAATATTTTTTAATGGAAATTGGATGCAAAACAATAATTTTCAAAATTAATTTTGCACTTAAAAAAACATGTACATTTGCAGAAAATTTAATTTTAAACAAAATTATTACATAAAATGTAAAAATGTGTATTTCGCAACTTATTTTTGCACTCACTTATAAAGCTTACGATGCCCGAGGTTCAACCTTTAGGGTTACTTTTAGGGAGTTACTACCTACAGATATCAAAAATAAAATTATTGTTGGAAAAATGAGTCTTTCATCGCACTATTCAATCGTGTGACTCTCGTACTAATATGCTCTAAAACGAAGGCGTAAGTTGTATAAAAATCATGTTTTGGCTTGAAAAACTTATTTAATATTTATCTAGTAATCTTCTTAATTTTACACATCAAAAATAGTATATTATGCTACAGGTACGCAAAGGTCTTATTTCCGAAATGTGAAGTTATGGCACGAACCGAAATAAAAATATTTATTTATAGTATAAAATCCGCATTTGCAATCATGGTTTTGTTTATTCAATTTCTAATGTCGGTTCTACAGCAAATTTTTGGATATTTCAAACTGTAGATTAAAACTTAAGTGTTTCTTTATTGATACGACCAAAAATATTTTATTTCAAAAATATTTACTTGAAATTATAAAAAATATTATAAGGCTAGTAACAAAAAATAGTATATTACGACACAAGGCCAAAAAATATTTGAAGATCCCGGTCTGCGCGATGTGATGCTCGAGGCGAAATCGAGGGCGTTATGAACGCAGGTTAGGGTCTGTAATTGACTGACCGTGTGTCGTATATATCTCTTGATACCCCTGTCGAAAGTACGCTTAATAATTAATAAGATTTAATAAAACAACATGATTGGCAGTTAGTTGACGCTCTTTGACACTCCATAGATACACTTTTTTGTTCCTACCATTAGCGCGATCTACCTTGCGAAGTACGCGGTATTATTATGCAGTCGATGCCCGCTTCGACTTTTGCAGGAAAAACTTTTGTACAGAGATTAGGTATGTAAGGAATCAGTCCCCCTAATAAAACGTCATGATCAGATGTTTTGAAACCGCTGAAGATGGTCTGTAATTAGCTCGTATTGTGCGCATGCGTGAAGCATTATGTCCATGTCTTATGGTTCTTGTGTTTTCGGTGAACGAGCTAGTTTAAGATGATTTGAGGTTAGAGCGCGTGAGGCGCGCGGATGTTGATCTAGCCTACTATTTAAGTAGCAGAAAAGATCTGCATACAAGCAGAGCGCATGTCTTTTTGTAACAATAAATTGAGAAAAAGACTTTTAGTAAATTTATGTGTAAAGTCTGAAGTGTATTTATTTGATTCCAGTCTGTCAATATTAAATTTTTGATCAATTTTATAATATTTTTTAAAAATTTTATATACAGCAGAGTCGACTATTGATTCATGAGCTCTTCATGTATAGGTATACCTGTGTACAGTTCAATAAGTTCTTTTTAGATATAAAGATAGACCAAGATGAACGTTAATTTGAATAAAAGTTTTGAAGGATTCTAAAATGATTTATTTTGATACTTGATACATTTGTTTCTAAAATAAAATAATTTGAAAATAATTTTGCAATTAAGTTTTTTAAATTTTAAAAGAGTAATAATTATTCTAAATTTTCAAAATAAAAATCGACTTAAAATATTCCAAGTATTTTTGAGTATTATTAAATATAAAAAATCTGGTAATTCAGTATAATTCGTTAAAAAATGCTGTAAGTTAAATGAATTTTAAATAATTTATAGGCATAATTTGTATAATAATTTGTAAGCAATGACATTTTTTTATAAAAATCAAAATTGTACTTAATTATTTATATTACAAATATATATGTATAATAGGTATTTTTCAGTAAAAAATAAGTTTTCTTTAATACTAAATATGATCTATAGCAATACTTTTAAACAATAAACAAAATTTTATAGTTATTTTTTTTCAAGTATATTAAAAGTTAAGCTGTGAAAATGACAATTTTAATGTTTCACTTATGAATTTTTTTCTTTTAGTTGAATTTTTTATAATTATTTTCATTTTCTTGATCTGATTCATTTTATGATTATCAATTCATTGTCAATCATAAGCAGTTTTTGACAAGCAAATAAATATGACTCTGTATTGCACTCCACAAAGATGAGGCGATGATATGTCCAGGATATATAGAAATACACAATTATAACAAGCGAAGTGATCGCGCGAACGCAGATCGATTTTTGTTTTAGCTTTTCTGGTCGGCCACAAAAGTTCCATTGCCCTTAGTGAAATAGATCAACGATGTGCGTACTCAAGTAAATATTTTTGCAAGAAAATGTTACTGTTCATATAAAAGTAAAGGAATTAAATATCCAAAACTTGAAAATTCATGGAGCATACGTGCATGAAGGCTTGCAAAGAAGTTCGCATCCCACTCGAATCAATGATAATAACCGATCATCACGATGAATAAAAAACAATCGATTAAATTGGATTATAAAAAACATTTTTATCGCTACTTTTCTTTGTTTTTAACTGAGTCATTTTATTTCATTGTTTTATGCAAATATTTTTCACATATTAAAGGAGAAATGCTTCAATCTGAAAGTCAACACGTCCAAACATTTTTTGTAGTATCAAAGTTCTATTAGTTTTGAAACTAATATGCACTATTTATGCAACTTACAAATCTATCATATTACAAATGCAGGAAAACCACTATCGAAATTCATAATCAACAAAATAAAATACGTCTCAAAATGTTCGATATTTCCATGAACCTTTAGTACAGTATAAAATGCCAAAGATACAAGATTAAATGAAATTGATTGATTCTTAATTAAAACAAACCAGGAAAAATACGATATAAGGTGAAATCTTTAATCACTAAAATTGTTATGAATACTGATTCTTTGCATAATAATAAGTGACTATCAAGTGTGGTCCGAACGTTACATTTTTTAACTTTTACAATACCAAGATTTAAAAAAACTAAGAGTACAATTCATAAAAAACAAAAAATGTTACACTGGGAAGCATTTCCGTGAAAAAATCTAAATTAATCCTTGCTTACCACACTGGATCCGAAGAACCCATGTTTTATTAGCGGCTCAATTTTGAGTATTTAAACGCAAAAGGAACCGGTCTGTAACACCATTTATTTATATTTTAAGAGTTTAGATACCATTTAGGATGTTTCGAAAAACGCTAGACTCCTAAGTATGTTTTTGATACCGATTAAAAAAGTAGTCTGGGTCTTGCTAAGCCAAGTCTGATAAGTACGTTTAAAAATTATTTTTCCTTCAGATTCAATACAAAAGCGTATAATGTATGTTTGGCAACTTTTAATTATTCTTAGAAGAACATTTAAAATTTTAATAATGATGCTTCTTCATTGGAGTGATAATATACAATTTCGCACTGAACAATGACATAATATTTTGCCTCGACATAACTTAAAATTGGAAATCCATTCCCTCTTGGTTTGTTTATATTGTACATTTTTATTTACCTTTGTCTTTCTTCTAAGACGATACACGTATAGCAACATTGCCTTATTATGTGCAATGATTGTTGCAATTTAGGATAAAAAGCATGGTTTTTCAAAGCATTTTGTTAACTTTATGTAATTATAATATAAATATCACAAAATAATAATATTTTGAATAAATATGATGTTTTCATAGTTAATACAATGGAGTATTTTGATGAAAATGCCTAATTCATTTTTTCACCTTTTTTCAACAATCATTCTTCAAAAAGTATACTTTTTTATAGATGCACTAAACTAATATTCTTTTCTTGTACCAGTGCATTAACAGAGGATTAATCTAAAGTTTTAGACATTAATATTGAAAATTAGAAAAGTTATAAATATATTAAGGGGTTATGACAGGATTAAATCCTGAAAAAAGACATAGATTAGTGCTTGTAAAAAATATGTATACCAATGCTCTATATTTTTCCATTTAAATACAAGTGTAATACACCACTTTTATGCATAAAAAATATGCATTAAGCATGTTCAATATTGCTTAGCAATTACAACAATTTACTTACCAAAAATCATGATTTTCACTATTTTTGTCTACGGTCCGCAGCTTTCTGGAGGAACCGGTCCATCTATTGAGCTGAACCAAAGTGAGAAATCTTAGTTATTAGTATGGCCACGAACTAATAAACTAACGAAATATTAGTAATTAAAACTTACTTTTAACTTACCTTTTCTAATCTGCTCTACTTAGTTTGTGAAGAAACATATCCCAAAGGTATGTCTAAAATTTTAGTCAGATTAGTCCACCAGTTGCTGAGAAAACCTGCGGACCGTAAACTGAAATCATAAAAATACAGAAGTTGAGAAAAAGGCATTTGATTTTAGTTTATAATGTAAATGATATGGATAAACTTTGCGATACTTACAGAAGCTATCTGACATACCTCGATTCAGTTTTGGTGTTACATGCAGTAAGGTATATATAGCATTTAGAAGTTGGAAATAAAATAAAAATTGTCGCTACCAATTGATAGTCAAGGTTTATTAATGATTACAGTTATTTGTATTATTTACCATTATTAAACACACTTTGAATTGTTTGAAAGCATGCAAAATGATACTTCAAACAATCAATAGAAGAGTCCCATCTTGCTGTCTTGTACCGGTATACCTAAAGCAAAAAATAAGCCAACAAAGAAAAAGGTCTTTACGGATACAATTATTACTTATTATTTACAATACTTATCTGAATATTTGCTGTACTCTGTAGAAGCTCTTGCACTTTAACAACACCATTGAGGTTATAAGCACTTAGTTGTTACAGTATGG
Organism: Philotrypesis tridentata; assembly: GCA_018906965.1. Classification (NCBI taxonomy): domain Eukaryota; kingdom Metazoa; phylum Arthropoda; class Insecta; order Hymenoptera; family Pteromalidae; genus Philotrypesis; species Philotrypesis tridentata. The sequence continues at coordinate 170,561 of JACCIB010000152.1, read as the reverse complement.
TTACAGCAGCTAGCAGACAAACTGCACTGATCTGGTGACTTGAAGGTTGGATGAAAAACAGCTGTTTGACTGCTTCTTAGAACATTCTACTATACCGATCACATAGTAACCTTAATTCCCGATCCGACGCTGGGCAAGAAGGCGTAATATATTCGGATGGCATATTCAAATTTGTTGAATGCCTTTACTATTGAGTTTAATAATAACATAAAATCACACATAGAAAAGTTAATATTTTACAAAAATCAATTAATAACTCTTGAGAAAAAAAATATTGGTTAAACAGTTTCCAGTTAACAGGGGACAGTTCGTGCTCCCGCTACTCCTCTCACGCTGCGTGGCTGTGCAAATACCAACACAGCGTCGCGGGCACTCGTGTGTGCCCAAGCGCCCACACAAGCAACTGCCTTACCAGCGCCCACTACCAGGCCTAATAACAGTCAGAACCCCTGGCAACTCCACCGTTGCTTATAATAATGTGTGCTTGATCAACCAGGGTCTCTACCCCTCCAACTCCCTCTACGACCTATCCCGAGTCTCGAATCTCACAGATTAAATTAACAAAGGAGTTGAGCCATTTCAATATATTACGCTGCCAAGTTCTGCATGCATTCTTAAAAAGTGTCAAGATGCCCTACTCTATCATTGGAGAGACTCAAGACAAGCACAATGGATTTTAAATTTTTGAAATCGAACAATATTTGATAGTCCCTCCGCGATTTATTTTTTGGATAGGATATAACACAGGCAAATAAGTATGCGATATAACTACGAAACTATAGTCATTTCTTAAAATTTTTTTTTCAGTTTCATCGTCGTGCAAATTAGTCTAGGAGGAGGAGGGGTTTTCGTCGGACTTTTGGGTCCACGGAATTTTCTTAGTGATTTCTATGTATTTTTGCCTCCTGAACACGAATATCTTATGTGTTTTGTCGAAAAGTGGTCAGGAAATTTGTTATTAACAATTTAATTGTTTAAATTGCTATAAAAAGGAGACTTTGGACCAAAGTCAAATTATAGCTTCACATACTTATGCAAAATTTTATGTAAATATCTGCTGAATTTTGAGGAATTAAAAATCTTGATTAGAATTAGTGCATGTTAGTTGCAAAATTCTGTTCCGTGGTCTCCTGCGCGCACTGTTTGCCTAGTAGATTTGGTTCTATTTCATATTTTTTAACTTATGAGCACTCGTTTTAAAGTTTAAGAGTCTTTCTACAGATATGGGTTATAATATATACTCAAAACATTGAAATAAAAAATTTATAACGTCAGAACATCAAAAAAAGCGGAAAAAATACAATTTTTTTTTGTTTATAAGGGAATTTGTCCGGTAATTTTTTACAAATGCATATTGAAACTTATAGAGCCTTATTCCTTATTTAAAAACGGAGATTTTGATGTCAGGCGACACTCAGATACCATTATTGGCTTGAGTATAATAGCGATTCAAGGCGCGGGCGCGCGCGACCGCATGAAGAGAATAACGCATCGAAGTGTGTATAGCGCGTGCTTTGTGCTACCATAGTATAAAATAATTGAAGTATAAAAAAGATGAAGTACGAAATACGGGATAATCAACTACTGCGTAATTAGCTTGTGTAAATGAGTCGAAGACTTGTATATTATATGAAACGAAATATATAATTGTCCGCCTACTGTAGTCGCACGCATGACAGCGGAGAGAATTTACGCACGCACTCGATTAAGAAAGAGACGAGCATTCTGTGGCAGAGAATACTCATCTTCGGTGATCTTATCGAGGAAAACAGTTCTTAACAAAATTCGACTTACAATTTGACGAGGTACAGTTGCTGCCTCGTTACACTCTTAAGACGCGTAGCTGCTCTCGGGGACAAACGCTCGCTTGCTGCTAATCGGCACGGAGAAGGCGCTCCTTCTTTAGTACTACCAAGATGTTGTGCGGATCTCGTATAAAATAAATTATATGCTTGATCACCTCTGGCTAAGCAAATCTCTCCTACTTATAAAACATCCAACTCCCACTCTTCCATTCTTCGATTCTCGGCTCGCAACTTGCCGATTTCCTCCACCAATTCTGCCCACTCTTGATCGTCGTTGAGCTTGGAATCGACAGCTGCCAAATCCAAAGGCATTGGCACGGGGCTCACTTCCACCTCCTGCACCGCCTCGTTCTTCGACGGACCTTGATCTTTAGCGCGAGGCGCCTGAACCTCATCTGGAGCTGGTAAGGCCAGCAACGGGCCCACCGCTCCCTCTTCTTTGGTAATAACAGATGACCCTGAAGTCACCTGCACCACGTTACCGGTATGCTGGACATGCTGGAGCGCATTGCCCAGCATGAGAGTCAGGCTGACTCCTCCTGTAACGTTGCCTGTGCATATTACAATGCGACGCTCCGCCATCGCTGTCTCCAAACGAAGTCTACGGGCCCGTCAGCCTTAAGATCTGCTGTTGCTGCTCGTCCATCTTCAGTCTAATGTTAACAAACGAGAGAAAGGAAAACTAGGGTTAAGGTCATAAAATGATAATGGATAATGAATGATAAATGATAGACAATTATAGCGCACGCCGCTGAGCACGAGTCTTCCGCGGTGATACGATTATCACATTCTCCGGCTTACTCTTCTTTGAGCCTTTCTCCGCTTGATCTCGCATACGTCGCTTACAATTTTATTCAAACTGTTCGCATTTGACATATCGACTGTTTTCAACGCATTCCCTGTACTACCGGATTGCTGACCGTCAGCACTCGCCGAACCACCTACTCTAACGAAATTTTCTTTATCAACGCTCGTCTTGGACGGGTCGCTCATCGTTCCTTCACTATCATCCCCCGGTGCTTGAGTTTCCTCGTCTGAGCTGGTATCATCTGTCTCGTGGAATTTCTTTAGTTCTTCAACTACAATAAGATCTTCAATTTTACCTTGGTCGCTCGTATGTTCGAAAGTATTCGAACCCTTCTTAGCGGTTATGATGTAAGGACCAACAAAAGGAAAAGCAAGTTTTGCAGCAACTCCACCCGTTGCCAATGATACACACGACTGCGTGTCCAGACTTTATCCCCAACTTCAAACTCAGCTGGATGACGACGGGCATCAAAATGAGTCGCCTGACGTTCTTGCGACTCTTGCGAAATCGCTCGCGCACGCTCATATAGCGCTGACAGCTTAGATAGACGACTAAACTTCTAAATGCTGCAGGCATCTTCAACTGCCGGCCAAAATTCAAACTTGCAGGTGTCTCGCCTGTCGAAGCATGCACAGCCGTATTATACGAAAAAGCTAATTTGCTGAGATGCTCATCCCACGCACGATGATTGCCGTTCGCATACGTGGAAATTTCACGCTTAATCGTCCTGTTCATCCTTTCCACAGGATTCGAATGGTATGGCGCCGAAAAAAAGTCTAATTCCTTGTGAAGCTAGGTATTCGTCAATCAACTTATTTTTGAATTCGATGCCATTATCTGAATGAAATACTTCCGGCGCACCGAATCAGAGAGCTACCCTTTCCTTGAAAATAGTAAGTATTGAATTACCATTAGCTTTTTGTAACGGTATATACTCGATCCAACGGGTAAAGAGATCTTGAAAAACAAGTATATACTCGTGTCCTTTTGCAGACTTCGGCATGGGGCCCATAAAATCCTCAACCACCCATTGCCATGGTCGATCACGGTTCTCTTTCCCATAAAACCAGGTAACACACGTTGTTCAACTTTACTTTGTTGACAAAGTTTACAATGACGTACATACTTCGCTACATCTCTGTATAGTCGTGGCCACAAACACTTCTTTACCAATCGACTGTAAGTCTTTTCTCTCCCAAAATGTCCAGCTGTTGGCTCTTTCTCTCCAACATCAGCTAAACCCACCGATGAAAGTTGTAGCGAGTCACCTTTCACTGTCGCTAATTCAACGTTTACGTAGATGTTCTTATTTCCAAGATAAACTCTCGAGGTCATGGGCTTTAAGATCGCCTTGAACGTTAACATAAAGTTTACTCCCACAATACAATCTGTAGGAAGATCCAGGACAATCGTAACACGGACTTCTTTTTTTAGATTGCCAACTTCGAACGGTAGCCATACATACCCAGTTATAGATGTATAACTCTCGTCAGCTAACTTTGCTTTATGACCTTCATTCAGCGAAATTTACCGACTCAACGCACTCGCGAGTTGCACTCCGACTGTTCTCGTGCAAACTCGTGAAGCACCCAAATCATACAAAGCTCGGAAACAAAAATCACCGACCTTTGCTTTCATCTACCAAAGTTTTTCTTGGGGATTATCTTCGTCAAGTGGAAAAGAGCTTCCACCTGACTGCCTAGAATTTCATCAATCACCGGATTTGACTCCTGATGAATCCTAATTGGCTCGCTGTTGGCCTTTACAGCTACACCTACCTTGTCTTTACCCCTTTCGACTGATTTAGTCAAAATCGACAAGAGCATGGTAGACTCTTGCAAGACATCGCTCTTTCTCCATGCTGTCCGATTCGTACCAGATCGCTCCGCCCTCGATTTCTCGAGTTGACTAGTCTGCAAATAGCCATTTTTAACACTCATACTTATTTTGCACGAATGATCCGGGCGTGCACTCCCATTATCCGTACTCACCGTGGTCTGTGCCGAAAACGAATCCTTGACGTTCGTGAGACCAGGGTTAATAACGTTCGTGAGACCAGAGTTAATGCCCACTTGCGGTAATACTGAGGTCTTTCCAGTTAACCGCGAACGCACCTCGACCTCTTTTATGCGTCTGCGTCTCCTTTTGGCTCCGGACAGTTCTTTCTAATATGCCCAGGTTTCTTACACTTATAGCAGATAACGGTCTTCTCTTTCTGCTCCGGATCCTTACCGTCGGAAGAAGTCGAAGCTCTCGGGACATTCTTCTCCATCTTAGGCTCTGCGTCCTTTTAATTATCTTACGCTCGAACTCTTTGAGTTTCTCATCTATTATCTTTCTGAATGCTGCCACCAACTGTGCATTTGGCTCGGCCGAACTTACGTCGACCAAAGCTACCTTAGTACTCAGCAATGTCTCGGGTTTAGCACCCGACAGCGGTTTATACGCCAAACTAGATAACTAGATAACCGGTGGAGGTGGAGGACGATAATCCTTACGGCCTGCTATTACTATCTCCGCTTCTTCCGCGATCTGACGAAAACTATCCAAATCCACGCATTCCATTGTTAGTGTTAATACTTGAATATCCAGCTTTAGATTTCTATGTAACAAATCTAACTGATTTTCCATTCTGGGCTCCGGAATCATCTCTTTTATTATCCCGCGAAGACACGTGACAAAATCACGCACGGATTCGTACTCGCCTTGAAACCTCTTTTCCGCATCTGATGTCAGACGCTGCTGAAAACGTCTATTTGTTCCATACCAACTGAGTGCATCCTGACGAAAATCTTGCCCATTCCGCCATTGACACCAGTTAGAATATCCAGATCTTCCTTTGATGCAGTTTTTCCCCAGACTCTTTGATTTTTTTACTATCGTCTTCACTTCCTTCCAACAATTTGTCAATTCGAAAATCAATGACTTTATCCATTAAAGTTTTGTGCAGCGGGTATTGATCAGCTGTCACCGACAAAGCCTTTAACTGTGACGATCTCCACTGCGCGCAAGTACCATCTATAAATGACTTGCGTGCTTCAATCCTCTGCGCTTTTATTTCTGCTGTCTCGCCTTGGACAGTAGACACAAACTCTTTGGAAGTATACTCTCCTCTTAACCATCTGTACAATCTAGCCATCTGATCCTCTACTGTACCTGTTGGAGTGGTGGAAAATCAGTGAGGTTGTTTACTAATAATAAGTAACTTTATTCAGTGTGATGATGTATCGTCCGACACGTCCGTCTCCTTCGGAGACTTACAGGAGTCTCTCTCTCTCTCTCTCTCTCTCTCTCTCTCTCTCTCTCTCTTGTAAGTCTCTGAAGGAGACGGACGTGTCCGACGATACATCATCACACTGAATAAAGTTACTTATTATTAGTAAACAACCTCACTGATAACACCCACACGAGATGTTCAAAAAAAAATTATCAATAACTAAGCAAAAAAGAGAGCGAGCGCTCCTACTGTACTTTGAAATAATTTAATTTATTCATACTCTATATAAATTTTAAAGTTTACAACAATAGAATATATGTAGTATTTTAGTAGAATTTTACAGAAATTTTTCGAATTTTTTGACTCTTTTATTTAGTTAGAATCTCATTTTTCAATTTCCCACAGGGCTACTACTACAAAATTTTAGAAACCAAAATGCGCTTCTGAGTTGCAGGGTTCTCCAAGCAACTCCCGAGTTACGGGGTTGTTCCACCCAGCCATCGATATATTGACTTACTTTACCCAACCGTTCATTGAAAATCTTTGCATCATTTTTGTTTTTATTTTATTTATATTGTCTTTATCTTTACAGTAAATTAAGAAGTCGTCCACAAAAACTAGTGTGTGCGTGTGTGTATATATATATATACTAGTTTTTGTGGATATATATATATATATAATCTTTGCTTGCGTTATTTACGTATAAACAATAGTCATAATTGCTTCTTGTAAAATTTAATTTTTCCTTATATTGATGAAAACAATTGTACCAGGCTCTTGGACTTTTTCTCAATCCGTATAATGCTTTTTTCAATTTACAAACTTTGTTATTTCCTACTTTATAACCTTCTGGTTGATTGACGAATACTTCTGATATTACTTCACCGTTCAGAAGTGCTGTTTCTACATCCATTTGATAAATAAACAAATTATTTTTGCAATCGTATGATAATAGATTTTTTAACGTTTGCATATTACCTACAGGCAAATAAGCATTATCGATATATTCTCTTTGATGAAAGTCGCAAACTACCAATCTAACTTTATAACTATTATCATTTTTCTTCTTAAATACCCATTTAACGTCGATAATCTTTTTATTCAATGGTTTATCTACTAATTGCCAAGTTTTCTTTTTCTTTAGACTATCGATTTCTGAATTCATTGCTATTTTCCATTCTTTTGATTCGCTCGAATTTATCGCCTGCTCGAATGTATTCGGTACATTTGCATCAATGTTATTTATATAAATAAAGTTCGTGATAGGATCACCGTATCTATTTACAGGACTTTTCTTTCTATTCGACCTTCTCGGTACTTTCAATTTATTAATATTATCATTTAGTTCGTTTGTGACTTCATTTTTTTCATTTTGATCGATTTCTGTGATTGATATATTATTTTTACTTTTCTCGAGAGAAGAAGTAAATGATAAGTCGCTTTCTGCAGAGTCGAACTCATCCGACTCGCTTTCAGAATCTCCAGATTTGTGACTATTATGATTTTCATCTGACTCGTTTAGACAGATTATTGTGGTGTCTTCTTCGATAACCTATACATGTCTGGTATTTATGACTTTATTATCAACTAATACTCTATAACCGTTTTCTAAGTATCCAACTAATATTCCTAATTTTGATTTATCATCCCATTTGCTTTTTCTCTGCACTTCTGGAATTTTAACAAAAACTTTACTTCCGTATATTTTTAAATTTTTTACGTTTGGATTAATTCCATAGAATATTTCATAAGGAGTTTTATTCTCTATAGTGTTTGCTATGGTACGGTTTTTCAAGTACGCTACCGTTTTTATAATTTCAGACCAATATCTCCTGTTTATATTTGCTTCTCTTTGTAAGCATCTACCTATATCCATTGCAAATCTATTGTACCTCTCGGCTACGCCATTTAATTCATGCGTGTAGAAAGGACATGGTAATAATTCAATTCCTTTATATTAACAAACTTATAAGTCTCTTTATTTAAATATTCCTTGCCATTATCGCACTGTATTTCCTTAATTTTTTAATAAGCTTATTTTCTACTAAATTAACAAATTCGCGTACTTTTCTACTAAATTAACAATACTCCTGTAAGTCTCCTTCTGAGACTTACAGGAGAGAAAGAATGAGCGCGAGTATAGTGTAGACGAGCGCTCTTCTCTCATTGTCTTATACTATTGTAACGTCCTACGACGTTATCTGTTTTGTTTATTTCTATTTTGTGAAGAGAATTAAAGGTATAACTTTTGTTTTGAAAATCAGTTATTTCAAAATTCAAATCAATTGATTATCAAAATTGTGTAATGTGACACTTTCAAAAGTAAGCGTTCACCTGACGCTGGACTTGCGAAATGCAGAATAAGCGTTATGTTTTTGAAAGCATTGTATTATGGAAGTAGGTTTATAAAATATTGAACAATTAATATCAATAAAATTGTAAATTTGTAAACGAGGTTTTGTGTTTAGAAGAGACTCAATGCCCTCAATTGAGCAGTTTGATTTTTGTACTGACTCCGTCCACGCCGGTCCGAAAATTGGCGGAGTTTTCGTTTAATCGCGATTAATGGTGTATTAGTATTTTGATCGTTAAATAAAGTTGCATTGTTATTTTCTACTTAAAAATATTGTATGTAATAATTTGTTACTCGTACCTTCAACAACTAATAAAATGTCAATAAAAATATTAGAGGGATTTACCAACTACTTAGCCAATCATTTATTAACAAAAAGGTAACTATTTTAAAAGTACTATTTATTTAGGAGAGCCCTATACCCTATACCATATCTTTAAATAATATTCTGATTGCTAGTGAGAGTAGAAGTCAGGATATAACAAGTGGTTCCGATACTAATATCGTACGTGATTGTCTATAATGAATTGCATTTTTTGTTGTTTAAATTAGTACTTTTGGGTATATTGTCGGAAAATTTAATAACACAGTGGAATAAGTATTGATTTTAAATAAAGCTAAATTTTAAAAGTGTCAAAGCAATTATTTTTACATGTGTTACTGAAAAGTTCTGAGAAGGGCTGATTAGATTAGCTGTATTCTTTTTCTTCTGATAAGAATACATATGTATAGTAAGGTGTAGTACATGGTTGATAAGTATACAAGTAGACTGGATTACATTTCAAAACTACAGCGACTGACCGCTCAGGAATGCTGCGTTAGCAAAAATGCAGAGACTGTTATGAGACAGAAACTTGATATATGGGTCAGTATATAACTAGGTCATTTTAAAAGGATAGAATTGTTTTTGGTTTGTTTGGAATATTTTCTGAATTATTTTATACATCATTATTATTACTAATTAGATTAAAATAAGGTTAAGTTGAATTATTTGATTTTTTATAATATTAAGTCTTTCTATTATTGAAATAACTTATTATTTAAATTATTCGTAATTATATGTTAGGAAGTTTAAGAGTGGCGTTTACTTCTCTTTTGGTGTGAATTAATTTGAATATAATTATGCTAAAGTATTGAAATGAGTGATATAAAAAGTGAACCTACGGATAATCAGTTGAAGACACGATTAACCAGGCAACAAATTCAGCTTAATCCATCATATAGAGCATATCTTAAAAGTCCATTGCAAGATCACGCCTTTAAGAGAAGTAGTAAAACTCAAAGATCTTCTGATAAACAAACTATTAAAGAAGTAAATGAAAATTTGACAAATCAAGTAGATGTTAGTTTAGGAGCAAGGCCAAAAATAAAAAATCCTAATTTTGGAAACACATTATGTGCAGAGCAAGATACAGTATTAAGTTCAACGCCTAAAAATAACAAAAGTGTTAATAATGATTGTTTTGATGACCTATGAAAATAATAGATATTCAGATATTGGAGGTTTTCAAGCGGAACAAAGTCTTATAACAGGAACAGACAAAGATATTTTTCGTACATTTGATTCAGCTTATTTTTTATCAAATGATAGTTTGCTTAAAAATAAAAAATATCCTGATAATCAAGAATCTTTAAAAAATGTTGTAGATTTAGATATTGACAAGTTTTTATATGATAAATCTGCTTTGCTGAAATTAATTCAGAAAGTGCAAAGATTTTGGATTTAGAATCAAATTTGTCTGATAAAAGTACGAATTCTGTTTTAGAAAAAAACCCTGAAAACTCCAATACTAATTTAAATATTAATCAGCAAAATAAAAGTTTTGATAGCAATAAATAAAGAGACAAGTTCACAATTAAGATTATCACTTGAAGATAGATACATTCATCCTAATAGCTCTGAATCTGTCATAACAAATTTCATAAGTATGGCAGACCCAAAGCCAATGAAAGCAGATTTGAAAACTGTTGTCAGTTTAATACGAGAATACGATGGCAATAATATGTTACATACTGATTTTATAGATTCATTGAGGGATGTATAAGGGTCAATTGATGTTATTGACGAAAAAAATTTAACTCAATTTTTGAAGTTAAAATTAAGAGGAGAAATTGGTAGAGCATTAAGGGGATATTCGGCTATAAAAACAATTGATGATTTAATTTCAGCAATTAAAATGTTAAATCATAAAGAGGATATTTACGAATTACAAGGCAAAGCTATGAAATTAACTCAAGAGGATAAAGAATCGGTATTGTCTTACACAAATAGAGCTCGTAGTTTAATCTATAAAATTAAAGAATTAAAAAAAGCAGAGGGGCTGTCAGATAAGGATTTTGATACGTTTCAGAAAACATTGATGGAAAAAGTAGCAATAAGTAACAGAAAAGGTTTGAAACCAGAAATCAAATATGAATTAAAAAATGAAACTACATTTTCAGAATTTACAGAAGCGGCTATTGTGATTGAAATAGATTTATAAGAGAGACAAAATGTTAGCAATAATGTAATAAATCATTTCTTTGAAAATACAATTACACAGTAGGCTACCAAGTTCCAGGTCCATACTTGAAATTTTCAAATGCGTGTAGCCTGAGCGATGGAGAGGCTCAGTAGGAGTACAACGGATTTTGAATTTTTTAAATCGAACACTATTTAATAGGTCCTAAGCGCTTGCAAAGATGCGTGACCTAGTATAGAAATTGTGTAGCAACGTGACTGAAAAAAGTAATGAGCAGTGGATCGGGACAATAAGCATCATTATCCCAGTCATAAATACTTTATGGTAGGGTCAGGCTTTTCGGGACCTCTCGCTATAGGACCACGTGTAGCACCATGTGTTGTGTCCTCTGCGGAAGGGACCAAGAGCTGTTAAAATCATTACAGCTTATTCCGGAAAAAAATTTGACATTTCATCTACTTTTTGAAACGAAAGCTGGAACTTTAATTTGATGTTTGACCCTGTTCTTAAAACTTTTTTGGCAAAATTCTTTTTGGAATCATTTTTGCATGAATTGAAGAACGCTGTGTCAAAATTTCAAAGTCATCAAAGCAGTGGAAAGTACCTTAAGGGGTTATGACAGTGTTAAAATTTTGAAAATACCCATTTTTTTTTATTCACTTTTTTCATAGTTAATAATCTGTAGAATATGGTCCTGAAAGCCGTTTTTGGCTAAAAAAATTTTCCTCGAAGATATTAACAAAAAACTAACAAATCTGTTTCAAGTAAATTTTTGAAAAATCGTGATTTTTAAATATTTTAATTAGGCCAAACTTGTGGAAAGGATTGTTCTAACCCACTTTTTACAGAGTAATTTCATGAGAAATCTTACTGAAAATATGACTTAAAAACCGTTTTACAAACCGTTTTTTTCTCAAGAGTTATTAATTTAATTATTTCCGTAAAATAAATAAAATCTGTAAAATTAATTTTTCTATGTGTGATTTTATGTTACTAAACTCAATGTGTTAAAGTAAAGGCATTCAACAAATTTGAATTTGCCACTCGAATAGGTTGTGCCTCACAGCGTCTGGTCGAGAATGAAGATTTCTGTTTGATCAGTTGTAACGTGGCAAAATATCGCCACGTCACAGCGAGCATCGAGCTGCCGGGGTAGAGCGTCTCAGGCCTGTGTGAATGGGAAAGAGTGCATGAATTAATGGCGTATCGTTTCTTCTGAGTGATGACGCGAGGAGAGGAGAGGCGACTGAGGAAGGAGAAAATAACAGAGGACTTCTCCACTCCCCGCCGAAGGGCGAGAAGCGAAGAAGATGAGCTCTGGCGCAGCAGACGCAGCGACAGATTCGTACAGGGCGTTCAATTCCGGCTCATCGTAAGTCGTCGGACGCAGATGAGGCGGGCGGGTTCTTCCTACGTGAGAGCCTTCTGCAGCACGGCCAGCGTGATGGTTGCTTCACCGCGAGAACGTTGGAAGTAATAAAAGGCAGCCTTTGCGCCCTTTGTAACAGCCGTACTCCTGAATCAAGGGTCCAGACAGAAGGAGTCGCTGAGAGTTACATTGTACTTCGTAATTCACGCATAACTTAGGCGTTGCGTGAATTGTCTGTATGAATGACTGGCTGTCTAAATGTTGCGAGCGTTTGAATTTCGCGGTTATCTCTCCAGCGTCAGCTATCTTTGTACAGTCGAGCGCGCATGCGCCGCGATCGACGAGGCGCGAGGCGAGCGAGCCAGTTGCGGCGCGAGAGCGCGGCCCGTTGGCCCCAAGCGAACCGACCAATGGGAGCGTGCGCCGCTCGGCGTCTCGGGAGAGCGAGAGTGCGAGGCGCGCGACGAGCGTGCGAGCCGGCACTCTCCTGCCCCGGCCGTTCCAGCTTGGACGCAGCTCACCAACTCCCTGGGGATATCTTTATTGTTTCGAAAGTGTTTCACTTAAAACCGCGGTAGAATCGTGGCTATCTTGCTGAGGATCCAGAGGCTTTGGTCACTCGGATATAAGGATAAGGTCAGTGGGTTGCTCTTAGTATTGCGTTTCCCTCACGGGCTGGTGCGCAGTTCCACGCGCGACTTCGTGTACGCGAAGTTCCTTTGTCTCGCGAGCGCGCGAATATCAGCGAGTGCGGCTACCTTGATAGTGGATGTCTTCTCTTAGTTAAGCGAGCGAGTAATTAGTGCGATTCAGTGCGTGTATGTTGTCTACTCCGTGTTGTCTGTCGTGTGGTTGCCTTCGACGTACGGTTATCTCGTCGTCCGTCGCGCACAAAGATTACCTCGCGTATCGCGTACCTCGGGCGAAGGTTGCCTCTACCTCGAGGTGCGTACGAACGATCTACCTCGGGTACCTCGGTCGTGAGTTTCCCTCGGCGTTGCCTGCGAGGACGAAGGTTATCTGCGCGACGCGTAACTCGGGGCTATCTGTATTTGTCGTGTGCGGTATAAGAATGTTTTGCGGAAATTAGTCGACGAGGACAAGGGGGGCCTCGTTCGACTCGTGTAGGATAAGGCGCGGGAGGTGTTGTAGGTCGTGGTTACGCAGACACGCTCTCGGCCAAAAGTAGTTTAGACAGCCACGATTTGCACTAAGTGTGGGCAATCGCGGCTATAGGATTAAAGCGTGAACGAAGAGTCGGCGGACAAAGAGTGAATGTGTAGCCAAGCGGGCATAGTTTGTGTGAGGCCTTGAGACGCGCGAGAGTCGGATATCTACGTGGTTATCTGGCATTTTGTTAATTGTAAAGTCCCAGCGGTAATTGAATCCTAGTGTTGTGCGAAGTTTATCTCCTTGGCGGTGCGTGCCAAGGTGCGGACGGATACCTTCGCGTATTCATTTTAATTGCGTAGCGTCGCCCTAAGTGGCCGAATACCTCGCGTATTCTTTTATCTTGCGGTGGTTGATTAGCCCGGGTTGTCTTTGGTTGCCTGTGATGTAAGGAGTTTTAGTCGAATAAATGATCATTTACTTTTGTTAATAACCACGCGATATTTCTATCCGAACCACCCTCTCTCCTTACCGCGTTCGCGGGGCTGAGCTAGCTAGCCGGCAAATCCGCCCCATCCTCGAGTTCGTTAAAGGAGTCGCGAGACTCTGGCACTTGCAGGTAAGTGCCTGGCGCCACCGGGTTCAGGGGAACTCGAGGTGACGGGCCGATAATTATAACGTTACCGGTTTGATAAGCCTCCACGCATCTCCAGCTAGCTTGGAGTGAAAATCAACGTTATACGGTATAGTAGAATTTTCTGTAAAGCAGCAGAAAGCAGCCAAACAGCTGTTTTTCATCCAAGACACTAGATCAGTGCAGTTAGTCTGCTAGCTGCTGTAGCAATGCTTATAACCTTAGTGGTGTTGCAAAAGTGCAAGAGCTTCTGCAGAGTACAAACATTATTCAGATAAGTATTGGAAACTAATTTGTAATAACAGTGTTCATAATGAGCTTTTTCTTTGTTGGTATATTTTTTGCTTTTAGGTATACGGGTGCAGAAATGGGAGCTTATATTGACTGCCTGAAGTATTATTTTGCATACCTTTTAAGAACTTGAAGTGTATTTAATAATGGTAAGTATTGTATGTAACTGTAATTCATAAACATAACTTGATTATGAATAGCTAACGATAATTTTTATTTTATTTTCAGCTTCTAAATGCTATTATCACACAGCATGACAAGCGCGTACCATCAAATATACTTTATTGTATGTATATTTGAGTACCAAAAGCAAATCAAGGTATGCCGGATATTTTCTGTAAGTATAGCTGAGTTCATTTGTATGATTTACATTATAAACTTTAAATGCCTTTTACTCAAATTTAGTTTTTTCATGCTTTTGATGTACTTGCCGCAGCTTTCTGAAGGAACCGTAACATCAATCCGGATGAACCAAAGTGGAAAACCTTCCTAATGAGTACGGTCACAAACTGAGTGGAGCAGAATTGGCAAAAATAAGTTCAAAGTGAATGTTACGTATGTTTACATATGTAACATTCACTATAATTATTAATATTGTCAATATATGTTTAATTAATTATATTAATTTTGTGTTTTTCAGGAATCTGTTCCACTTAGTCTGAGACCAGACTCATAATGAAGATTTGGCACTTTGATTCAACAGGATTGATGGTACGGTTCCATCAGAAACATGCGGCAAGTAAATAAAAGTGATGAAAATCATGATTTTTGGTAAGCAAATACCTTTAATTGTTTTTAAATGTTACACTCACTTTATGCATATTATTTATGCATAAAAGTGATGTATAATACTTGTATTTGATAGCAAAAATATAGTTTTTAGAGCACCTATATATCTATTAATTTTTTACAACACTAACAATTTTTCTTTTTTTTCAGGTTTTAACACTGTCATAACCCCTTAAATCGGCTCCAAAGTTGGATGGTTTTAGTCAAAATATGCACCTGTGAACTTCTTTAATTATTAACATTTTTGCACCAAACTTTTTCGAGTCTATTGCTATCGACACCGCGATGAGCTTCCCAAAAAAATATATCAAAAAATAACCATCATTTCATAGTTATATTCGTGTAATTGTTTGCCTGTAGTAAATCCTATTTAAAAAAAGAAAATACAAAGGAGCTACCAAATATTAACCGATTTAAAAAATTCAAAATCCGTTGTGCTTCTACTGAGCCCCTCCATCGCTAAGGCTACACGCATTTGAAAGTTTCAAGTATGGACCTGGAACTTGGCAGCCTATTACACAGGTTAATAAGATGTTATATTGTCAAATGTGTAGAGAACGTGATCATGAAGCATTATTTTGTAAACGTGCAGGTTGTGTTTATTGTAAAGAAGAGGATCATGTTTCAAATTATTGTAATATTGTAAAAGGTAAAATTAAATTAATATGTAACTAGCCAGAGTTACCTCGCTCGCTAATGCTCGCTCGGCTTTGAATATTGTTTAGTTTTTAATTTAAAAATTAGCAAATAAATGGAATTTAAACAAATCAATTAGAAATCAATATCTATCATTAAATTAGTTCAACAAATACTTGTGTATATATGTTATATTTGAAACTATCTGAACTTAACTTCTTATTGAACTATTTAATTTAAACTTTATTTTACTGTTTAAAGAATTTAAATAAATATATAACACAATGTCAGCTATAAACAAATGTATTCATTTGACAATAACTTCTACCAAGAACCTCAACCGATTATATCCATTAAATATTGATAAAAATTATATTTTTGATGAAGTCTTTTTGTATGAAGGAGAAGGGTAACCTGGATGAAGCTAGAATAAAAGAGAATGGTTGCTGGAATAAAGGGAAGAGTGTCAAGAAATAAAGGAAAGGGTTACCAGTATGTAGGGGAAGGGTGACCAGTTTGTAGGGGAAGGGTGACCCGTTATATAGGGTTGTACAAGTACAGTATTTTGTTACCTTTCCAAATTTATGAGGAAAGTTACCCCCATTTACCCTATAAAATCATTTAAAACTTGAAAACCTATAAAATCCGAAACGCAGTAAAAATTAAAAAAAATCATACTAAATAAAACTCCATAGAAACACCATAGACCTCTATAAACGCCATATCATCTGATTTGTAATTACACAAATAAAATTTTTACCGTGAAAAAACCATAAAATGCAACCCCATAAACATATTCTAGTCCATGTACTTGGTACAGTAAGGTTGAGTTAGTATATGAAGAGCGTCTAAGTTAGTATAAATGAATTTACTTCTAAGATTTTATGTGCTTGTTCTTTGTTTTTTTTTTATTTGTGCAAATCCGGACAGAGGCTTTTTGGTACACAGAGTTTCATCCATTCATTCAGTCATTCAGATCTAGTCTATAATTGTTCGTACTAATAATCTTACACAGAATTTTAAATAGTGGTATAGCAAAACTTACGTTTATTACACGCGCCGTGGATTGAAGCGTCCTTCATTCTATAGCGAGCGTAAGGGCTTATAACTACACGAGCTAGTCGTAGCAGGAATATAAACTTATGTAAGCTGCGGCTTCACCCACTCACGTGAGATATGCTTGGCGGTCCTTTCGTCGCAATGTACTACAGTCGAGATATACCTTCAACCGGAGCAAATATGCCAGCTTGCCTGCAGACTTCGGTAGATTTCTAGGCCTCCAATAACGTACAGGTAGTACCTTGACACCGTCTTATGATCTCGTGTATATTCTTCTGTAATAACTCCAAGTAGACGGCAAGTCTTCAGCGGCAAGTCGTAGTGACGAGGTTAGACGCACACCGGTACCTGGTCTGGTCGTAAAAGGCGCTGCGCTGATCGAGTCGAGGGTTTATAAAGACTCGACCCCCGATGAAGGCAGTAACTAAATGATTGAATTGTGGGGATACCCGCAGCCAATTAACACTCGCCACCGAAAGAAGGATTACAAAAGTATAAACGCGACGACACATATGAGAATGCTGAGTTGATCTTAAACGTCCAAATCCCGGTCATACCGTTGCTCAACCAGCGCATAAGGCTGGTATATTGCAAAATATCTACCGCTAGCGTACTCACACACATCCACACAAGTCACACGCTATACGTGTCGAAATCGATAATTAATAAATCAATCTCGGGACCTTACACCCCCATATACCCCATAAAATATGAAACGCAGTAAAAATTCAAAATTTCATACTTAATGAAACTCCATAGAAACACCATAGACCTCCATAAACGCCATATCATCTGATTTGTAATTACACAAACAAAATTTTTACCATGAAAAAACCATAAAATGCAACACCATAAAAAGTCTTAAAAAAAAATCTGAATGTTTTTCAGCTTCCAAAAAAGCCCCATAGAACAACCGTACCAAAAATTGTTTTATGATCGATGCTTGATAGTGCCAATTAACCTAAAGTGTTTCCTAGACGTTCTATTAGTAAAGAATACAGGAAAAATAAGAACCGATTGGTACACAAAACCCACCTTTTCTGGCAGATTTTTAAATTATTATTCGCAACATCCTGAATCCCAAAAAATTGCCATGGTATATAATCTTATTGACAAAGCTATTAAATTATCAGACGTGTGTTTTCATAAGAAAAACATAAATATTGTAAGAAAATTATTAGCAGAAAATAATTATCCTGTTGACTTTACTAATAGATATATAAAAAAACGTATTGACAAAATAAAATCGAATGTACAAAATCAACGTTACAATATAGACAAAAACTTCAGAAACATTGTTGCGATACCTTATGTTAAAGGGTTTTATGAACAAATGCAACATTCTCTAAAACAAAATAATATCACAACTGTTCCAAAAATACACAATCGTATGTGTAATATCATAGTTAAAGGGAAAGATAAAAAAGAAAAACAGTTGGAGAAGAATGTTGTATATAAGTTGCGTTGCAATGACTGTACAGCTACGTACGTAGGACAAACGAAGAGAAGTGTGTGTACACGTATTGAGGAATACAAAAATCATAAAACAATGTTATTAGTGAGCACCATAGTAAATTTAACCATAATTTCAACTTTGATAAAATAAAAATAAAAGATAAAGAATGTAACCTCAATAAAAGACTTATATCTGAAATGTTATACATTCAAATGCAAGATAATGGCATAAATAAAATGGAAGACACGCAAAAACTCAATAACGTGTACACACAGTTAATATACCGTTTGAAAAGTAAATCGGATCGGGGACAATTTGGATGTATACATGCCGGTCAAAAAGTCGCGAGACTCCTTGCTAATATAAAAGCGCCGGATACACCTATTGTCTTCTCATTATTGAGATAATAGCCGAAAGAGCCGGAACAACAACATTGACTATTTCTGGCAATATTCGCTCCTTGAAAGGTTAATAAAATGCGTCTCTTCGAGCTAAAATGTTTATACTACGCCATACGTTTCGGGGTAATTTTACCCCCTCATCAGTGGCTAAGCAAAATATTAAATTTTATTATTAAAGTTTTACAACAACAAATAGAAATTACAATAACTAAAACAATATAAATTACCAAGTTTAAAAATGAGTCGTGCGCTACATCGACGACGTAAAAACGCAGACGGCGCTAAAAATTACAATTCGCAAATTTAAAGAAAATTACAAAAGAATTTAATAAACGTTACAAAAATCGCTACAAAAAATTAAACAACTTACAAAGAGTGACGCTCGAAAAACTTTAAACAAAAGTAATAAACACGACCGGTGCCACTCGGTGGTAATGTGGCACCGGCCAAGGACAAAAGTCAACTAAGTTTACAGCTAAAATCGATCTTATATATATGTTACAATACA
Organism: Philotrypesis tridentata; assembly: GCA_018906965.1. Classification (NCBI taxonomy): domain Eukaryota; kingdom Metazoa; phylum Arthropoda; class Insecta; order Hymenoptera; family Pteromalidae; genus Philotrypesis; species Philotrypesis tridentata. Next base: position 151,663 of record JACCIB010000152.1, on the reverse strand, counting down.
TCCGTCAAACTGGATTCTAATACAATTAAACGTGTATAAAATGCAAAAATAAGGCGAATATTGTAGCCACGAAAGCCGCAGAGCTCGCTAAGTGTATCCAGAACACATAGCACAACAGAGGTGACACGAGCTGTTATTCATGTAGTAGATCGGAGAGCCCGCGCTGCTCCGCACGCAACGCCCCTACCATGACTGTATCACTATATAGTACAGTATGGCTAGGCCGTTGCCCCGGCAACCCGGTTCTCCGACCTTTGACTTTTGTCCTTGGCCGGTGCCACATTACCACCGAGTGGCACCGGTCGTGTTTATTACTTTTGTTTAAAGTTTTTCGAGCGTCACTCTTTGTAAGTTGTTTAATTTTTTGTAGCGATTTTTGTAACGTTTATTAAATTCTTTTGTAATTTTCTTTAAATTTGCGAATTGTAATTTTTAGCGCCGTCTGCGTTTTTACGTCGTCGATGTAGCGCACGACTCATTTTTAAACTTGGTAATTTATATTGTTTTAGTTATTGTAATTTCTATTTGTTGTTGTAAAACTTTAATAATAAAATTTAATATTTTGCTTAGCCACTGATGAGGGGGTAAAATTACCCCGAAACGTATGGCGTAGTATAAACATTTTAGCTCGAAGAGACGCATTTTATTAACCTTTCAATCTACCATCATCGAGCGATAGAGTCAGTTTCAAACAATATTCGCTCCTCCTTCCCCCGCCTAACACTAGATGGGGAAGAATAACATCTAGTATTCGTCGTTACGTGTCTCTACTTGTAAAAAAAACATTTTTGTTCATTTTGTTAATATTTAAAATTTATGAACTCATTTACAATAATAAATGAAATCGACAGTTTCCTGAAGAGGGTGACAATGTTCACCGAAACGTTGAATAAGGAAAAAATTGGTGTAAATTTATTTTTCACCTTTTTCCTACACACTTTGCCTCAGAGAGATCGACAGATTCATTAAACAATTATTGAAAAACACCGAGGGATAAAGCCAAAGGAATATAGTTCACACTTATTCACATACTTATTAGATAAGGGATATTTAGGAATTAATGGCATAAAACTTCAGTTGAAATCAGCTAATAATGTTAGTAATGCTATTATTATAAATAAAATATCGAAAATATTAATATTCAATCAGTTTTTAATCATGAGATTCAAACTCCAACTATTAAAATAGAATGTCAAGAAATTATTGATAGGATTTTAGTTACTAATATTGATTTAAGGGATGATATTTGTATTGTTCGCGAAAATATAGTAGATAACGTGAAAATATCTTTGAGGCAAGATTTAGAACAAGTTCTAAATACGGTAAGTAAAATTCATAATAATATTAAAGAAAATACATTCGTGGAGGACAGTGTTTTAGAAAATAGCGATATAGAGCAAAAAAATAGTGAACAAGATTGTGACTGGAATAAGCCTAAACTGATTGAATGCCTAGAAAAATATGAACATAATAATGAATCGGTTAATCAGGATTTCACTATTAATTATTTAGAATTTATTGAAATATTAGAAAATAATAGTATACATTTTGAAAATGATAGAAAGATTGGTAAATTAAAGGCAAAGATAAATTATTTGACTTTTGATATCAAAGACATGCTAGAAAGTTTTGTTGCACTACCTGGTTTAAAATTGCCAAATGAGGAAGAAACTATGCATTGTGGTGCTATTTATTTAAATTCTGCAAATCAAAAAAAATTCTGAAGAAACCGAGAATTCAGTTAAAAGTGAAAGGCAAAGATTATTAATGGATACTATTAATTTGAATCACTTGTCGCGAAAAAAGAAAAAAAATTGCAGAAAACTTCATTTTGAAAAATGAGGATATTTGTTGGCTAGAAGGCGAGAATCTTGGAGTATGTGATGTAGAAGAACATGCGATAAATTTAACTGATGAAAAACCCGTATACGTAAAACAATTTCCTTTAGAGTATACGTTAAAGCAAATTGCTATTTTAGAAACGAAAAAATTAATTGAAAATAATTTAGTCAGACCGTCAACAAGTCCTTTTAATGCTCCAGCCTTTGTTGTTTCTAAAAAAGGTTTGACAAACGATGGTATGAAAAAATGGCGATTAGTTGTAGATTATAGGAAATTAAATGCTAAAACTATACCAGATCCATATTTGTTACCGAATAGTAAAAATAAATATTTTACAACAATCAATATGGATTTCATCAAGTAAAAATGAAGAAAGCGGATATTCATAAGACTGCTTTTAGTGTTCATCCTTTAGGTAGATTTGAATTTAAAGTACTACCCTTTGGTTTAATTAATTCACCTCGAGTTTTTCAAAGAATTCTAACGAGTATTAGGACAATTAATAGAGAAAGGATTTTGTATTGTGTATATCGACGATATTATTATAGTTGCAAATTCAATTGAAGAACATAATGATAGATTTAATTTAATTGAAAAAAAAGTTAGAGATGCTGGTCTTAAATTAGAAACAAGTAAATGTAAATTTTTCCACAAAGAAGTTGAGTTTTTAGAGCATATAATTAATGAACAGGATATTAAAACTTATCCGAACAAAATAGAAGCTGTCAATAAATTTTCAATTCCGAGAACACGGAAAAATATTAAAGAATTTTTAGGTTTAGCTGGTTATTATAGGAGATTTATTGGAAATTTTGCAGATATAGCAAAGCCATTATCAATTCTTTTACAAAAGACGGAAATATTTGTGTGGACTGATGAAAGACAAAAAGCTTTTGAAAATTTAAAACATGCATTAAATTCTGCGCCAATATTACAATTTCCAAACATGGAAAAACCTTTTATTATTACTGCTGATGCGTCAAAATTTGTAATCGGTTGTTTACTTTCGCAAGGAGAAATTAGTGAAGATAATCCAGTAGCATTTGCTTCTAGAGTATTAAAGGCAGCAAAAAAAAATTATCATACATATGAAAGAGAAGCTTTGGCAATAATGTTCGCTATAAAGACTTTTAGGAATTATATCTATGGGAATACATTTTATATTGTAACTGATCGTAAGCCATTATTATCATTTAAAACTGCTGATAAAAACTCGCGAGTACAACGGTGGCGTTTGAAATTATTAGACTATGATTATGAAATTATTTATAAAAAGGGAAAAAATAATGTAAATGCGGATACTTTGTCAAGAAATCCAATAGATAATATTCAGATTAACGTAGTTACTAGAGCTCAAAAAGCGAAACAATTAAAATCTAATGAATTTACAGATATTTTATCTAATGATCAAAAAATAGAAAAGTTGAATGAAGCTAGAATTAAGCAAAAAAAGAAAATTCATAAAAACAGAGGAAATAAAAATAAAGTCATTACAGAGAAAAATAATAGTTTAGATTTGACAAAGGTAGATAAAAATAATATTGAATTATCGTATAATTCTATGGAAAAAAATTTTGTATATATTAAGAAATTAATTCAATATAGAAAAGACAATATTGTTCATTTTATAGATAATAAGACCGAAGGTTTAGATATAAATTCTAATAATTGTATTAAGGAAAACAATATTTCTTTTAATATACGATTACAAGAGGTAGAAATTGCAGCTTTTAAAGCATTAAAAATTTTTGTCTTATGTATTGACGTAGCTCAATCAGTTTCCATGATTAAAGCAAAAATATTGAAGATTTTTAAGCAATTAAAGAATATTTTATTATCAGAGCAGATTGATCACTTTAGTGTCTAAAGAGACATCAAAATACATAATTTAAATTGGTCAGATATTGAAGTAATTTTACTGCAAGTATTTAAAAGTTCTAGAATAAGAATAGTAATTTGTTTGAATTATATAGAAAATGTAGATTTAAAGGATAGAGATAAGATTTTTCAGGAAAATCACGATAGTTTGTCAGGTGGTCATTCAGGTGTAACTAGGACTTTTAATGGTATAAGGACTAAATATTATGGGGAAAATTTGAAACAAGATATAGAAATACGAATTAAAAATTTTATGGATTGTCAAAGAAATAAATTGAAGAGAGTTAAAACAAAGCAACTTATGGTAATTACTGATACGCCACTTAAAATATTTGACAAAGTTGCCATGGATATAGTAGGGCCATTGAATATTACAGATAATAATAATAAATAAATTTTAACCATAGAGGATCAATTATCTAAGTATTTGATAGCGGTTCCGTTATCAGACCAAACAGCTAAAACTGTAGCTGATGCTTTTATAAAGCAATTTATTTGTATTTTTGGTTCTCCAAAAGTTGTACTGAATGTACTGAAGAGAGGAATTAATTTTACAAGTAAATTAATGAAAGCTGTTGCTAAAAGATTTAAATTTTCAAAAGTAGAAATTACTGCTTTTTCGCCTGCGTCAAATGGTTCGCTTGAAAGAGTTCATATCCATTGTGTGAATATTTAAAAAATTTTTTATCTAAAAAAATCTTGTGGGATGATTTACTTCCTTTAGCGCAGTTTCAATATAATACAAGTATTCATAGTGCACATAGATTTATGCCATATGAATCAGTATTTGCTTATCCACCTAATTTACCGCCATCTGAGCCTTTAAAGGTATCAGAACAATTACCTACGTATAACAAGTATTTGACCAATCTGATAACAAATATGAGAGAAATTGCTGAACTAGCACGTGAAAATTTAATAGTTTCAAACGAAAAATTTAAAAGGTATTATGATAGATTTATAGATCCTGTAAAATTTAAAAAAGGAAATGAAGTATGGTTAGTAAAAGAACCAAAACCTGGTAAATTGGAGAAAAATCATAATCTTGGACCTTTTAAAATTATTGAAGTAGCTGAAAAGGGTAATTATAATAATAAATAAAGATGTTAAGCAAATAGTAGTTCATCCAAATAAATTGATTTTATTTAAAAAAACTTCACATGTTTTGTTTGTTTTAAGAATTTCATCATGCTGTGGAGATATTTCATTATTTTCAACATACTTTTTCAAATAAATGAAGCAGCTATAGGCTTTGATTGTGGCGCTACCTCACCCAATATTACAACTTATTCACTACTGGAATCTGGAGAATGCGATTTTCAAGATAAACAAGTAAATTCAACTGAGGTTGCAATAGAATTAATTCAAATAGCAGAGTTTCGATCATTATCAATTATTCAATGTAAAGTTGAAATTCATAGAACAATTTTTTCATGTGGAATATTTGGTCATTTAATACCAACTGAAAATTCAGAACAGCAGTATATTAAAGAAATAAGCCATGAACAATGTCAATTGTTACATAAGACGGGTGTTTTTAAGCTTGATGATGTACATATTATTACGGATTTAAAAATTAATGCTACTACTACAAAAGGTATTGATTTTGCGGGCAGTGCAGCAGATAGATCATGTTCTGGTGCTGCATATGCAGATAGTTTTGGTTCCTGGAACGAAGTATTTGTTCATGGTTTAATTAGGATTACATTGATCGAAAATAGTGCTAAAGTAAATTTAAAAACGGATAAATTAACATTAAGTTCAGGAATTGTATGTAAATTTTCGGATAAGCATTGTATGGATATGAAAGGAGGTAATTCATTTTGGAATGTGTTACTTAATAATAATGAAGATTGTTTTAAAAGTTATTATGATATTTTATATAAAGGAATAGCAACTAAATACTTCAGTAATGATACTAAAGAAATTGTTCATACAGTAGAAGCTAATGAAATAACATTTGCATTAGCAATTACAAATAATGAAATTCATTGTAGTAGAGAATTAATTCGTATGGAACATCGAAAATTATTTATTATTGAGACAGATAACGTACTAAATACAAATTTTTTTGATTTAGATAGATCAGAGAATGGTGACATAATTAATAAAATGAGTTTTGTTCTAAATTTGTTTATGTTAATTCTAAATTTGTTTATGTGGAAAGACATGTAAGAAAACAAATTAATGATTTATATTTTGATTTACTCACGGAAAAATGTGAATTCGAAAGAAAGGTTCTAAAAAATTCCTTATCTCTTGCTACCATTTCACCTGATGAATTTGCTTTTAATATAATGAAAAAAACCAGGATATGTGACCAAAATTGCTGGCGAAGTTGTGCATATTATACAATGTGTACCAAGAGAGATAGAAGTTTTGCAGCTTAATGATTGTTATGAACATTTGCCAGATTTATTGAATAATGAAACTTGGTTTTTAACGCCAAAAACTCAGATTTTAATTAAGAAAAGTATTAAAGTCAATTGTAATAGGTTAATACCAACCTATTATGAAATTGATGGCGAATGGATTAAATTTACTCCAAATTTAACAAAATCTTTACCTCCTCATATCATATATTACGATCAGATACAAATTTAGGATGGACTTTTCAACCTATAAATAACTTAGCAACAGGTGGAGTTTATTCACAAAACGATTTAGAAAAGTTACAAGCACAATAAATGTTTCCCATGGAAAGAGCGCAATTATTAAACGTGATTGCGAAGGATATTGCTGGAGAATCAGTAAGAGGAATAACATTTACGGAAAGTACTTTGAGTAAAATTGCTTAAAGTACTTGGGGATCATTTTCATCTGGAATATTTTTAATCATAGTAATCTTGCACATTTACAAATCTATTTTTGATATGATTTTAAGAGGTTATGCATTACACGCAGTTTATGGCTGGTTTATTCGATTATAGCTTGGAGCTATTTTTAATTCATTAACTCATTTGTTCATTTCATTAGGAACAAATGAGAATATTCAAGAAAAGGAAGAGTTTAAAGATGATGAAGAATTAAAAGAAGTTAAAATTATTCCAAAAATTTCTCGGCCTTTAGAAGCTTAAACGTCATTTATTAAAGTAATTCATCCACCAATGATTCCTACATGGCCAAATCCTCCTCCTTTACCTCGTAGCACATTACATGCTGGTAAATCACATGAACCTAAAATTTTAAATGCATCTAAAAAAATTGATCTTTTTAAGGTTTGATTTGTGATTATTAAATATTTTTCTACGTTGGCTGTATTTTTTGGTAGGAGGAGATATACATCTAAAGATGCATATGGTTCTATTTTTTATATAACTTGTATATATATTTTTATATAAATTTTATAATTTATATAACTATTTGTAATCATTAAATTAGTAATTAGAGTAATATGTAATTTTTGAATTTTTGCTTTATTTTGATGTTATCATTGTAGTAATTTATAGAATTTACTTTTGAAAAAAAAAATAATAATTTTCAAATGCAAGGTATAAAAATTGTCAGGATATAAGGATAGGTTAACGGAAACGGAGAATAAAATACAAATTTATATTCATACAAAATTAATTATATTATTACTGTTTATATATTATTACATTGATATCTATGAGGTATTACAGGATTTAGTATACAATGATAAAAATCTTTATTAACTTCACAATTAACGCGATGGGTGTTGTTGGTATAAACAGATAGTTCATAAAATAATAAATTCACAAATCCAAATGCGTCAAATTCTGGCCCATAGGCTCCGTTGCAGAATTGCTCTGCACAATAGCGCTGGCATCTTTTCCAAGTTCTGGTGATTTGCCAGTCAGTGAACTGTAAAAAGAAATTTTAGAAATATAATTTAAGTAAAATAGAGTAAAAATAAATATAGATATGTTAATATTACCTGGATTGATGTAAATTTTCGCTCATGAACAGTTGGTTCTGGAGGAGCAGCTTTCCCTTCTCTTTTGGCTCTCTTACATTGGTGAGTACGTTCCCACAATTTGAACTAATTTATAATGAAAAACAAAAAGAAAAATTATTATTATGTATATTAATAAAAGATGTAGAAATGTTATATTATTTTAAAATATACAATGGAAAGTTGTACATCTTGATTGGATGCTTGTAAAATGAATACTTCCCTTAGCCTAGGCTGTGGCACGTTTTATAGTCACAAAACTGTTTAATAAGCATAATTTTAAGTAAGATATTTTAAGTAAGATAAGTAAAATGTTTGAATTTTGAAACAAAGATTACATTGCAAATTCTTTGCAATGCCTTAGGCCCCGAGGTGTAACGTCCTCCGACGTTATCTATTTTGTTTATTTCTATTTTGTGAAGAGAATCAAAGGTATAACTTTTGTTTTGAAAATCAGTTATTTCAAAATTCAAATCAATTGATTATCAAAATTGTGTAATGTGACACTTTCAAAAGTAAGCGTTCACCTGACGCTGGACTTGCGAAATGCAGAATAAGCGTTATGTTTTTGAAAGCATTGTATTATGGAAGTAGGTTTATAAAATATTGAACAATTAATATCAATAAAATTGTAAATTTGTAAACGAGGTTTTGTGTTTAAAAGAGACTCATGCCACTTAGTTGAACAGTCTGATTTTTGTACTGACTCCGTCCACGCCGGTCCGAAAATTGGCGGAGTTTTCATTTAATCGTGATTAATGGTGTATTAGTATTTTAATTGTTAAATAAAGTTGCATTGTTATTTTCTATTTAAAAATATTGTGTGTAATAATTTGTTACTCGTACCTTCAACAACTAATAAAACATCGATAAAAATATTAGAGGGATTTACCAACTACTTAGCCAAGCACCGGAGATTTTGTGTCCGGGTCCTCACGACTGAAAGCCAGAACTCAACCATCCACCACTTCGCCGAATTTGGCGCCTTAGACCATATTTATTTCTATGAGTTGCCTGGATATGACCCGAAAAGGCACTTGTACAAGAAATATCTGACGTTCATCCAATACTTTGTCAAAGAGGACACAAAGACCGCCGTGGATAAATTCAACGCCAAACATAAAACCCCACACTGGTGTACGCCAAAAAAAATGAGTACTGAGGGCAAGCCCTATAGGAAGCTGCATGCCATCTGCAAAAAGGAGTTCGACTCTCGGCAGGCAGCAAACCACTATAGAGTCTGCCAAGTCCAGAATGGACACGTCTCAAAGAAGCACGATGGCAGACTAACCCTGCTATACAGAGACGTGACAAGTCATGCCGAAAAATGCTCAGCCAAACTGGGACCTAAGCCGGGATCAAAGTCGGAGAGCACCATCTCGTCAGGGATAGCACCATCGATTCGGACACAAATTCAAGCAACAGCACCACTGCCGATGAGATAGCTGAAAGAGCAGTCATAAAGCAAGCTGCTACCGAAAGAAGAGCGGCTAACATATTAAGAAGACTGCATGCGACCACACTCGATGAGTGTAAGGCTGAGCAAACCTCAATAGTGGTACCATCAACATCAAAGGATCCATAGAGCAGCAGCGCGAGCGAGGAGTCCGAAGCTCTTATGGCCCAAATCAACGCTGAGATTCAGACTGTTAAAGACCAAATGGCCAAAGAGGCAGCGCACATGCAACAAGAGGTCGATGAAAATACGCTGGAGGACATATTCGAAACCATATCTTTCATGAGTCTCGAATTGGACTAAGCCTTCCAGCACGACCCAACGGGACCAATATCCACAAATATATAATATCATTTTTTTTTCTTCCTACTTTACCTTCACCGCATTTTCGCCAACAATTTTTTTTCTCTCAGCACTCTTACCAATTTCTTTTACTACATGTCAATTATTGACAAAATAGATATTTTTCTACCAGAATAAATATGGCTAAATAAGACCAAAATTATTTAACCCGCTTACATCACCGCCAGCAGCACCCGTTCCAGTCAACAAGCAGCACATCCTACTAACATTAGCATAATAAGACTTTATTATCAGACTAAGAGATTTCAGCACAAAAAGCGACACATGCTTTCTATATATTAATATCACCGAGACGGAGAACGTTCTGAACGAGGGGAGGATGTCATGTGACAGCTATTTGCGACTTGATTCAGCCAGAAGTTGATAAACTACTGGTTGAATCGGGACGCCAAACGGTCAGCACGGCCAAGCATAAGCGTAGAATTCAAGGACACAAAAATATCCCGTGTCAAGAATTCTGCGACTATCAGCACCTCCCCCGCTATGGGGAGCGGGCGATACGTATACTCTCTCGGCTACATTGTTGCCATGGCCCATAGCGCACCATAGGTAAGAGAGAGAGACAGAGAGAGAGAGAGAGAGAGAGAGAGAGAGAGAGCCTCCAAAGCGCAAATTAAAAGAGAGGACGCGTCATTCTCTAGAAATCCTCAGAGTAGAAGAGTCAGATTTTCGTCGATTTCTCTCTCTCTCTCTCTCTCTCTCTCTCTCGATTTCGCTCTAGAATCATTTTTGCTGGATTTTATTTAAGTCTTTAGAATCATATCGTTTCGAGCATTTCTATTTAAGAAATTTATGTTTGCGTTTTCGATCATTTGGACAAATAAAGGCTTTATTTAAGATAATAATAAAAGGGCGCGAACGCATTATTTTTCTGCCCGAACCTTTGGACTGGTTCCAGTCTCATTTCCTGAACCACTGGTCGTTATTGCATTTCAACCAGTTGTGTACTACGTTTGTCCAAACAACTAAAGGTAAGAGTTTCCTCTACATATGCAATTATTTGTATACGCGCAGAGCGAATTCCATACTTAGACTAGCGAGAACGAAGGCCTAACCAGCCTCGTCGGACAGTTTGCCCGCCTAGCGGGAACACTCGCGTTAGATTTAGCTATTAATTTAATTTTTCAAACCTTGGTTAAATATTTATTCGGCACTTTGTCGAACACGCGGCCTAAAAAGTTCTACGTTACATACATAAATACCCTCGTCGTAATGAATACTAATGAACGAGGGGGTAGAGGGGGAAAATTCCAACTCAACTCACTATAACTATATAATGTACCAGAAGTAGATCAGCGCGCTTCGCGCGCGGTAACTTTATTTTGTCTGTTAATTTATTGATTTAATAATATAATACAGCTGTTAACTAATCGATTTATAATATCGAAAAAATTCATAAATTGCTATTTCAACATATGATAAACTTTTTTATTTACTGCAACAATGTTAATCTAAAAAATGATTAATAACATAAAAAAATAAAGAGAAACCATTTTTTAATACTTTAAAAAATTTATGTATATAATTCCTTGTAAACATAATTTTTAACGTTCGTAATTTCTCTGTGATGATCACCAAGATAAATTATGAGAGAATCCCAAGATCTTATTCGAGACATAGCTACATATAATTGTCCATGGTTAAAAACATTTCTTCGTAAATCTATACCAATTTTATCAAAAGTTTGACCTTGAGATTTATTTATTGTCATTGCAAAAGCTAATTTAACTGGAAACTGCCTCCTCCTAAAAGTAAAGGGGAATACATCTTCACAGTATAAAGTGATACGATTTAAAAATATAATGTTATTAGCCTTATTACCTGTTAAAATCAAACATTTAAGCAAATGATTAGAAAAATCTATAATTCGTAATCTTGTACTATTACATAAACCTTCATTAATTCTAATATTTCGGATGAGCATGACAATACAGTTTTTTCGAAGTCGCAGTTTATATGGTGGTAAGGCTGGAGGATTTAAAGTATTTAAATATTCTGATGATAGTATTTCATTCCTATCATCACCGTTATCACAATTTTTCTGTACTGTCAACGCCAGTGTAAATTCGTTCTGTATTTGGATCAAGTAAATTTGTAACTTGTTTATTAAGTTCAACTACATCGATGTTTCTTGGTGCCAAAATGGCACTTTTGCCAATCTCTTCAAATTTAATTTCATTAATCAATATATCAAATATGCTATGGACTAAATCACAATGTGGTTTAAGTATACATTTATCAGGAAGATTTAAATTGTCGTCTCGATCATTTAAGATTCCATTACCAACATCTAATAAGAATTTTGCAAATTCAATTTCATTTGGGCTTACTCTCATATTTTGTGTAAGAGAATATTTGATAAAATATTTCCATGCTTCGCTGCACTTAATAGAAAGATTTAATATTTCAGCACGGGTTCCTGAAGATGGATCAGTGAACATGGGAACTGGTAAGCCAAATGTTTTATGAACGGTTCGTCCATTAGGAAGTAAAGTGGCTGCAATTCCAGTAAAAGCCATTGAACACACTTTAACATTTTTCTTTGATAATAAATGATAAATGTTTGTGTAAATGAAAGTTTTTCCAGATCCTCCTGGTCCATCAATGTATATACAATTATTTTGGTCGAGAGAATTAGAATTAGCAGCATTAAGAACATAATCTACAATTTCTTTTTGCTGATTATTTAATTGCTGGTATTGCTGTTCACCAATTGCTGTACTTTGTGTCATATCATTTTGTTCGCGTAAAATAATATCAATTTCTATTGATTGTTCCATTGTTGGATAATCAGCCAAACTTCGACCTTCATTTATTAATAAACTATTAATATGTGCATATGTCATTTGTTGACTTACAGTGATTTCGTTAGTTCGTGAAAAATCTTTAGACATAGCATCTTTAAATTGATCCCACAACTCTTCGCGATGCATTGGTTGGCAATGTACAAGAATACGGACAAATAATTGACGTAGTCCTTGCGGCATCATCCACAATTTTGCTTCTTGCATTGCACGCTTCCATTTTTCATCATCTTCTATGAGTCCTAAAGCTAAACATGCAGCAGAAAATGAAGGCAAAAGTTCGTCATCAACTGTTCTTAAAGAATTAAAGCTTATCGCTGCTCGTATGTGTAGTAACAGTAATCGTAATTGAAATAATTCAAATTCTGTTGGACTAACTGTGCGTATTCGACTAATAATGTTGAATTGGGCTCTTCGTGGTTCCTATTTTGTAAGTCTATTTTTATCTGTTTTATAAGTATAATGACAAGGAATATCTTTATATAAATACTGTCTTGCATTTTCGTCTTCCAAATTGAGTTTGAAGTAATCTTTCAATCGTGTGACTGTTACGTCGTAATGGCTTACTTAATATTCGGTGTGCAGCTTCAACAGGACCAACATATCTAGTTTCTATGTAATTTTGGATTTCATCATGATTAATTATTCTTTCTTCATTTTGTTCAGCTGATATTACTACATTTGCAGCATCGTGCCCTTTATAAATATATTTGTACATATATTTTACAACTTTGATACTTGATACAACTTTTACATTAATGTGACAGTTAAATGTTTCTAAAAGTGTAGGACAATACGGAAAACCCCATCTATTATCTACATTTCGACCGTTGGGTTGTTCATGAGTAACATTATCATTTCTTCTGCGATAATAAGGATAACCATCAGAGTCCATTGTTGTTTCATTTTTTTATTGTTTTGGAAAATATTTAGAACATGGTGTAAAAAAATTAATTAAAGATGCGTCTCTTCGAGCCAAGTATTTATTCAAATTGCCAAACGTTTCGGGATATATATATCCCCTCTTCAGTGGCTATATAATAGTGAATGCACAAAAATTTTTTTTATTACAATTATAATATTAAAATAAAAGAGATTGAAAATAAAATTATAATATTCACCTAATTTGTAAAACAACTTCCGTCTTTCACATAATTAAACGAAGCAGGAAAAAGAGAAATCGCATATGGCGCTAAAATTTTACAAATTTAACAAAATTTATAAACGTAAAAATCTTGAAATTTAAACTAATGTTACAAAAAGCTTTTTACAAAATTTACTTACGGACTATGACTCGAGAATTTTATTTAAAAACAGAACGAGATTTACCGGTGCCATTCGGTGGTAAAGCGGCACCGGCCGAGGTAGGACATCAACTAATGTCTCGTCCAAAAATATAGACAACGTTTCTTGTATCTCCCACAGCAGTAGGATCTTTGCCAAGTTTTATTGTTACTGCTGGGTAAGACACAATCGTCAATGTCGAGACTTAGCTGACTTTGCTGACTTTGTCGTGTGTTCCCCCCGGTCGTTGACTCCTCCTCGTATCTGTTTTCTTCCTCGGTCAGTGCTCCCGATGGTGAAGATGGTAACGGCGAGATCGGTGTATTATTCGCCGGAGCACAGATAGAACCCGCTTGTTTCAACTTCGTCGCTGATCTTGTTGTTGATTGATGCACGATTCGTGACGCAAATGCCCAAATATGTTTAATAGTGAATTTATCGCTCGATGATGGAAATGGTGTAAAAAATTAATTAAAGATGCGTCTCTTCGAGCCAAGTATTTATTCAAATTGCCAAAAAAAAAAAAAAAAATATTTAGAACACTTATCATCAATCATACACCAGTTACCACATGGCTCATGTATCATATTTCTCATAACGATTTCATGCAGTCGAGAATTATTTATTGCGTCAGGTATTTCAACTGATATATATTTGTCAACGATTTCAGGAGTAGTTATTTTATAACCATGTTTTAAAGTAATTAATAAATGCATATGTGGCAAACCTCTTTTGAAATTCAATGACATACACGTATGCATCGACCTCGCCAAAATACAAAGTGTTCTTTTTTTAAATGAAAAACTCAGGCACAGATATCAGGTCGATCAGAAGTTTGTTGATGAGGTAAAAGATTTTCTTGAATCTCTTCCCATTTTGGATTACATGTCATTGTTAAGAAAAGACATGGTTTTCCTTTTTCATTAACTAAAACCATTACATTTTGATAGCATTGTTGCATGTCACGAGGTGAGCCTATAAATGTTGATGGCAGAATAATTGTTTTACCTATTCGAGCATTATTATCAGCAGCTGCATTGAGCATATAATCTTGTAAACCTTTGTAAGTATCAGCTCGTATTTCTTTTTGATGATCTCTGATGTACTGTATTCTACCTTTTTCTATTTTGACATAAAAATCTACTATCCATTGCTGGAATAATCTGCGACCCAAAATAAATGAATTGAATACATTATTGTCAGCCCACCCAGACTCTCTCGCACATGCAGAACTCGCAATCCGGCGCGCCTGTCGCCCCGCAACCCGCTAGCACGCATAGTGGAGTCGAGCGCCGGCAGTACCGCGCGCGGCCGCTAGGCGGCGGCGGCCGGATTTTCGGCAGTCCACATGAAAGTTGGGACTCCGACCCTATAAGTAAACCGGCCGATCCGAGGCCTGGCACTTCTTCCCCCCTTCCTATAGGGTAGAACGAGTTCTGCATCAGCAGCATAGCGGATGTTTCACACTGTGCCACAATTGCTATTGATTTTTGTTCCGCAGAATAAAAGCTACTCTTAAATAAATAATTCTTTATTTATTTAATCCTCCTCCATCCCACCTAACTGCCCATGCCGTCCGTCTCTACTAGAGAACTGGAGGCCGAGCTCGAGCTTAGCCAGATTTATCTGGCAAGGGCGAACCGGGAGATCATTCTCCTGCGGCACCAGCTTCGAGCAGCGACAGCGGCAGCAGACCGAGCAGCAGCGACTGCAGCTCCACCACCCCCGCCAGAGAGGACTCTGGTCAGCAGCGCCGTGCAGGCGACGCCGCACTTCAGGGACTTCGGGGCGCAGACGACTCCAGCGAGCATTCGAGCCGCCTTCAGGACGCCGAGACTGGCCGCCGCCTTTCACCCACCGGTGGAAATCCCGCCGCTGGACGACACGCTCTCGGCTGAATGGCCTGGCCACGAAGAGGGCCTCGAGCTTGAGGCGCAGCCACCTCCAACAGCCGGCTTGCCGCAGCGACCCCTCTCCGCCACCTACCGCTTCCTGGAGCCGAGCGAGCCGCCCACGGTGCTCAACTCCGTGATCCAGAAGATCGCGGCGAAGCGGGCGAAGCAGCCCACGCCGAAGAGAGTCGGCTTCTTGCCGTCTCCGACGGTGCGCAAGAGGACGGCCCCTCTTCCCCCGGGGCGCTCAGTCATTCGGGTCATCAGTGTGGAGTCGGTAGACATGCCGCTCCTGCGCTGATCCCTTCGTCTCCTCGCGGAGGCAAGGAAGCGTGCCTTTGGGCTACGGGCGGGGCGCTTTCTTAAGCGCCTGAAGCCAATTTTTGTGGGAGCCGATCCCCTGGACTGGCTCCGCAACCTAATTCAAACACAACCCCGGGAGTTCACTCCCCCTTCCCCCCTTTGCGACTGGGTGGTGTAGCCAATACTGAGTTGGGCGGGCTCTCTCTCGTCCAGACTCCCTCTAGAGTCGACATGTGGAGGCTGAGCTGTGTCCGCTCCACACGCAACGAAGAAGCTCAACAGTCGGACGTGACTGCATCGTGGGACTTCAGGAATCGACGAAGTCACCGCCGCATACGAGCAGCCCAACCGCATCCCCGTTCTCTCCGTCACCGAACCACGGTGTAAGCGTGACATCACTCCGTTCGCCTGCCGCCCTTTCCAAGGGCGCCAGCGTTAGCCCCGGGAGCACCTCGCTTACATCAACATTATCTCTAATTGCAATTTTGTACATACTATAAGCTAATCGAGTTATACGCTTATTTCTAGAATTACTGTTACCAACTTTTTGTAAATCTTTATGCCACCCTTGTGAACCAAAAGGATAAAACAGTGGATAGATCCATGGTTCAACATTTGGATCTATTGTACTAACGCATTGCAAAGTTTTATGACCAATATTTCTAATAGTTACGTAAGATTCTCGAATTTCTACATCAGCAGTCGTTGAAAAAATTGCTGCTACTTCATTTACACGTTGAAAATTATACCTTCTCCTATCTGTTCCTGGTTTTAATGAAAAAAGTAATTGCAATTCTGCAGGAGTTTTTGCATTATCATTAGTGCTATCATTATCGTTAAACGATTGTTGAATTTCCAGTTCTTCTTTCATCATGACATAAGATCGAGCAAATTCATTATTTTCTCTAATTATTCTATCAAGTATTTTCATAGTGTCACAATCAATCAATGGATATTGTTTTTTTCTAATATCAATAGCTTCTTCTGGATCAACTATAAAAAGTTGTCCATGAATAGGATCTTCGTTAACACCAGCATGAAACGCAGTATTGATTTGATAATATATTTGACCATGGATCTTAAAGCAATGTGGCGCAGAACGTGCAGATGGAAAATTGACTAAATTTGCATTAAAAGATGCAAATGATAAAGAACTATTATAACTTCGAATATTTTGAAAGAAAATATGTGAACATGGATGTGAGTTATTGAACATTTCTACAAGTTCATTAGGAAATGGACGTTCGGGTTCCAAAACTACCGATCCATGACCGCAACAATCACTGAAAGATAAACCTTTATTTGAAACTTTTTCATCGATGAAATGTTTAGCATTACAATATTTGCATAGAACATTCAATTCTTCTAGATAATCTTCGTCAACTGTTATAGCAACATTTCTAGCTTCATCGATAATAATATTGCGAGCTAATTGCCGTCGGCGTCGTTGATTTTCAGCATTTCGCTGTCTACGATTATCTTGATAAGTGGCTTCTTCTTGAGGACTACGTTGTACTTTACGACGGGTCATAATAAATAATAAATGTAAAATCTCTTATTGCGAATGAATTGTTAAAATATTAAGTATTCGTTAATAAATATAATTATTGTAGATGTTGTAATGTACTGCAGGTAATATTTTCGTTGAAGGTTCTGGTTAAAGTTAACGTTAAAGGTTTTGATTCAAGTTAATAATTGCGTTAAGGTAAATATTCGTTTTAAGTTAAATATATAGATTAACGTTTTTAAGGTCTAAGTAAAGGTAAAATAATGGTTCTAAATAAAAGAAAAACATTAAATTATTAAATTATTTGTATTATAGCCTAATTCACTGCAGAATTTTATTAATTACATTAATTTGAATTACACTTGTAATTACAATTTTATTATATGTATAGTTATTATAATTGAATTGTACTTGTAGATGAAAATAAAAATATGCTGCATCCACAGCAACCTGAAACAAAAAGACAAATAAAAATTAATTACACATAATAATCATACCGAAGATTCATGTAAAAGATAATATTCAAACAGAGAATTTTTATAACAAAAAATATCATGTAAGAGCAAAAATGTAAATATTTTGAAAGAAGAATCAAAATAATAAGCTAAAATTTTGCTTTCAATTATTATTAATATTAGTTGAAAATGCAATGTAAAACAAGTACAATATAATTTTGTTTTTACTTTCCTATCTCTTATCTACAAAGAACTTATACGAGCTTATATCTTCTGGTGTGAGCATGAACCTTCTGTAGGCATCTTATATTGTGTACAGATTTTATCAAACATTCCACAGATTTACAAGAAATTTGTCCAGAAACCAGACCTTACTTTTTGATGCTTTGAATTCAAATCTGACCGCCAAATTGCTTTATCACGTTAGAATTTTGAGATATCTTAACCTAAAAGTGGAAAAACGCCATTTTTTAAAATATTTGAGGTTATGTAGCAACGTCAATAATTTTTTTATTCAAAAACTGTACGCAGTATCGGAAAGTACAATCTTTCTCTTTAAAATGCCGTTGAGTTTGCCCAAATGTCTTATTTTCGCTGAGATATCGTATATTTAAACATCCAATCGATAACTTAATGCTATCATAGTCTTTAAGAGGTTTTTCGAATATTGTAGGATTTATAGATTTAAAAATTTCATAATGCTATATCTCAATGAAAAAAAAGATATTTGGGCAAACTCAGCGGCGTTTCAAAGAGAAAGACTTGTACTCTTTGAAACTGTCTAGAGTTTTATGATTAGAAAATAATTGACGTTGTTACGTAACCTCAAATGTGTTAAAAATGGTGCTTTTTGCACTTTTAGGTTAGGATATATGTCTATGATCAAAGAGCCTCACTGGTGTATTTCATAATGAATAGAAAGTTTGGTTGGATTTCTAATATTGAAACCCTGACTTTGTAATACACTGAGAACGCCAATTTGGATTTTTGAATTGAAAATTAGGGTTTCACTTTCAGAAATACTATCAACTCTGTTCATATAAGAAGGTGCATAAAGAAGACTCGCTTAATAAGTGTAGAGTTTGTCTAGACACTATATAAAAGAATTTCAAAACAATTTCATCAACAACAAACAGAGTTTTTTTTAATGTTTTTGACTGGTAAGCCCTAATTTTCAAAACAAAAATCTAGTTTGACTTGCTTTATATACTGTTAGAGTTTTGCATACAGAAACATAACAACAAACTATGCTCTCTTCATAAGACGCACCAGAGTGCTTGCTGGCTTTTGAGAACTTTTTTTTCATTTGAATCAATTTACATGTAGTTACAAAATGTATAGTAATTACCTTTTAGAAAGATGAAACTGAAAAATTGTCGCCTGCCTAACCGTCTACTTTCCAAATTGAGAACAATGGCGATGAAGTAGCTTAGTGCGTGCCGAATTAGAACATGCAGCAAAAACAATAAGTACTTATTATCAGTACTTATTGTGATATATTATAACCTAAACTCTTGAAGGTTATGTTATAATGCCATCACTTGAAGATCACGAGCTGACAGCGTGTGACTTAATTCGGAGCGACGGAGATACATATTGCAAATAATGCGCATAGCTGATTATAGAATAGTCGATTTGGCGCTGCAATCTGGCGACGACAGACGGCAACTCAAAAGGATATAAAAAGCAGTAAATTTAAAAAAAATGTATTTGATAATGCCTACATAAAAAATGCTAGATATAATTAACTAATGTAATAATTTTTGGCAATCGTCAATATTAATTTTTTTAAATCTGCCATAGGGCTAAAACGTTATATTTCATTATTCAATAAATATGTCCACTTTAATATGTTTAATAACACTATAATAATAATATATATGGGTGATTTGCAGAAAAATGGCATATTTCGACGTCTAAATTGAAGAAATAAAAGTTTCGTTTAGGGGCACAACTGATCGATAGTGGTTTTTTTATCACTTAAGGTATAACAAAATATAGTTTATTCGGAAACAGCTACAACAATTACTAAAATTTTTTCCATAAGATTAACATAGGGAATTTTCTGGATTGGCTTCGTTTGTGACAGGCTTCATTTGTGACATTTTCACACTTTTAGTTATGGTGTGAAAAGCCATTACAAGATAATCAAATATCCTATTAGGTACTTATTTAGTTTCATATTTACAACATTTTAACTATATTTAAGTAACGAAGACGTGTACTTATCACTGCAATAACAAGGGCTTCGGTTGTGACGTTTTTTTTACCACATCACATCCATGCAAAAAATACAGTTTTAACATAGTGCAAAATTCAAACTGCATGGAAAAATTCGAATTCAAGCTATAAAGCTTTAAAAATCATTGAATCCAGTAATTTTTATATATATAAGATATTTATAAAGAAAATTGTAAATTATATCCTCGCTATGTTTTGCGAAAGCCTAGTTGCATATCTAAAGCCCTGCAGTATTTATACCTGCGCATATTACAAGAACTATTTGCATACAGTATATAAACGTATTAAACCGCAATCACATTATTGCTATTAATTATAGCATAAAAAACCTGAAGACAATAAAGAATTTTTTAATAGTTTACTATTTATTAATATAAAAAATACTGTTACTTTTTCGCATTTTTAGAGGGTGTTCGAAAAAAAAGATAAAAGAAATTATTTTAGCTGTTTTATAGCTGTCTGTAGTAATTAAGTTTTAATTTGGAAAATAATAGATAATAGTCACTAATTAAAATTATTAGTACAAAACTAAAATACATTATGGTTCTCAGCATTGATATGCACATTAACAAGGAATAATACGCATTTATAAAGTTATGAATTACGCTTACAGAACACCCTAGGTCCTCACATATTCTGTTAAAATATTACGAACTTGAGATCTTTTACAAAAATACTTGAATGTTATATTTATACTAAAATTAGAGTAATTATGTTTTAGTATAAAAAGTATATAATTAACAAAAGTTACTAATTTATACAAAAATGTGTTAAATATAGACGCAGACTATATTTATATACATTGTAGTATTCTATAAGAGACTTAATAATTAAAAGAACATTTATTGTAAAATTAATAACTTTTGTGAATTAGTTTTAGTAACAAAACATGCATATTAATCGTCACGACGTCGAGTCGGGTTTCTTGTACCTAGCAATACTCGGTCCAGTGGTAAATGTTCTCTATCTATTAAAAAAAGAATGTCTGTCATGTTTTGACATTCAATACGAAAGGGTTGACCTGCAAAAAAAATTAAATTGCAGGAAAAACAAACAAAAAATGAATTTAAAGAATGACAAATGGAAAAGAAAATTACTAATTCTATCTGGAGCACTGTTAGAGCCTGTGAATTGACAAGCCTGTCCCTTCTCCATTTCAGTGGGAACGAAATTAGCCACTTGAACAATAAGTTTATAGACTCCGTCTGTAATAGACCCGCAGCCGTACGACATATTGTTATACTGGCTTGGTACCTGGGTGATTTTTGATTTCACGAAGCCTTCAATACCTAAAGAAAAAAAATAATATAGAATTTAATATTTAATGATTAGTAACGAAAATTATAAAAAATAATATTAAAAAAAGAGTAGAAACTTCATAGATGTTAAGGAATATAAAAAAAACTGGTTTTCCTTATGTTATCCAATAATATTAAAAATATGAACAATGTTTCAGAAAGAGAAACCCTGGTTTTCAAATCAACAATCCAAATTGGCGTTCCCAGTGTACTACAAAGTTATGATTTCGATACGAGAAATCTAACCAAACTCTGAATTCATTGTGAGGTACATCAGAAAGGCTTCTCTAACAAGTTTAGGACCTGCACTAAGAATTATTTTCAAAATAAAAGACTTTTATACAAAAATTTTTTTTTAAATATCTTGTGACACGCGGGGCAGGTGGCTACGGCGGGCGAGGAGAGAGGCACGGCGATGACTCGACGGTGCGTCTCCTGGGGTTTCGTGCTCGCGCGTGGGCCTTCCCCTCCGCGGTCTGAGCCGAGCTTCGCGTCGCGTCTATTATTTTCGGGGTGCGGGCGCCTTGACACGACGCGGGTGGGCTCGCTCACAGGCTTCGGGCCTCGGCGGAGACTCTCTTTCTCACAGGTCGTTTGAGTCGTAATTCCTCAGTAAGTGAATGCACGCGGGTTTAGTGGAATTTCTTTTATTACTCTTTTCACTGTACACTTCACGCACGGCTATGGCCGGTTTCTCACGTTTACGCGGCGTTCACAAATTTCAACACCGCTCACCTTCACACTTTCTTTCGCTTACTTCTATCTCTCCTGATTCCTCCTCTCGTGCGGCCGTTGTCTCGTGCCCTAGAACCGTCGTACATGAATACTGGGACGAGATGCGGTTGTGCGCGGGTGGATTAATGCTGCTGGATTTATCTCTAACTCCTGATATCTTTGAAAACTCAGTGATTGCTCGTAGCTGTGCTTGTGCTCACTGCGTACGTGCGACTGACTCTTGCGGCTCGCCGCTCACTCTCGCGCTATCACACACACACATACGTCGGCTCTGGCGGTCACGTGACTTGCCGCGGTAATTATGGTTTACATTTTCCTTTTCGCTCTATCCGCTTATTTACACTTTTTATTCTTCGCCTACATGAGCTCTTTGACAATGATCCTTATTATTTATTCTTATTTCTATTTATTTCATTACTATTTATTTTATTTTATCGCGTACAACATTCATAATTTCACTCTTCGGCGTTATTCTCTCTCTCGGCTCTGGCGCAGTTATTCTTGCGTACGCGCATTTCTGTCGGTGTGGAGAAGCCCGTTGCCTCCACTCCGACCGCCAATATCGGCCTCGCATACGCCTGTGGGGCTCGGTAGCCTCCACTTTCTAGCGCTGTGTTTTATCCGCATCGTGCGGTCTCTCTCGCACCCATACGCTCTTCAGCACACGCCGCGCTGCGCGTGCTCACACATACACATACGCACGCGCTCGCTCTCTACAGTATACGCGGCTCAGCCGCTCGCCGCGACGCTCGCTGTAGCGTCATGCGCTGGCTGCGTTCGCCGTCGCCTCGTGCTCCTCGGTGGTGTCATGGCGGCGGCTGCGGCCCAGTGGTGCGCGTGCTGGCTCTGCGCGCCGCGCGCGGCCGCGTGTGGTAGTCAGCGGCGCTCCCACTCCTCGCGCGCTCTCTCGCTGCTCGACGGCCGTGACGTCACGGCGGCGACTCGGCTGGCTGCTACTCTCGTGCGCTCTCCCCCTCTCTCTCTCTCTCTCCTACGGCGCGGCCCAGTGCCGGCGCCTGGCTACGGCTCGACACGTGGTTTCTCCTGTAAACACCCATACATAAGAGCACATTCTTATGATCGGTTCCGGGTGTCTGCAGGAGAATCGCCCAGCGTTTACGATGGATTCTCCGTCGCAATCTTTATAAAAAAAATTTGTAAACAAAGTCATAGATGTATTAGAGGAGCCTAATAGTAGTATCTCACAATGCATTAAAAGTTTTGTAAGATTTCTTAAATTGAAACCTGAACTTTGTAGTACACTGGGAACGCCAATATGGATTTTTGATTTGCAAGTCAGAGTCTCGTCTTTAGAAACATCATCAAACTCTCTTCACATCATAAAATACATAATGAAGGCTCGTTTCAAAATTATTTTAATAATAATAGAATATAAATTCAAACTTTTCAAATTAAATTAAATAATTATAATTATATAATTCAATTAAATTTTGAAAAGTTTGAATTTATATTCTATTATTATTAAAATTATTTTGCACACAGGTCTGATATTTATGAAACGAGCCTTCATTATGTATTTTATGATGTGAAGAGAGTTTGATGATGTTTCTAAAGGCGAGACTCTGACTTGCAAATCAAAAATCCATATTGACGTTCCCAGTTTACTACGAAGTCAGGGTTTCGATATTAGAAATGCCACAAACCTTATCACACATCATCAAGTACACCAGGAAGGCTTCTCTAACAAATTTTAGAGCTTCAGTACAAATTATTTTTATAAGAAAAAGGTATTATGTAAAGTAAGAAAAAGGAATACATAAAGAAAGGTTTTTCAATAAACATAAAACCTGTATAAAATACTTGTAAAAGAATATAAAAAACAAAAATTTGAAATTAAATTAAATTTTTCTAATTTTAATTACTTATACCACTATATACTTACATACTAATCCATTAGCAAAGCCTATTTCATCAAATGATATTGCTCGAGGTGCTGGAGCAGGTTCTGGAGCTGGAGTCTCGTGGAAGCCATAATACGAAAGCACTGTATTTGCTTGTATTATGAGTTTGAAGGGGACGTAGTTTTCCTCAATTTTTTGGTGGCTAGTACCACTGCCTTGGACTTTGCGCCATCAATGCATACAATCTGAAATCAGAGAAATATTAATTAATTAGACTTTTAAAATTAAGAATTAAAAAAATTAAAAGAATAATTATAAACATTACACGTCTCATTTGAATGTTAGTTAGATGTTGATTAATGAGGGTATCTCCCCAAATCAGACACGTAACCTTCTTATCCCCATTGGACAGGATGAACTTAAATGAGACGTAGTTTTTGACGTTCTTACGTCCTTCAATGGCTTCTACATAGCCTACAACCTCTCTGAAATAATTATAATATTGTAGTATAAATAATTAAGTATATTTATTACTAAAAAGAAAATATTAAATCCCTAGCATTTTATTGAAAAATTAAAACATTATTTAATTATAAATTAATATTTAATATTATATACTTGCACTGCTGGATCTTTGTCGACCATGCCCTCATAAACATCATTTTCTGAATAAGGTGGGATGAATACTGACATTGTTGGCAGAACTGGACTGATGTAAACAAACTGCTAAATTCCTAAATAAAATATTAATGTATTAGAACCTGTAAAGCAGTGTGTGTGTGTTGTGTGTGTGTGTATATATATATACACACACACTGCTATATATATATGTATGTATGTATATTGTTATACATTAAAAATCTGTACAAAATTATGTTAAGCTGACCTCATGTACCTGCAGCTTTCAAAACTTCGTATATATGCACAAAGGAATCTTCAGTATAATAAATTATTTCTAAGGTTAGAATTAGAATATATATATTATACATGTACATTGTACAATGTACATAAGTTGACCACGTTTTCGAGAACCGTTATTTCTCGATACTAATCACAAGTGTGTGTGTGTGTGTGTGTGTGTGTGTGTGTGTGTGTGTGTATATATATATATATATATATATATATATATTAAAAAGTTATCCCCCCTTAAAAGAATCTAAATAAAAAAATTTCAAATAAAATAATAAATATTACTTACCAATTTTCGACGCACGTTTTGGCCGTAAATTTGATGGTGCAAAATCGGAGCAAACATCAATCCGGGAGTCTCGTGATGAAGTAGATAGAGGTATAGAGGTTAGCAGTATCATTGTAGCTAGTCAATTTCGGCGGATGGTCCTATATATATAAGTAGTATACGCCTCACTCAGCGAACCCAAACAAACCCCCCACTCCGGAACCCTCACTTCGGACTCACGCAGCATCGCGATATTTTTGTGTATAAGAGGGGTGGGGGTATAGTGCATTAATCACATATTACTTTTTTCACATTAGACTATGAAACATTTTTCTTTTTTAATTTTTAATGCTTTAACAAGATAAAATTTTTACAAGTTGTAATAAAGGAACGGGGATTGGTTATTGGAAAAAGTGATTAAAAACATATTAAAAGGTTATTTTTCAGACCATTTATTCAACATTTCATTTAACATATTTGTAAAGTTATACATATGGAATGAAATTATTTCATACAAGATAATTTCAATATCGCTAACATTCAATTGACCGTTATATATACTATATTTTTTACAATAATATTCAATTCTCTCCTTAATATTTATCAAAACATCATCATCAATTAAATTAACATATTTTTTTGCAATATCTGATGTATAGTTTACTAAATCCGACTCGACCATTTCATTTTTACTTTTAATTATAATAAATTCTGCAAACGCCCTTACAACATCACTTACAGTACAATCTATTGTATCTAAACTGTCAAGGCGTAAATCAACACATTTTGAAGCATAGTTTTTTAAACACTCAAATGTTATCGCATCCAACACAATAGAACGATGTGATGTCCTTGGTCGCTCTTCGATCTCGATAAATTTACATAGATTATCGTTTATGAATTTGACTGACCAATCGCTTCCATGAATTATTCTGTCTTTTAGAAAATTGATATCTCCAGAAAAATATCTATCTATTTCACTGTAGGTAGCCTTAAACTCTTCCCAACTATCGTATGAGAAAGGTACACCAATAAAGTCAGAATCCAGTAATCTTACTACCGGTTTATAGGTAACACTATCCAAAGAATTGTATTCTAACCCGACGATAACCTTTTTTGAATAAGATTTATCTAGGGCATAAAGTGTACAAAGTAACTGTGGATGACTGTGTGTCGATGATATTTCTGATTGAGCCATTTTAAAAGCTCTATATGAATACTAGCGAATCAATCGTCAAAGTAATTCTTGCGAGGCAACTTACAAAAGTAACGGCCGAGTGATAACTGACAACGCTTCACCCATCACAATCTGTTAATATACGTTTTTGATGAGTGGTGGTGGTGGCTACCATATGTCGAGGTGGGGGATCGAAAAGATTAAACAACGAAGTAAGCATTCTTTGGCTAAAAATATCGTAGCATACAATCTCCTGTTACAGTAATGACATTTTAGATGGGCAAGAGCTTTGCAAATATCTGACAATGCAACCACCACTCCCAATGAAATTCTTGTCAGCTCTTTTCTCGCAATGTACATACCGTCTTACAGTGTCATCATTTTTTCGCAGATCAGCAGAGAAATTATCAAGAAATTTATCGAAACCTAATCCTTCACTCATATAACACAAAAACATGATACAATACTGTCCACATACATCGGAAGAATCGCTCTGTAATCGAAAATTATTCCAACGAAGTTGTTTACAATTTTTTCGAAGACGGTTGTATGATCGGGTATAAATGGAGGCATTCCAAAACTATCGAAATAATATGCATTACAAGATTTATCGACATACATACCGACCCAGTGCATACCAGATTTTGTATGATCATCCATATTGACAATAAAAGCTGTCGGTTTCGTCCACATTTTGGGTATTTGATCGGCTGGAAATACACCGATAGTATGCGAACGGATTTTTGTCAAATTCCTTAATATCTGAAGACTGTCCACTGCAATGTACATTTACATTTATATTCTTTTGAAAGGTACACATAGATAACCATGATTTTAGTTTATAAGCGTTATTCAAAGCACATCGATATGTTTTATAGACTGGTTTAAGAGCATGATGCAAACAGTAAACATCCGACTGTAATGTATCGAAAGATGGGCAGTCTGGGTCATGCTCAAGATTAAAAATTTGTTGTGAAATAATTTTATGTAGCACAATCAATTTATCGCTACCTCTGACATAGATTTTTCCAACATCTTTTGAAAGCACTTTTAAAATTTTTTTCACACCTTTCCAAGAGCCGTCACCTTCAAAGTAATTAAGTCCGTGATGGTGTTTAGTTAACCAAGAGTTCTGTCTTCGTATATCTTCGGTAAGGTGTTGAAACGGTGTTGATGATGCCAATACCCAATGGGCAATGAAGTTATTGTTAACACCCACTATAGCTATTTCTTTCGGTATACATTGATAATTTTTACTCTTAAAGAATTGAATATCAATGATTACGTCCATGACTCGTCAAACATATTATAAGTAGTGATATTCATGAGAGACTGTTCTCGGTGATATTACTAATAAGCTTTTATAAATTTATTGTGGAAGAATGTAGTGACATCTGTACGTTGAATTTATTAACTGCTAAAATCGACAATGATTTGACGAGACGAATCAATTTCCAAAATATTTTCGTACTCTGCATATAGTATACAATTTACAGTATCTTTTAAAGACTCACTAAAACGTACTTCTAGTCTTACACTACCGTGTTTAATCAAATTCCAATGACCACTATCATTAGCTGATAAATCGGGTGTTAAGTCAAATGTAAACAGACAGTAACCCTTTGGGTAGGAATCACGAGTTATTTGATTACCTTCATTGAGAAAGTGTATTCCTGTACCTGAAGATAGGGTGTGATACGCGTTTACGTATAGATTTTGTTTTGTAAAATCTGTTTGCAAAGGCTGTGGTGGCATCTGCACACCATCAACGTACAAGCATAAAAAATTGATATTAAAGTGTTCAAAATTGAATGGGTTGAGTGATCGAGAGCCGTTGAAATCTTTATTATTAATAAAACCACCATGTATACCACTGTGCATAGTAACAGCCTTAACCTCTACTCTTGTTAAAGGATATTTAGCTGTTGTTTTTGAGAGTGATTGAGCATGTGCTAGTAGTATCCCAGGACTAATTTTCACACGTCTTACTAGAAGATTTGCCTCTTCGATATGTACCGAAGCATATTCTGCTCTATCCATTAGGCAAAAATTGAATCGAGACTTCACTAAACGGTCTCTAACTTCAACTCCATTAAGGAGAAGTTTCTCTTGATTGAATACGTCTGAGTGAAGTGTCCAATCAGATCAATCGGTTTATTATAACCTAATAACTTTCTTCTTTCAACAAGACCATTATTTTTCCCTTCCAGATCATTCATAGCTCCAGCAGTATCGTTAGTATCGGTAATTTAAAAGTGTTTCGATGTACGCTTTATAAGCATAGGCGTTGGTAGGCGGGGATACAGATTTCTGATTGAAAAATACATCTACTTGATTAAATAACGAATACATAAAATTATTTACGGGTCCTACGTTCTCCATAATCTTTTTGAACTGTGGTCTATCTGTCTCTTTGAAATCTTCTTCGACTGTTGTGGATTTTATATTTACATGGAGATTAAGCATGGTATGGGCAAGATCAATGTATTCGTCACTATTTCCAGGAATCACAAATTCTATAGGTGAGTCATCGATTAAAGACGATATTGGTTTATACTGAATCCAGTGCGATCCTTCTATTGTAGTTTGGGTAGGTGGGATACCGAAAAGTAACAGCTCTGATTTTAAACATTCACATGAATGAGTATGGAGGAATGCCATCTTTAATGATTAAAAAAATCTCTAGTAGTCCTATTCTTTCGTTGTTTTGAACTCCTTTTTTTCTTTCCGATTGTCTTCCTCCAACTCTTCGACGCTTTCTCTTTTTACCACGTACTGTTGCAGGAGCAGCGATAATCTGCAACTGAGCCGGAATACCGTAACGGCCTATTTTATATCCAGACCTCTCCATCAGCTTATCCAATTTTTCTTCTGCTTTTCTCTTCAGAACTTCGCCAGACTCTCTCATGCGGTTGCGAAACGCCTCTTTTATTGGTGTATCACGGGACGCAACATCGCTCATAATATTAAAACCTGTGCATACAGCCTCTTTCCCCACGGCTCTTGCTCCCCGACTGATGAGTGGTAG
This sequence comes from Philotrypesis tridentata, assembly GCA_018906965.1. Classification (NCBI taxonomy): domain Eukaryota; kingdom Metazoa; phylum Arthropoda; class Insecta; order Hymenoptera; family Pteromalidae; genus Philotrypesis; species Philotrypesis tridentata. The sequence continues at coordinate 122,445 of JACCIB010000152.1, read as the reverse complement.
AACTCGCCGAAATATACCGGCTAGGAATGAACCAATGCCACCATGACCTCTTTCGTAGGAGGAACCAATATAAACATGGCCAACCCCACCAGTATAAGGATTTCTCTCACCTCTCCCACCATCTCTGTATCCATTACCAATTTGATAATTCATCTAGTCCACTTTCTTGAAATGAAGTGTCACTGTCAGTGTTCCGTTGTAGAATGGTATCGGTTGTCCACACTGATCTCTTATATCTATTTTAATCGTCTGAATTCAGTTGAATAAGAGTGGTATGTACATAGGCGGAGATAAACTTTTAATTCGTGTAATACCATATTCATAATTATCGGTATTGATCGATACAGCTCTTAATAACCGCGATTGAACATCACTTGTCACATACGGTTCACAGAGGTCGCTGTAGATCATAATCATAGATGGTAGTGCATTAGAAGTTTGAGCAGGTCTAACACTCGTTATTGTGGTTATGGGACCAATAAAAAACAATCGAATCGACTTCCCATCACTTGTTTCAAACCCAAGAATTTTTTGTATTTTTTTGGGTAAGCAAAGCTCGTGATTGAATCCAGAACAGGTGGTGTCGGTGCAGAGTCTGTTGACCGTCACATAACCACCACGCTCAACTGTTACCTTCAAATTACCACTCATACATTCTAGACTATTTATTTCCTCAGCTAAAGTGAAAATGTCTTTATAATTTCCTGGACAAATCAATGATTCAGGAAATGTAATATCTAGCCTTGACGGTTTTACATCGAGTATGGTGGGGGTACTGCGTTTTACGGAAATTTTTCTTTCCTCTTCATCAGATGTCACGTGTTGAAGCGTCAGCGGAATTTGAGCCTCGGTGAAAGCGACTTTCCAAGAACCGTGTAACCTGATCTGTTGTGGTAACTGTGTCACATAATGCGTTGTAGAATTTTCCGAGAAGTAATGCATGCTGTTGTTGCTAGGCAAAATAATATAAAACTGGTCCTTCATTTTTGTGAAATCCAGTTAGCCTTGACCCATGAATTGAACTTTTCGGGATAACCTTTCCAGCTGACGAAATATTCCTTTGAGCGTCCGTTACCTCTGCTTCGTAAAACTTTTTCTATTTCAAATGGTACCGCAGATAGATTCTTTCTGACTCTACTTAACTCCTCTGCATAAAAATTTCCATCGATATCCTCACCAGATAAATCTTGCAGTATATAAACAGGTGGTTGACGTGTCAAAGAAATATGCGTAATTTTAAATATTTCTAATGTCCAACCGCTCTCATACCCCTTGTCAAAGACGTTTCGTGCACGACTAACACGTACAAATTCACCAATTTTGAACTTGGGTTTGAAAACTATTCCATTAAGTTTATTATAGCGCTGTTGCAAATTTTTTCGGACTTTGGCAACATTGTACAGTGTGACAGTTACAGGTGTCATTTTTGTTGCAGTATGTTTACTGTCAGACTCTTGTCGATGCTGCCACTCAGACGCTGCCATTTTTTAATTTCAGAACCGCTCACACCCAATTTTCTCTTCTTTTCCCCACCTTTGTTAGGTGTTACTTCTCGTTTATGTGATTGAGATGCTTGGTTCGTATCTGGAACCTCGTCGTCTTCGATATCTGTATCACTACTAGTCACACCAGGCGAAGATTTACTTGCCCGATTAGTGTTTGAGCGGGGCGTTTTATATTGATCAGTAAGGCCATCTGGCGTAGAGCTTGAAGCGGTACGACATTACTGAATGTACCAGTAATAGTGTTAAAAACACGTTTATCACTGCTATTTTCCATACGAAAAAATGTCGACAATGCTTCCACTAGAAGACGATTCACGCATCAAGTCGTCAATAATCACAAGTTTAGGTCGGGGATAATTGACCCAATCACAAGTCTGTGGTAAACCTTCATGAAATTCCATTTTCTTATCTTGAAAATCCTTGTAGCTGACCTGCCACTCTGCGTAGTAAACAATGATACGCTTAATTGGTGTATCACACATGCGATCGAGATCTTTAAGAAAATTTTTAACAAAGACCGTTTTACCACATCCTGTAGGACCACATAACATAGATGTAAAAGGATGCTTCCATCGTGTATCCATATCTAGTACTAACTCCAACCAATCAGATAAGAGATTATGTAATAATCAGTCAACTAGTTTAGATGTATTCTAACGCCCTCTGTGGTTTACAAGTAAAGTTATTTATAAAATATTAATTAGTGGCGGGTAATAACTTGAAAAACTGAAAAATTCAAATCATGACAATAGCATTTATTGAAAATTATTAAAACATTTTTTTATTTTTACAAGTAGCTGTACAATTATTATACCACTATATACATTACAATAATTTTTAAGCTGTGGTAAATTCGACACCGCTTTTTTTACCTTTATAATGAATAAATAATTTTAACTTATTCGCTTTGTCATACATATCGTCAAACAATTTAGTATCTTTTTTCATGGCTGCGCTTTCACGAGACGGTAGAAAAATTTGGAATTCATTCTCCAGTATGGCGATAATCTTGGGACCATAAGGAGCAGTCACTTGATTGAACGCTGTTATCATGTGGTGTCGATCGACCTCCAATTCGGCCACCTTCTTCGTTGGAAGATAACCACCACTCGCGATTTTATTAAGACCATCTAAATCCATCTAAAAAATGTCATGTATGATTTTAGTGTTACAAGTAAAATTATTTTGAAATAATGAAACGGATAATATATATAATTTCGATTACGTGTAGAAAAAAATCCTTTTTATAATGGTTAATATAACTCTTGGTACGAAATACTACTTTATTCTTAAGCGCTTTTGCTCGGGTCTGATATATGAATTCCTTTCCAGCGTTACTCCCACCACTAGTGCCACCACCACTACAATATAACGCCTACAAAATGATGTAGAACCAATGAACACATAGTAGAGATATCTCTAACCAATCAGTCTTATCATTGGTGGGGGGGGGGGGGTAAGAGCAGTCAACGATTCTCCCTCTCCGAATGTAGTACTCATGTCAAAGTTAAATAATTAGGAGAAAAAGACACGTACAGTTGAGGTTACAGTTTGTCGACAAATAGCACACTTTGTCATTTTGGTAGCACATTTTAAACAAGCCAGTATATGTCCACATGGTAAGAACACTACTTGTAAATCTTTATTACAACATATTTTACAAATATGCACATCATTGATAGTTTTCTTTTTTTCATCTGTTTCTTGAATATTTTCTTGGTTTGTCTGAGTTTGATAATTATATGGACCACAAATATCTCCATCACGTTGTGCAGGTGTTAAATTTGTGCGTGCGTCAATCGGCACGTTACCACAAGGTAATTTACGAATAAACCGACATCGACCACTCCACCGTTCGTGCTCCACCATAGGATCGTCACCTTCTTCCCATCGGCAGATTTCCGTCGAACATTCAAAACATCTTACTCTATCAATTTGTTTTGTAAAATAAAATCCTGCAGCTGCGAGATCCACTGGATGTACATGTTCCGAGGGCCAGTTTTCAAAACTTTGCAATCTTTGTTCTTTAAATCTATATGCCATTTTTCGTACTTTTAATGCGTTAAACAATCAAACAATTTTAATAAAAACGTGCAACACGCGTGATTCGATGTATACAGCTCCTTAAGTACTGGTCCGATGTGAGGTATATATAGTGGGGGAGTATCAAGACATATAGCTATAACATTTTTGCTGATGTTGCAACTACAAGAGTGTTTAACTTGTCAGCTACTCTACGGTTACGCCATTCTTATAACCATATGGGTAGCTTTTGTCTAAAGCTACGAATCTTCTCTTACTGTACACAGGCTTACACGTTTTTGTCTCGTTTTGAGTTATTACATCGTGGAATTTTGTTCTACAAATAGCAGTATTCGTTAATATTATTTCAACATTTGATGAAATGATCATTTTTCGAATTGATTCAAAATTTATTTTGCTGATTATTCTTGTAATTGAGACGTATACCTTTGACCTTACACACACTTCCTTCTTCACCATTTGCTTTCCTATATTTATAGGCATAAAATTTTGGGCCACCTGACAAAAAGGTTGTTATACAGGTACCAGAACCCTTTTCTGCCAACTCATCTGTGAGACTACCAAGTGATGTGCCAATCAGCAGGTCGTATTGTCTAGGTTTGCTAACGTAAAACGCCGAATCGGTGTCGTCATAAAGAACTCGCGATCCTAGGACATGCAGGTATTCGAAAAGCTTAAGACGCGCTTGTGCTGTCGTAAATGCAGCAATAACTACGCTAGCGATTGATGATGTAACGGCTTCATCTGTGTAACGCCAGTTAGTATACATGATGTTATCGTTATCCGGTAAAATGCCATTAACCTCAATCTCAGCACTGGTGAGTAAACCCATTAAAGTCTCTGCATTCTTCACTACAGATGTTTTTGATAAATTTTCTCGTTGACCAAATTTTCCCCACAAAGAATTCAAACAAAGTTTCGCCACAGACCGTAATCCTGGGTTTGCACATATCTGATCCTGATTCAGACTCACACCTTCGCTGTCTTTTAAGTCTATTACATAGCGATCCTTATCTTCATCTGTGACACATTCTGGTAGATAACCGGATGCTGCAACCTTTTGAGTAAAAAATTCACTTATAGAACCAGCAAAAATACCACCATTTTGTTTTTCTTTATCGTATTGAGTCATTTCATACTGCCAAATTTCATATACAGTCTTGATTTCATAGCCTAGTTTAACAGCCATTTTCACTTCCTCCGATACCCATGTCCCTCGCAGTACACGCTCGTCAGGATCTTCGTGGGGGCAGTTATCTTGAATTAGTTGTTCACAACATGTTCGACATAGAGGAAATATTAATTTACCATGCATTTTTACAGGTAATGAAAGATGATATAAAGTTCGTGGTTATAATATATCACAAACTATCAATCCATCCACTAGTGAAATATCTTTATACAGACCTATTAGTTTTTCACACTCTTCTTGACCAATATAAATTTTTGGATGTTTGATCGGATATTTACCATACTTGCAAATGAATGGGTAAAGTGAACAGACATCAACATATTTTATCACTTCACCATCTTTATAATCAAAAACTTTGACTGTATTTCCTGTGCGACCTCTAAAAAAGGCATCTCTTGGGTCAAGCGGTTTTCGATTTATTGATGCTGCATTTTCACGAACAAAATGTTGTAATTCCTCATTTTGCGATATTTTATTATTGAATTGACACTCCCATTTTTCAATTAAATGATAATTGACTGTCTTTAACCTATCGCTAATTTCCAATGTTCTATCATATCTAGTATCCATTGACTCACCACTCATAAAAAGTGAATCTCTATTTATCCTGTAACACCGAGGACAACCGTGCCAAAAACAGCCGTGAAATTGAAGAACAATTCCACGATGATTTTTGTCATCTCGCGGTGCGATGAATCCTTCTACTACGATATTCTCTGGTAGTCTTTTTTCACAGCCTCGACCTGCATGTTCGATTTCACGACAAAGAATCCGCCGTTCCATCCAAGAGAGCCACTTCAGAGCAATTTCAGACTGATTGTCTGTTAATCTGTACCTACGGGGTGGTATAATACCTATTTGGTTTTTTTTCAAAAAGTTTTTTCTAAAAACACGCATACATGTTGATGCTATAGTTGTACATTCAGCAAAGGGGTCTACATCGAATTTCGTAAATGTTTTACGAAATGCCAAACATGCTAATCTTAAAATTGTTACATCTTGTTTACAGTACTTCAAAAATTCTCTTTGGAAATTAAAGATATATCCATGCTGTACGTGTTTGTTATACCACTTTAAAAAATTTTCTCTCTCTTTTATAACCATGGTATTAGGTGAATACATCTCGATAGGTGGCATAGGACCTTCCTAAGACTGATTTGCTGATGTGTTAAATAAGTGTGGAAAAAATCCTTTTTCCATTTCGAATATGCCATATGCTTTGGGAAGGTTACTAAGAGGCATATGAAAATAGTTAAAACTGTCAATAAACTTTGTTTGCATTACTTACATTAAAATTATTTTGGATCCGTTCATAATGACTTTTGGTACAATACGACCCTCGTCAAATTTTTCCGAAATATACTTGAATATGAATTGTGCATCAAACCCTTGAGAATTGTGTGCTATGCATATGATCTGATTAAATTGTTGTCTAGGTGCTAATGCAAGATCAACTAGCTGTTTTGTTGGTTCATTATTGAAAATATATTCTCGAATACCACAGCTCTCACATCTTATTGAAATATCTTCAATATCAATACAGTTTGAACATACTTGTTGTACAATAGACAAATTTGGAACATGTATTTTTTTATCTTCATCACCAGGTACAGGTAGAGATTGCTGAGTTTCAAAATCATAAAATAAAAATAGGATAGGTTTTGTTTGCGTCAACTGCTTAATTGGTTGTATGTAACATAGATGTCTTATGGGTAATCGTGATTTACAAGTTTGACAAAATGATACACCACACTCATGTGATGTTCTTTTATTTATTTGAATCAATTTAAAACATTTTTGACAAATTTTTACTTTACTACACACACTACTTTGTTTATTATACGAGCCAATTTTAAGATGGTTTTCCAAACACTCGTCACCAAAAAATAATTTTAAACACCTGTTACATTTTTTTAATCTCTCAGTTACATTGCACACTGGTGACGACATACATTTGTAGCACTTGTTGGAGCATCTATGTTCTTCGGTACGCCAGTAACTTTTATTACAGGGTATACAATACCCGCCACTACCGGCTGCCCCAATAAGATTTAATATAGGTTCAAAATGATTTGCATTCTCGTAATAGATTATCCGTAATACATGTTGTACATCACCATGAATTTGTCTAAGGCCATCATATATTGGCGGACTACCACGTCCAAATGTTGAAAAGTTGTATACTACTATCGCTGTTCCACAATTCGTAAAGTAATCTTGAAACTTCTGAATTTCAGTCATACCACAACCTTCACCCGGTACTTGCACAGCAGCTAAATTTACAAGTTGCATGGCTGCATTTTTTTGACACATTCCTCTGGTTTGTCGAATTAAATTCCAATAGTCATGAAGAGTTCCAGAACGTATTTGGCCTCTGACGGCATAAGCATAAGCTGTAACTAAACTACGCGGAAGGCAAAGATTATCATTATTTCTGATTGACAATATAGATTGTTTTTTGATAGCTTCTTCTGTTAGGCGAACTCGCCCTTGACCAGATACATTTTTTACAACACCACAATTAACAGATAGTTTTTCAACGGCGTTAAATTCACCTGCACTTTGCACAGCACTGTATAATAATTCCCACAGATCTTCAGTATTGAAATTCTGCATATGTCTAAATGATAACCAAAGAGGTCCATGGTTGAATCGCTCCAAATTAATAGTTATGCCAACAAAGTCTGTTGGTCCACCTCTCCGAGAAATTTGATGATGAAGATCCTGTACACATCCTTCCAACCATATAATAGTCTATATTTTGTGGTGTTTCGGGGATAACACCACGGATCTCTCTTCCTTCGTACCCGAATCGACGATAGAAACGCGATGTCTCGTTTTCAATAACGAACCGTGGAAGAACTTTTCCTTCACCACTCTGTACTTGTATACCTGTAACTTTAAGCATGTTCTGTTTTATTAAAATTTAATAGATAGAAATTTTAATAATTTTGTAACACACCTTCTTCATCAGCTGTAAAAGTTTGATCACTATCACTACTACTGCTACTAATTCGTCTATGTGAACGTTTTCTAGAAATAGCTATAGGTGATTCTGGCGTGGTCTGGACCTCTCTAGATGTCGATGGTTGTGGATCCAAATTACTTGTTATTTTTTCTCCATTTAAATAAGTATCTAAAGTATTAGAGCGTGCCATTATGTTAGAAAAAAGATGTTATAAAAACACACTTAATACTTACGATTGGTTGATGATGTAGGATGTTGCTCGCATGCTAGTATGAATGCGTAACCCTCAGTATCACTCATCATCATATTAATCACTATAAAAAAAGGGTTGATTAAAGATATTTAAAGATTTTAACATAATCTAAAACAATTAATAAATCAATACTTACATTGACGACGAAGCATGATACGTGCCAGAGGATGGTTGTCATCATTGCGTTGTCTTACAGCACGTAAAGCAATCGATAACACATCTGGATTTTTGAATAGACCCTGTGTATACATGTAGTATACCGTGCCTATTCTACAATGTAGCAGAAGAAAGTGCAGCTTTTTACACAAAATTTCCTTAGGCAATTGTGACAGGTTAGAAGACCATACAGTTCCACACATTGTGCGAATATATGGGTCACGAACTTCCGCGATGTTTAAAGCTTTTCTTAATACTATTACAAAATGTGACACACACGCTCTGATCATCGTTGATCGTAAGGTATTATGACAGGCTGTATGGAGAACTGATGAACACCTACGGTGTTGCAGCTCCTTAAATACTACTCTGACACGAGCTATGTGGTGGAAGATAGCTGTGTCAAATGCTGATACAGTCAACAGAATGTAGTTCGACGGACGTTTATACGATCAAGCATTACTCGGAAAAATCTGAGAGAATATTTTTTAAAATATCGACGTGACACGGCTGATACGTATCATGTTTATGCTGTTGGAGAGATATCAATGAAAAAGAGTAATATAGAATTACTTCTATTCATGTTTATCAGAAACTTTGTCAGCAAAGTCAGCACCTCCGTATACGTGCTCACCGCAAGAACGCTTCTCTCCACAACAATGCGAAAAATGCAATTCTGTTAACCAGATAGTCACGTATGTATAATTTTTCAAACATAAAAAGTCGAGACTTCTTAGAATAATAGATGTGACAACAGAAAACAGATATCGCGTTAGCGATCCCTGATTTACTTCTTCTCATGTGGATATAGTTTCACAGAGAGGTAATTTTCTTCGAATGCAAAGTCTTTATCACAATCTTTGTCAGCGAGCGTCAGCACCATAACAACGTATTCATGCGGTTCGCATTACACAGTGAGCGTCGTGCGTTGGGCAGATTATCTCGAAAAGTCGTCAGTCGAAGACGATGCAATAGACCAGGGTGCCGTCGACGCGAACGCTGGTGCAACAGCAGTAGTGCCACGTGACAGTGCTTCATTTGGACACATAAATGTGATGTTGGAGCAACGTATACGGGTACGGTGCCGTCGACCGTATCCTGTTATGGACTTACTAAGACCCATTACAAACGCGACGGTGGAGCTATTGTTATGGCCCGATCATTTTAGATTATATTCATGGTTTCGTCAAACCTTTGATCGGGCCATACAAGGATATCACGTCAAAAGTGATAAACCGCTCTCGTGGAAAAAGCGCGATAGCTCCACGCTTACATTAAAAGGACATAAACCCTGTTTCGTGGTTTTATATGTCTCAGACACAGACTATTGTGTCCTAAAAAAAGAACGTGAGCGGCGAATCAAACGTCGGTACGTTTACCGTACTTAAAATTTTAAACGGATAACAATAATGTAATGAACGTAAAAAATAGTTTAGAATAGTGCAGTGTAGTGTAGAATAATAAAATATAGTGTAGCATGAAGATGTAAAGAGCTTACTGTGTAAATGTATTGTCGTCAACGTAAGAGCATGGTGAGTTTCATTGAAAATATTAATTCTTGGACACATCAAAGAATAAGTCTTCCACGTAGCACCTTATCAGTACTGAAGACTACATTCTTTCGCGCGCGATGCACTCGCGCTCCGTTGCCCTGCTCCCTCTCTCCGCGCGCGCGATAAAAAATTAGGCGAAGCATCGCTAGACGGTGTGAGATGTATGTCGTGAGGACCCCCCCCCCCTCTCTCTCCCTCTCTCATGCATGGAGCATAGCTGTGTTACCCGATACCTTGGCCGTACACCAGCCCTAAAACTTCATCAGTTTTTAAAATACATCTTTTTTCTCGACGGCGGCCGATAGAGTGCGTGGAAAAAGACCTATAGATAAAAAATCAGCTCTCTAGCTGAAAAATTAATTTGTATATAATTTATACACTATACGCGTGCAGGGCTGATTACGATGTTCAAAAATGCAGCGTTAGGGTTTTCGTTGCTCCAGATTGAGAGTTAATACCACATCGTCAGTGCGTATTAATCTCTCAACTCAGTTAGCTCTCGAGCGAAATGTGCGAAATAATAGATGTTTTTGAAGAACCGGTTGAGGTGGTCCTGCGCGGTATCGGGGTAGATACCGATAATGTAAAAATTTGTGATAATATTGATCAATTAGTTCGGTGCGACGATGGAGATGGCTTCTTTACGTTGCGCACCATTCATAGCATATTAAAAATGTTCGATGGTGATTGTGATAGTAATTGTGATACGGTTAAAAATTCGAATGAAGAAGGATTTTGCGGCTTCGAAAAATCTAAAGGATTTTTCCCGGAGGAACATTTTATATTAGAGAAGATCGCGAATAAAATATTTATCGAAAATGGAAAAAAGACAGCTAAAACGTGGAATAAAAAACCGGGCTTAGTTATTAAAAAAAAAGTAAATTTAGGACTAATACGTCGTAAGACAAAATGTGGCTTTTGCGAAACCGAATTTTATATGCAACGAAAATGGCAGAAGTATAGATGGTACTTATGCCATTGGTGCCAGACCTGGCTGTGTCCGGAATGTTTTAAAAAAAACCGGTGCGCTTGTCTGTTTATTTAAAAAAGTTTTTAAAATAGTGTGTGTGCGTTTTTAGACAAAAAGTGATTTTTAGATTATAATTAATTGTTTAAATTTTTAATTTTGTGTGAGAGCTGTCCTAAACAACGACAACATTTAGTTAAGGTATTTAATTTTATATTTCTGAAAAGTTTATATGAGAAAAGAAATTCTGGGTAGCGCGCCTTATCAGCGCTCGAGAATTCGCTGTCGCACGCGGCGCTGTCGATGTACAGCGCAGCGTGCATTGCCTTCCTCCCGCGTGCGCAATAGTTTTTTCGGGGGGAAATAGGCAGGCCAGCGTGAGCCTCTCTCTCTCTCTCTCTCTCTCTCCGGCACGAGGAGTTCCCCCTCTCCAACAGCATCGGTCCCCTCGCTCTGGTGCATCCCGAACAAATCCCCGACCGGCGCCAGTCGGTGTCGGAGTGGGGGGTTTGTTTGGGTTCGCCAGAGCGAGGGGTATACTACTTATATATATATCTATCGATTGATATCGATCAAATCGATATTACAGAAAATGTAAAAAAAACACATAACTTACATAAATTTTAAATAATTCATTAATAAAATTGTTATTATTAATCACAATTATGCATATAAATTATAATTAATATAATAATAATAATAATCAATGTTAATGATAATATAAAATTTTGACTCGCACGCATGTGCACTGCATGAGCCAATCACGTAGCCGCTAATCTTGGCTTCACGTATCCGGTCATGATTCTTTTATGGGGGGATGAAGATATACACACACACACACACACACATATGTTTCTTAATGTATTTTATTTATCTATCAAAAATAATGAAAAAATGTTTCATATGCGTATTATTTGTTATACCATTTAAATATTGTTTTTGTGTATACACAGTGTTTGAATCAAAATATATAATTAAAGAAACCTATGCTAGTTTCTTTCGTAGAGGCTCTTCGTGAACTCTAACTTGTAAAACTGAACGTGGGCCACATCTCCATACATTCCCACTTTCATCAACTATGTTTGCGCTAGCAGTGACTTGATATTGACCTCCCGTTCCAATCCCAGAATTTCCAAGGTTTATGCAAGCACCATTATTCGCAGCGCCCAAAGAGAGTAGAAATTCACAGGAAAAAAAATCACGATGTGGCATAACAGTTTGTTCTAGATCATTTCCATTATCCTGAAAAAAGCATTCAGTTAAACAGATGCACATTCATTTAATCAAGTTATTATTTACGCACTCAAAATGTCTTGTCAATTCACACTACAAAAACTTTCTTGCCCTATCTTATGGCATACTTTATAAACGTTAAAAAAACTTTTCTTTAAATTTATATTTAACAACATTTTTAAATTAAATTGCATACAAATGAAATTGAATTGAAAAAAACGTCCAGTTCTGGATTTTTATCTCAGCCAATTTTAAAGTTAAAGAAACGCGGTAAAATACATCGTAAAGTATGTAAAAGACCATGAATTTTTATATTCATTTTATTAAGATCTGACAAATAGGAGCCGAGATAACAAATTCTTTTCAATCCCCGATTACGCCGAGTCTACTTGATATTTTAATTGAAATTTAACAGAGTGCTTATTAAAGAAATACTCAAGAAGATCAGATCTGTCCGAATAGGTGTAGATGCCTTAGTTCGGCTTAAACGCCTGATGAAAATGGTGAAATGATTTTGTGAACCTTAATTGTAAATTCATTTTCTTGGCAACATAAACAGCTATTGAAATATTTTTTTGTATTAATTTATTGTATTTTTTTCAACTTTCTTGATATGTTAATTAAATTATCATAAAATTGTCGTTTTTTATATGAGGAAATCTAAGGAAAGTCGGAATCTTTTTTGCTCAAAAGTGGAAACTGAGTAATTTTGAGGGCATACTAAGCGGACTAGGCTTTTTACACTCGTTAGGACATACAAAAAAGTATCGGTGTAGAACATCGGCACGCTATGCCAATAAAAAGTTACGGATCAAAAATTGCAAAAAATATACGTCAGATTTTGCGTTTCTTTTCATTCTCTTACAATTTTAAGAAGCAGACCATATGCTTAATAAAATTTCCAACAAACAAAAATAAAGTAATTGAAAAGACCTTTAATTTGGATATAAATTTATCTAAATCGGATGCACTGGTCAAAAATTTCGCACATTAGAAGACGACGAATTTGGATTCAGACTTTTACGAAAATAGAGGATTTTACCTTTTTTTCTTAAAATGCTTCTAACTTTTGATCCAAGCATCCGTTTGCAACGTTCAATGCATCAAATTAAAGGTCTTTACTCTTTTTTTGTACTTTTTAATTTTGTGGACTCGTTTACTTTTCGCTTATGATGGGCTATATATATGCTTCTCGAATAGATGATTTTTTGAAAGCATATATATAGCACACTACGTTATAAATTGAAAATTTAGACAAATTAGCACAAAGAGCTTTAATTTAAGCTATTAAACTTTGAAGACGCACGACTGGACCAAAAGTTAGTAGCATTTGAAAAAAGGGAAAAATCGCTGAATTTTAGAAAAATTTGGCCGTTCTATAGAAAAAAGTGATATTTGCCTTTTTTCAAATCCTCGTACCTTCCGATGCAACCGATCAATTTCAAGGTTTAATAACTCAAATTAAAGCTCTCTTCTACTTTTACTTTTAATGATCTGAATTTTAAGTTTCTTATGTGGTTTCGTATATATGCTTCTACTTAAAAAATGCACTTTTGGGGGGCCCAAAAATCAAACATTTTTTTGAAATCTAGAGGTTTCGGACTGATCAGACTTTCTTCTGTAAACCGAAAGGTAGTAAAAAATGCAGAGGATCATGGGAAACATGGAGCATGTGAATTTAACATGGGTAGGTATATAGAGAAAAAAATCGACTATTCGGATTTTTATTTATTTATTATTTTAAAGGACATAACTTTTGATCAGAGTATCAGATCTGAGCATATTTTTTTTAAATTAAAGCTCTTTTGTCGTACTTTATTGTAGTGCAATTTGAAATTTTATTTGTACCTTGCAAACATTCGTAGTTGTTATTATCCCAGTGCTTTGGCAGAAATATGGTTACTACAAACTTTTCCCATGTTCTTCTATACATTTTTTTTTATTATCATTTGGCTTACAGAAGAATGCCCGATCGGTCTAAAACGTCTAGCATTAAAAAAAAATTTCGGTTACTGTACCCCCGAAAAGTGTATTTCTTCAGTCATATATAGTTCATCACAAGCACATTTTAGTTCTGATAATGATTCTGAGATTGAATGTAGAAGAAAAGAACTTTAATTTAAGCTATTAAACTTTGAAAAAAATTGGTTCGATCGGAATTTAGAAAGTTTAATAGAAAAAAGGGAAAAACGCTTTTTTCCATGAAAAATTCGACAAAATTCAGTGAATTTTCATATTTTTCAAATCCCCCTAATTTTTTATCTAAGCGTTTTTTTAACATTCTATAGCTTGAATTAAAGTTCTTATCTTCTACTTTTTTTTTTGATTTGTCGAAAATTGTATTTAAAATACGACTTAAATAAGTGTTAAGAGTATGAAAAAAACGCAAAAATTGCCGTATTTTTTTAGTTTTTAGCACAGGGTGTCGATGTTTTTCGGTCATTTTTATTTTTTTGTATGTTCTAACGAGAGTAAAATACCTAATCTGGTCGGTGTGCCCTCAAAATTACTCACACTCCACTTTTGGACTAAAAATGTTCGATCCTCTGTAGATATCCTCATATATGGTTAGCGGGCGTAATGATAATAATATTTTTAGATTAAAAATTATGTATATTATGCATATTTAGTAACAAAAAACTGAAATTTTTTGAAATAAAAAAACGATAATTTTAGGAATCTGTATTGATTTTAAAGTTATTAACATAACAAGAAAGTTGAAAAAAAATACATTAAATGAAAATGAATTTATAACTAAATTTTACGAAATCTTGTCCGTCGTCGTATTGGCAGGAGTCGCGCGGCTACGCGCGCTGATTTCGCCTTTCTCATCAATCGTTTTAGCCAAATCAAGGCATCTATTGCTGTTCGGACTGATATGATCTTCTATAGTATTTCTTCAACAAGCACTGTGAAAAATTTCAACTAAAAATATCAAGTAGTTTCGGCGGAATCGGCGATTGAAAAGAATTTGTTATTTCGGCTCCTATTTGTCCGATCTTAATAAAATTCATATAAAATCCGCATTTCTCTAACTTTGAAGTTTGCTGAGATAAGAACCCAGAAATGGACATTTGTTGCTAAAAATGTTGTTAAGTATTGACTCGAAGAAAAGTTCTTTTTACCATGAATTAACTATGTCATAATTTATCGATTGCAGGTACACGCATCAATCTATTGTTATATGCGACAAATGAAAATGAATTGGAAAGAATAGAATAATAATTTTACACTAAGCCGTCATTTTGAGATAGCGAGATCGGGCAAAAATTTGTATGTAGTATGAACTGTCAAGACATTTTGAGTGAAAGTTTGATAAAAAATAATTATTTTTGCATAAGCTATGGCAATATGACGAAAAAACTTTGCTTTTATTTAAATAATATAGCGAAATAACTTTTATTTCGCACTCGGGGGCACATGTATCTTTTAGGAAATTCAATTGTGAACAAGAACAAACAAAGAATTTATTGGTCTCTACGAGCCAAGAGAAAAATTTTTATATTATATTGAAAAAAATGTTACAGAAATTTACAAATGCGTTTCGCCCCGAACCAGTCGCTGGACTCGTTAGTAAGACGGCGAGTGGTTCTATCTTATACACGAAGATTATAAGCAATATATTACATATTTTTTCTTAAAATTACACATCGAGCGATAGATTCATGCAATTAAATAATTAGGCTTTTGGTCACAAAGAAGCTGTTGCAGCTCACACTTATGAATTGAGGAGTATTGTTGGCTCGCAATGTCAGTACATGCTCTACAAGAGGTCAGTGAGCGTAGAGAAGTCGACGTTGTCGACTAAAATCTTTATAATTTATTTCTAGTTTTGTACGATAGATGGACTATGGTTTTTCTGGTCCACTATCAGAATTTATCATGTTTCTCTACATATACACCCTACAACCGGCTTATAATCTTCGCGTATAAGATATAACCACTCGTTGTCTTACTGACGAGCCCAGCGAGTGGTTCGGAGCGAAACGTATTTGTAAATTTCTCTAACATTTTTTTCAATATAAAATAAAATTCTTTTTCTCTTGACTCGAAAAGGCCAATAAATTCTTTATTTTTCTTAAAACTACACATCGAGCGATAGATTCATTCAATTAAATTGTGAAAAATTTTTCTCCTCAACTTTTTGACGTAAAATTAATAATAAAAAAATGACTTAAAATATACTATAAATTATATATTATATCTAATTATGTATAAATTATATATATTACTATAAATGAATCTTGACGATTTTTGGGACACCTCTTTGTTTACATAAGTGTCTATATATCTGAGCTCAAGTGGTTCGGATTCTACTGTGTAGAACGTGTATATTTCACTTGTACATAAAACTATAGGTCCTCGTTCTCTTGCAGATTTGCAAGTTGCTCAATAGTGGACTCAATTCAGAAATTGAGGACTGGCTAAAACGCAAGGAATGAGAGTCGCTAATACCGACAGGGGATGCGACTAAAAACACACAAACAAACAATACAAAAACTACAAACAAAAAACAAAAGGATTTAAACTTCATTTTGCAATTATGAAGATGTTCCAGGGCAGCTACGAGTGTGAAAATTTAAGGTCATTATCAGTGCACTAACACCTACCATATCAAATAATAAAATGTCGAGTGGCATGAACCTTCAATCCCAAACTCAAGATTCCTGGACTAAAAGTCAATTAGTGAATTATTGGAAAAGAAAAACATCACCGTTGCGCTAGTAAGCTCCATGGTCCGACAGTCTATATTTTCTCATTTAACATAACTTATATATCTTGTGACGTGGTACCTTTTCCGTCCTTGGGGAGGCGTAGCACCACGTAATGACACCTATTCAGGTTTCCCGCGAGCTCGTATTTTATAAATTAATTTGGACGCCCGAACTCGCGATCTGGTACTCTTATGCTGCCGGCTTGAGAACTCCTTATGCTCTAGGTCATGGGGAAGAGGTGCAGGGAGAGAAATACGCAAAAATGATTGAACGCAACTCAAGTAAAATAACACTTCGTAATTTATTTCGAAATTTAATGTGTCTTCCTCGCGGACGCGTTTACGTCCTCGGGCAAGCTCACTGTCTCTACGCGGCTGGTTTTAGGGTTAGGGACTCTCGGCGGGGAGGTGTCACACGGGAACACTCCTACCTGTCTCTACTTCTTTTGCTCCTCGTCCTCGCATACTGGCGATGCCTCGTACCCTGTGGAAGCGCTCGCGAAAGAAACTGATTATTGCTCGGAAGATGCACACGGGGGGGGAATGTCGGGTTGTTCTCATAACCGCCTTGGAAGATTCCTTTTGCCTTGCTTGCTCAATGGATGCGTCTCGGTCCAAGCGGTACTCGGTACTCTTCGGTCCAAGCCGTGCTCGATACTGACTCTATCCGCGCTCGGCAACTACGCCGGTTCGCGGCGTCTATCGCTCTCTCACTCGCACTCACACATTTCCGATGTATTGCTCTCTCGCGCCTATCACACATTTACACGCTTTCGCACCATATAGCACATTCGCACTCTTACGCTCTCTTTACAATACTTTAAAAATGCGTGCGACATTCGAAACGCGTTTACATGCTTGTCTGGCTCTACTAACCGTATTTACGTATTTTTACACAGTTTCGCATTACGGCACGCTTACATTCATGTTTGCCGCTCGCACGTGCTGTGGATCGAGCCGTAGCCCTCCACCTTTTCCCAATATCATTCAGCGCATACACGTTGCCTCCACTCTCTCTCTCTCTCTCTTGTCTGTCTATAATGCGCATTCTCATTCGCTCGCCATTCCATCCTTCTCGCACTCATGCTACCAGTCGTTCCTCGTCAACATGGCGGCCGGCGCTCGCGCGCGTTCGCCTCGTGGCTCGCATGCCTCGTATCTTCCCTCTCTCTTGCTCTCGTCTTGGCTGCCGCGCGCTGCTACGCGCTGTATTCCCTTCTCTCTCGCTCTCGCCTCGTGCTGCTGCTGCTCGGCGGCAGGCTGCTCTCGGCGCCGCGCTGTCCCGCTGGCTCTATCAGCTGACTGTTCTCTTGCTGCTCTGCAAACACCACCGAGTGTAAGATTTTTGTATCTTGACTGGGTGGTGTCCAGGCGAGCAGCTATCGACGGGATCCCCGTCACAATCTATATTTATCAAAGATGAGTGATCGGATCAGAGGGCGCATTGCAATTTTAAACTCCAAATAAGTCTTAGTTCTCTCCCTTCTTCATTCTTTTCTCACATTAAAATAACTAATTATATTTCGTGTTCGCTCTCCATACATTACCTTATGTAGATGTCCTCTGGTCACACTCGATGACCACGTATTCAGAGACTCACTCCCGTCAGTATTTCTTCGTGCGCTCTAGGCGACACACGTATGAAGAGGCCATAGAGAAGAAAATATGTGTAAGCACAAGAAAAGGAAAAGAGAAAAGGAGGAGGCAGAAGAGAGATTATTAAAAAGGATTAAGCAGCTAAGCGAAAAGGTGGATGCTTTAACCGACACGACTACTGATGTAGGAAAGGAGAAGGAAGATGAAAACGAACCGCCCAACAAGCAGGGGGAGAAGGATAGTAAGGTTGATGGCGCTGATACAGACAAAGAATCTCAAGTGGGAAATATTGAGGTCGAGTCGGAAGGAGAATTGGAATGAATGGAAATAGTAAGTAAAATAGAAACGTGTTATAGAATGTAGACTTACTCAGTATTATGTGAGTCTTTTGTCGACATAACCTATCGAAAGGAGAGAGCGACAGTAGCAAGGCAGGGAAACGATATGTTGCGCGGCGTTGTGCGAATTCTAAGAAATGCTCTTGTTGCGTGCTCATACGAGTGATGAGACGCGGTATTTGCGCGGGTAGCAAAAGAAAATATAGCATCGTTGTGTTTGCGCTTGTAGCGAAACGTCGATGACTTAGAAATTGATCAGAATTTTGAGCATAATTTTTTGAGGATGTGTACACGAATGGTACAACCCGAAAGTTTATATATATATATATATATATAATATTGCTTAATTCAGGTTGGAGAAAATCCATCAAAGCTAATGCTTTGGAGGTGACTGTAAAGGATGATATTCTTGAAATTTGGTAAGCTTGTTGTCGAGACGGCTTAAAGAAAGACGAGGAAACAGTCTTGCTGCAGAAATATGTCATTGCTAAAGGGCTAGGAGCCCCAGGATTGAATCCACAGATAGCTAGTCAGTTTGGCCAAGTAGCACGTGCCAGAGATGGTCACATGGTTCAAATTCAAAAATTGGCGTCACTGAGTTTGTCAGTTATAGGTGCCTTGATGACCAGAATGCATCAGAACCGATATGTAGGCATGGACATCAGACATGCTAGAGCCATTCAACGATGCAGGAAGAATACTAGATCCATTAGTTCATAAACAGTAAAAGAATATAGATGCCAAGGCGCATACTAAAGAAGGTCAGGACTTGTTCAAAGTCCAGTCATCCAATGCAGTAAAGATCAAGACGTCAAACTTCAGGACCCCATACAAGAATTGTCCTCGAGGGGGTATGGGGTATACACAGCAAAGAGGACGACCGTGACAAAGATTCTCTTTCAAAGGAAGACAGCAGTTTGTCAATTACAGGGCGCAGACTCTCGGGAATCGCGGTTCTGCTCCGCAAGCAGCATACAGGCCGTTACAACCAAACAAGTAAAAGTAGGTCCGATAGCAGGCAGGTTAGGTAGCTTTGTAAATAATTCGAGAAAAACCACAGATGATAAATTTGTATTAAACGCGATAACGGGATATAAGATTTGTTTTGAAAACGAAATCCCAAAAGTTATTAGAAAAATTGCAAAAAATTGTTTAAGCGAAAGTCAGAATAAAGAATTAAAAGTGGCAATTGATAAGCTTATTAGTAAAGGTGCTGTTGTAAAATGTAAAGCGATTGAGGGACAGGTATTGTCATCTTCTTTTCTGGTAAAGAAACCAGATGGTAGTGATAGGTTTATTCTTAATTTAAAATATTTGAATAATTTCATTAAAAAGGAACGGTTTAAAATTGAAGATATGAGAATTGCTTATACCGTTGCATAGAAATAGTAGAAAATATGAAGGATTTGAATATTTAAACGAGATTTACGAATTTACATGTGTACCATTTGGTCTTACATCAGAACCATTTACGTTTACTATAATTATGAAAGCGGTAGTACGATATTTAAGAAGTAAGGGATATACGTGTGTGGTTTATCTTGATGATTATTTGAGTATCGAAGAATCCTTTGATAAATGTAAGGATAATATTAATGAATCAAAGGCATTGTTATAATATCTTGGTTTTATAATAAACTGGTCCAAGTCAGAATTAATTCCGACGCAGAAATACAGATTTCTAGGCATGACGATAGATACCATAAGATATTGTATTGAGTTACCGAGCGAGAAAAGAGTTAAGTTGATTCAAATAGTTGAGTATTTTTCTAAATTAAAAAACTGCACAATCAGAGATTTTGCTCGTTTGACCTGCTGTCCAGCCCTAGAGTATACTTGGCTATATACAAAGGAATTTGAAAAACAAAAAAACCTATCAATTATTTATATGTGGAAATAATTATAAAAGTAAAATGGAACTGTCAGATCGAATATTAAGCGAGTCAAATTGGTGGAAAACAAATTTAAGAGATAATATGCATTTTATTAAAGATGGTAGTTTCAGGTTAACTATCTTTGCAGATGCATCTCTATCGGGCTGGGGAGCGACAGATGAAAATCGTGAGATTTTTGGATATTGGTCAAAAGAAGAGAAGAAGTTTCATATAAATCTGTTGGAATTGTTAATAGTTAAAATTGCGTTAAATGAAATCGCCTGTGATATTGTAAATGTTCAGATTTTATTGCGTATAGATAATACGACAGCTATATCTTATATTAATAAAATGGATGGCGTAAGGTCTGATAAACTTAGCTTGTTAGCTAGAGAGATATGGCAATGGGCGGAAGAAAGGTACATAATTTTGTTTGCTTCATATATTGCTACGGAGGAAAATATAATTGCGGACAGGTTGTCAAGAATGGATCAGGATGATAAAGAATGGGAGTTAAATGATAAGTATTATAGAGAGATAATTAATGTTTTTGGTTTCCCGGAGATTGATCTGTTCGCGTCGGAACATAATAAGAAATGCAACAAATTTTGCTCTTGGAAAGCGCAGAGGGATGCGTATGTTTTTGATTCGTTCACAGTTAGCTGGTCGAATTTTTATTTTTATGCCTTTCCGCCTTTAGCTGTAATCTTGAAAGCATCAGCTAAGATTAAATTAGAAAAGGCTTATGGTACCATCGTTGTGCCTTTATGGAGAAATCAGCCTTGGTTCCCAATGTTTGAGAACATGGTTGTTGGCGAGATTATCCTTGAACCCAACAGAGATTTGTTATTTTCTCCTTGCAGAATGTACCCTCATCCACGGGCTCAACACCTCAGTTTTTTTTTGTGTATTTTAAGTCGCATCCCCTGTCGGTATTAGCGACTCTCATTCCGTGTGTTATTGCGAGTCCTCAATTAGTGCATTGATTCCACTATTGAGAAACTTGCAAATCCGCGAGGGAACGAGGACATACAGTTTTATGTACAGTGAAATATATACGTTGTACACAGTGGAATCCGAATCACTGGAGTTCAGATGTATAGACACTTATGTAAACAAAGAGGTGTCCCCAAAATCGTCAAGAGTCAGGCTTGAACCCAGGACCTCTGGATTTCTAGCCTGATACTCTACCGATTGAGCCATCGTCGCTCTTTACCTAAGTTTGATTGCAGCAAGAGTATCAAGCAAGCGTTGTTAGACAGGGGAATACCATATGAAGCCATGGATATAACATTAGCATCAATTAGTGGGTAAACGATGATCAGACTTTTATGAGCATAGGGCAATCGAATTTACGTATGCAAGTCAAACGTTTTAACATTTTTATTGGAGCGTTTTGAGTTAGGCGCAAGTTATGGTACATTAAACTCTTATAGAAGTGCTATTTCATTAATATCAAAAGATCAGATAGGTGAGCAGCTAGATATTTCCAGGTTTTTGCGTGGAGTGTTCAAGTTAAGGCCATCTAGGCCTAAATATGCTGCGACTTGGGATGTGGCTATAGTCCTTGATTTGTTAGAAACATCAGGTTGTTCAGAATTTGAAAATTTGACCTACAAGACAGTTATGTTGTTAGCGTTGAGCACTGCGCAGCGAGCTCAGACTTTAGCACTAATTAAGATCTCAAATATAAAGTTAAGTTCTAGAGGTATTGAAATTAAAATACTGGAGATTATAAAAACGTCAGAAGTTGGTAGAGAGCAGCTTTTGTTGCAATTACCGAGATTTACAGAGAATGCAGCGTTGTATGTGGCATCTTCTTAACAATGATATATTAAGAAAACTAGAGTTATAAGAGGAGAGATTGACACGTTATTTTTAAGTTTAAATAAGCCTCATCATGATATCTGTTCCGAAACAGTTAGTAGGTGGTTAAAAAAATGCTTAAGCTTGAGTGGCATAGACACTCAGATTTTTTCGGGCCACTCAACTCGTCACGCCGCAAACTCTAAAGCAGACAAGTTAGGGATAGATATTCATACACTAAGACGTGCGGCGGGGTGGTCGAAAAGATTATAGATCTTTGTTAGATGTTATACGAGACAAATAATATCGGATGGCTTTGAATTTGCCAGGAATGTATGAAGTCGATAAATCACCAAATAAATAAAAAACATTTATATTATTGTGGTTGTTGCTTTTTTCGCTCCAAGTCTCTGAACAACTACATAAGGTAATGTATGGAGAGCGAAGACGCAATATAATTGAACGATCAAACGAACTTCTTGAAGTGAAGTTCGATCGTAATTATATCAGTCTTCGCTCGAAATATATACAGCCGGAAATAGTGAATCTATGGTATAACATGCTTTCCACATCGTATGACTAGAAGAAGCGCTCAATTTCGTCAAATTGTTCTCGAAATAGTGTCCAATTCGCCAGAGAAAAGGCTAAGACAGTAAACTCCTGGGTGGTGAGACGGATAACTGGGTTAAAATGGCCAGAACTAACTGATGCATTTTCCAACCCCACGGGGATGAGTTTCCTATAAGAATTGTTCAAATCAAAGATCATTAGCAGAATTTGATGATAGCGATACTTAGTAGCTTGGCTCTCTAGTCGGGGCCCCATGGAATTTCGACAGGAAGTTTGTGCCACTAGCAGTTTTATTATTGGAAGTGGTAAGAGTAAGTGTACTGATAACTACCATAAAGTCTCTATAATGTACCGACCGCGGAACATTGTTATTATTGCAAAATAAAGTTCAAAAATGCACTTTTTTTTGGTTTATCCTCTGTAGCTTTTTTATTATGAACTTTACGTCAAAAAGTTGAGTATGAAAATTGTTCAGAATTGAATTTCCTATAAGGTACATGTGTTCCTAATTGCAAAATTGACTTTCTTCATTGTTAAATTACTTAAAACAAACAAAAATTTTGTAAATTTTCGTATTGCAATAGTTTATATAAAAAATTACGTTTTTTGGTCAGACTTCCGATCAAACATGTCTTTGTAGTTCATACAATATAAAATTTTCAGTCCGACCTCGCTATCTCAAAATGGCGACTTATTGCAAAATTATTATTCTGTATATTCCGATTCATTTCAAGTTGGTGCAGATAACGACAAATTGATGCATCCACCTGCAATCGACAGCTCATGTTCTACTCAACAAATGCTAGAAAGAACTTTTCTTCAAATGCATTTTTAACAAAATTTTTATCAACAAATGTCCGTTGCTACGTACGTAATTCGGCCAATTTTGAAGTTAGAGAATCGCGGTAAAATGCGTCTTAAAGTACGTAAAAACCATGAATTTTCATATACATTTCGTTAAGATGGGATCAGTAGGAGCTGAGACAATTTTTTTTTTCCAATCGGCGATTACGCCGAAGCTACTTGATATTTATAATTTAAATTTGACACACTGCTTGTTCAAAGATTACTGTAAATGATAGCAGTTTTCCCGACAGCTGTAGATGACCTCGTTCATCTAGAACAATCGGTGAACTAAGCGAAATCAGCGCGCATGGCCGCGGAGCTACTCCGGCCGGGCTGCGCGGTGGTGGGGGGAACGCCACTGCGGCGCCGCACAGGTTTTTCGGAGCCTTAATAGTAAATTGATTCACTCTGCAACCAAAGCAGCTATTTTAATCATTTTTTTTTCATTTAGCACGATTTTTTCTCAGCTTTTATGCTATGTTTATGAAATTACTGTAAAGTCAATGCAAATACTAAAAATTTTCATTCCTTTGACAAATTTTTTAATTTTTCGTATGCAACGCATAATATACATAAATATTGATCAGAAAATATTATTATCGTTACGCCCGCACACCATATGAATGTGAATAATATATAAAAGAAACATAATAGAGTTCTGCACTCAATATGTATATTTATCTTTGTCATTATGTAGATATATATGTGTATATACATGAAAATAGTGTATGTATACAATATTAATATAGTACTAAATGTGTATGTATTTATAGAATGTTGCGTGAAATTACATTGAAAATCTATGTTTTCACTATACACGTATACTTTTGCAGTTTTGGAAATGGATGTGTGCAACTACCTATGTGTATAATATAATAGTACAGAGCATAAGGTACCAATTTTCGATTTTTCGTAAGCTACGCATGATGTACATAAATATTGAGTAAATTGATTTATTCCGAAACCAAAGCAGCTATTTAAATCATTTTTTTTATTTAACATGTCTTTTTCTCAGCTTTTATGCTATGTTCAAAAAGTTACTGTATAAATTTAATGCAAACACCGAAAATTTTCATTCTTTTGACACATTTTTCGATCTTTCGTACGCAACGCATGATATACATAAATATCGAGTAAATTGATTTATTCCGAAACCACAGTAGCTATTTAAATCATATTTTTTTCATTTAACATGTCTTTTTCTCAGCTTCGCTTCGCGTTTTGCATTTAAGGCACGACCGTCGCTCGCGTTTCGCGCTCGCCTGAACCCCTACGTTTGCGCTTCGCGCTCACCTGATCCTCCTGCGTTCATGCATGCTTCACGCTCAGTCCTCCTACGGTACTGTCCTAGGGATCAGAGTTTCTGCTGATTCATCACTAAGTCTTTTAATCGTTAAAATTTTATAAACGTGACGTTATATAATTTTTTGAATTGCTAGAAAACTATAAAGTAAAGGCATTCAACAAATTTGAATTCGCCACCAAACATGTTGCGACCCACACCGTCGGGTTGGGAATGAAGATTATTATTTGATCGGTATAGTAGAAATTTATGTGAAGCAGCCAAACAGCTGTTTTTCATCCAGCTCACAAGACACTATATAGATCATATCAGTGCAATTTGTCTGCTAGCTGCTGTAACAACTACCAGTGTGTATAACCTCATCAATGGTGCTTTTAATACAAGAGCTTTCAGCTTCTACAGAGTACAGAAATTATTCAGATGAGTATTAAAATAAGTAATAATAATTTATTCGCAAAGAGCTTTTTCTTTGTTTATTTGTTGATTTTAGGTATGCGGGTGGAAAACAGAAAGATAGGACCATTATATTGACTGTATGGAGTGGAATTTTGCATGCTTTCTAAGAACTTAAAGTGCATTTAATAATGGCAAGTATTGCAAATAACTGTAATCATTACTTTAATATGAGTTTAAATGTGAATCTATCGCTCGATGTTGGAATATTGTAAATAATTTACTATGCGTCTCTTCGAGCCAAATCGTTTTTATTTATACAAAATTTGCCAAACGTTTCAGGATATATGTATCCCCTCTTCAGTGGCTATATACAAGGTTATAAAAATATTTGAAAATTCATTACAAAGTATAAATTTAATTACAAATTATTGAAAGAATTTTTACCTAATATGTAAAAACCTCCATCTTTCACATAGTAAAAAGACAAGGAATATCGCATATGGCGCTATAATTAAAACGTACAAAATTAATTATAAAATTGAAATTTACAAAACTTTTTTTAATAAAAAATTAACTTACAGGATTTTGACTCGAGAATTAAAGAAAAACAGTACGGTTTTTTACCGGTGCCATTAGATGGCAATATGGCACCGGTCGAGGCTGGACAACAACTAGTGTCTCGACTGAAAATCGGACTATATAAAGCCCGCAATACATACATCAAACGCAGAACACATACTATGAATACAACAAATATATATGTAACAAACTATAATGCAACATACGTTGGCGACGGATATTTCGAGCTTCATCCGTGTATCAAGAACGTATAACAGAACAGAGGTGGCACGTCTACTACTCAAGTGACAGAGCGGGGAGCCCAAGCCGCATCGCAAGAAACGCTCCTACCATGACTGTATGACTATATAGTATACAGTATGGCCGGCGCGTTGCCAAGGCAACCCGGTCTCCCCGATCTCCCACTGGGCTGTTCCGCTCCGGCTCGCCAGCCAATCACTATCGAGCATGTGTTGGCTGAGTTGAAGAGAGCGCGAAGCGGCAAGTTTAATATGAGTATGAATTGGTAATGATAATTTTTATTTTATTTTCAGCTTCTAAAATACTATTATCAACCATCATGATGTACGCGCACCATCAAATATACATTATTCCATGTATATTTGAATACACAAACCAAATCAAGTTATATTGGTTAGTTTCTGTAAGTATCACTGAGTTTATTCATATGATTTATATCATAAAGTTCAAATGCCTTTTACTCAGTTTAGTTTTTTCATGATATTTTTCCTCTTGCCGCAGGTTTTCTCAGCAACGAGTGGATCAATTGGACTGGAATTTTAAAGAAACCTTCGGAATAGGTTTCCGAAGGTCATGATTTTTGATAAGTAAACACCTTTAATTGTTTTCAATGATTATACTCACTTAATGCATATGTGTAATGCATAAAAGTGACGTATAATACTTATATATTAAAGGGGAAGTATAGATTTTAGAGCACATATACATGTTAATTTTTTACAGCACTAAGATTTTTCTTTTTTTTTCAGGTTTTAACCCTGTTATAATTCCTTAATTTTGCAGAGATAATCAAGACTAACTGAAATTTTTCTTTAAAAAATCAGTTTTGGGGTTTTCAACATATTGAATCATTCTGAACGTAGAATTATTAAAGTCAAAAATTGTATTTTTAAAATATCTACAGCTTTTATATTGAACATTTTTATGTACAACGTAAACCCAAAAAGTTTTATTACGTAAAACGAATTATTTTAATATGAAAATTCGATTTTAGCTTGTTAATTTGAATTCTAAACATTTTCGAGTATTCATGTTAATAGGAAAAAGTTGTATTTTTTGAGATGTACAATATTTCCGTTTAACTTTTTTATGCAAAATGCTTAGAATTTGAGTTACAACCAAAAAACCGTTTTTCGAAAATCTAAAAAGTGCCCGCATATTTTTTGTATATACGGAATCAAGCCCAATTTTATACTCTCACGATATTAAGATAGGGAGAGTTTGTGAAAAAAAATTTGGCTGGATTAGAATTAATTTCGCAGAAATAATCGTGGTCAACTGACATCTTTTTTTAAAGTCAGTTTTTGAGTTTTAAAATGTATTGAATCATTCTAAGTGTATAATCATTATGGTAAAAAATTGTAGTTTCAAAATATCTACAACTTTTATATTTAATATTTTTATGTAAAATGTATACCTGAAAATTTTTATTATTAAAAACGAATTATTGTAATGTTAAAATTCGATTTTAGCTTGTTGAGTTTTAAAATGCATTGAATCATTCTGAGGGTATAATGATTATGGTCAAAAATTGTAGTTTTAAAATATCTACAATTTTTATATTTAATATTTTTATGTAAAATGTATACCTGGAAATTTTTATTCTATAAAACGAATTATTGTAATGTTAAAATTCAATTTTAGCTTGTTAAATTGAATTCTAAGCATTTTCGACTGTTCATATCAATAGGAAAAAGTTGTATCTTTTAAAGATCTACAACATTTCCCTTTAACTTTTTTGTGTGAAATGCTTAGAATTTGAACTGTGGGCAAAAAACCGTTTTTCCAAAATCTAAGAAATGCCCGCATATTTTTTGTATATATGGAATCGAGTCCAAAGTTATTCTGTCGCGATATTAACATAGGAAGAGTTTATGTAAAAAAATTTGGATCGATAGGAGCTAATTTCGTAGAGATAATCGTGGCCAACTGAAATTTTAGTTAAAAATACATGTAAAATTAATCATAAAGAGCTCCCATTTGAACAATTGGTCGGTAATCGTAAAAGTAAAAAAATCGTTTTTTTGTATATATAAGAGCTGCACTGTCATAGATTTTTAGCCCGATTGGTCGAAAATTGGCTAAGATATGGCAGGTAACAGTTTTTGCGATGATAAAACTATAAGGCATTCCCGCGTTGCGGTCGTGCCTAAAAAGACATGTTAAATGAAAAAAATATGATTTAAATAGCTACTGTGGTTTCGGAATAAATCAATTTACTCGATATTTATGTATATCATGCGTTGCCTACGAAAGATCGAAAAATGTGTCAAAAGAATGAAAATTGTCGATGTTTGCAATCAATTTACAGTAACTTTATGAACATAGCATAAAAGCTGAGAAAAAGACACGTTAAATAAAAACAAATGATTTAAATAGCCGCTTTGGTTTCGGAATAAATCAACTTACTCAATATTTATGTACATCATGCGTTGCTTACGAAAAATCGAAAATTGGTACCTAATGCTCTGTACTATTATATTATACACATACGTAGTTACACACATCCATTTCCAAAACTGCAAAAGTGTACGTATACAGTGAAAACATAGATTTTCAATGTACTTTCACGCAACATTCTATATATACATACACATTTAGTACCATATTAACATTGTATATACTGCGACGTAGCAATAATTATTGCTGCGTCGTGAACATTATTGCAAGGCCAGCTGACTCACTCTCGGCGAGTTGAAACGCACAACTGAATCAAAAGTTTGAAGCATTTGAAAAAAGGGAAAAATCTCTGTTTCGGCCAAAATCTAGTAATTTCATGTAAATAATCTAAATTTTCCTTTTTTCAAAATCTTGTACCTTCCGATCCAACGGACCGATTTCAAAGTTTAATAGCTTAAAATAAAGCTCTTACTTTCTACTTTTTTACCAATTAATCTGAAACTGAAGTTTCTCGTACGATAGGCTATATATATGCTTCTCAAAATCAGTAAAAAACGATCAACTTGAGAAGCTTATGTATAGATCATCGCACAATAAAATTTGAAATCGCACAAATAAAATGAGGAAATACATAGAGGATGATAATCGAGTTCTAAGCCAATGAATAATTGGGATTTGGAAAAGAGTGCCCTGGGGAAAATTCATAGATAAGGAAATAGATTAGCGGTAGTTCTGATAAACCAATAGGGGATTATTCTAAGAAAAAGGACCAATTGTGTTATTTTGGAGGCCGGGTCTGCGTTTCCGTGAAGAAGGAGGCCAGGTGGGAAAACGCGGCATCCTTCCTCAAGCGGAGCGTCGGCCTCGGCCATTCCGTCACTGTTGCTTGCCGCAGATAGTTGTTTTTCAGCAGTTGATTGTTTTTCTCTTTGGACGCCATTTTGGTCCAGCGCTCGAGTTTTCTTGAAGGAGTTTTGGAAAGAGTCCATTGTTTTGAGTATTCTTTTCGATTGAAGCTCACGGTTGTGGAGGAAAGAATAGTAGAGGAATTGAGTCAATCATATTCATGAGGAAATTAGTAATATTTTATTTTAAATATTTCTGATGACCATTGATTTATGGCGGAGAAGCATTGAAGTTAAATGGCGAATTTCTGATTTCGGACGTAGAGGAGTTTTCCGCGATTTTCAGGAAAAGAGCAGTTTCCCTTTTCATTTCCAGTATTTATCGTAGAGGAAATTTCGCGGCCCATATCAGCTGCCGCCAAACCTTGGGTCTCGGAGATAGTTATACGGCCGCGTGCCCATGTTTTATTTAAACTCAATTTTAACTGTTGAATCAATAATCGTGTAACTTTATACGAGAATATATTTGTGTTTATTTAATCCTAGCTGTCAGCGTTTTATATTTGTTTAATCCGAATTGCCACCACTGTCCCGCTTTTCACCATTACAGAATTCCACAAGCCGAGAAGGAGTCAGACGCGTAACTTAGAAATATTTTGTACACTAAC
Source organism: Philotrypesis tridentata (assembly GCA_018906965.1). Taxonomy (NCBI): domain Eukaryota; kingdom Metazoa; phylum Arthropoda; class Insecta; order Hymenoptera; family Pteromalidae; genus Philotrypesis; species Philotrypesis tridentata. Next base: position 92,400 of record JACCIB010000152.1, on the reverse strand, counting down.
TGGAATCCTCGTGCGGTCGAGAAAATTCCACGTTACAATACATACACTATTATCATGTATATACACATATATATCTCCATAATGACAAAGATAAATATGCATATTGAGTGCAGTACTTTATTATGTTTCTTTTGTATATTATTCACATACATATGGTGCGCGGGCGTGACGATAATAATAGTTTCTGATCAATATTTATGTATATTTTGCGTTGCATACGAAAAATTGAAAAATTTGTCAAAGGAATCAAAATTTTTAGTATTTGCATTGACTTTACAGTAATTTCATAGACATAGCATGAAAGCTGAGAAAAAATCGTGCTATAAATGTTGATAAATTTTGATTGTTAATATCTCTGGATCTACTGAACATATTTAATTTTCCGACCCCTCAAATTAACCGTCATTAGAAGCTCTATTCAATCAAAAAAAAAAAAAAAAAAAAATTTCTTGGATCGATCAATATTTAGGGTAACTATCCATTAATTAATTAAAGCCAACATTTTCAAAAAATTCTAGAACTATTGCAAAAATGGAAAAAAAATTTTTTTTTGGTTTCTTTCGATTCCTATAATGTTCAGAAGTATGTAAAAAATTCAGCCGGTATTTGGGATCATTTTCAACAAAATTACGGGCTATCAAAGATTATCTGCTTAGCTTAGTTAATTAATTGTTATTTAGAAAACGGTTTGTTGTTCAACGACCGGACTTTCGGGTACTTCATCACAACAGAGTTAGCTATTTTATTCAACATTCTAGTTAAAAATTATTCACATTTATGTTTACCTTACGGGCATTTAACAATACCATTCGTTTTTCACTGTTTTTTGTTATTTAACAAAGTAAAAGTGGACATTTTTTGGTAAGCGACAGATTGATTGTACAGAAAATTTAAAAGAAAACAAGATACAATCAGCTATATTTTGCCGTAAGAGGCTTCTTTCTCGAAATAAAAAGACTTTTCCGTATAAAAGTCAGTATTTTTTCAGTTATTGTTTATTAAAAATTTTTCCACAGGTTTTTCGCACGTAGCAGCTAGATATTTATGTTCTACATATGGTTTTACACCAATTTAAAAAAAAAACCAGACTCCTCCAAGCAACATCCATCTGTGTACCTTTTTTCTGCTACCACTCCTGGACTACTCTCACTCTCTATTGCGCGCGCCAACTCCCTCTCTTTCTCACACACACACTCTCATGCATGTGACCGCGTGCGCTCGCCACTACCTCGCTCCCTGCTGTGCCCCCTCCCGAGCGCCGGCGCGCTGCGCAGGTCTGATTCGAGACATCACATCCTGCGCTCCGCACGCGGTCGGTCAGAGGCAACTCCTGCGAGCGCCACCGAGCGTTGGCTCCGCTCCAGGAGCTGTCAACTCGCCGAGAGTGAGTCAGCTGGCCGTGCAATAATGTTCACGACGCAGCAATAATTATTGCTACGTCGCAGTATATACAATGTTAATATGGTACTAAATGTGTTTGTATATATAGAATGTTGCGTGAAAGTACATTGAAAATCTATGTTTTCACTGTATACGTACACTTTGCAGTTTTGGAAATGGATGTGCGTAACTACGTATGTGTATAATATAATAGTACAGAGCATTAGGTACCAATTTTCGATTTTTCGTAAGCAACGCATGATGTACATAAATATCGAGTAAGTTGATTTATTCCGAAACCACAGTAGCTATTTAAATCATATTTTTTTTCATTTAACATTGTCTTTTTCTCAGCTTTTATGTTACGACAAATTTGTCAAAATTGGTTTCGGAATAAATCAATTTACTCGATATTTATGTATATCATGCGTTGCGTACGAAAGATCGAAAAATGTGTCAAAAGAATGAAAATTTTCGGTGTTTGCATTAAATTTATACAGTAACTTTTTGAACATAGCATAAAAGCTGAGAAAAAGACGTGTTAAATAAAAAAAAAATGATTTAAATAGCTGCTTTGGTTTCGGAATAAATCAATTTACTCGATATTTATGTACATCATGCGCAGCTCACGAAAAATCGAAAATTGGTACCTAATGCTCTGTACTATTATATTATACACATAGGTAGTTACACACATCCATTTCCAAAACTGCAAAAGTATACGTGTATAGTGAAAACATAGATTTTTACGTACTTTCACGCAACATTCTATAAATACATACACATTTAGTACTATATTAACATTGTATATACATACACTATTTTCATGTATATACACATATATATCTACATAATGACAAAGATAAATATGCATATTGAGAGCAGAACTCTATTATGTTTCTTTTGTATATTATTCACATTCATATGGTGCGCGGGCGTAACGATAATAATATTTTCTGATCAATATTTATGTATATTATGCGTTGAATACGAAAAATTGAAAAATTTGTCAAAGGAATGAAAATTTTTAGTATTTGCATTGACTTTACAGTAATATCATAGACATACCATAAAAGCTGAGAAAAAATCGTGCTAAACGAAAAAAAAAATGATTAAAATAGCTGCTTTGGTTGCAGAGTGAATCAATTTACTATTAAGGCTCCGAAAAACCTGTGCGGCGCCGCAGCGGCGTTCCCCCCACCACCGCGCAGCCCGGCCGGAGTAGCTCCGCGGCCATACGCGCTGATTTCGCTTAGTTCACCGGTTGTTCTAGATGAACGAGGTCATCTACAGCTGTCGCGAAAACTGCTATCAATTACAGTAATATTTGAACAAGCAGTGTGTCAAATTTAAATTATAAATATCAAGTAGCTTCGGCGTAATCGCCGATTGGAAAAAAAAATTGTCTCAGCACCTACTGATCCGATCTTAACGAAATGTATATGAAAATTCATGGTTTTTACGTACTTTAAGACGCATTTTACCGCGATTCTCTAACTTCAAAATTGGCCGAATTACGTACGTAGCAACGGACATTTGTTGATAAAAATTTTGTTAAAAATGCATTTGAAGAAAAGTTCTTTCTAGCATTTGTTGAGTAGAGCATGAGCTGTCGATTGCAGGTGGATGCATCAATTTGTCGTTATCTGCACCAACTTGAAATGAATCGGAAAATATAGAATAATAATTTTGCAATAAGTCGCCATTTTGAGATAGCGGGGTCGGACTGAAAATTTTATATTGTATGAACTACAAAGACATGTTTGATCGGAAGTCTGACCAAAAAATGTAATTTTTTATATGAACTATTGCAATACGAAAATTTACAAAATTTTTGTTTGTTTTAAGTAATTTAACAATGAAGAAAGTCAATTTTGCAATTAGGAACACATGTACCTTATAGGAAATTCAATTCTGAACAATTTTTATACTCAACTTTTTGACGTAAAGTTAATAATAAAAAAGTGCATTTTTGAACTTTATTTTGCAATAATAACAATGTTCTGGGGTAGGTACATTGTAGAGACTTTATGGTAGTTATCAGTACACTTATTCTTACCACTTCCAATAATAAAACTGCTAGTGGCACGAACTTCCAAAAATTATCCTATACAGTTCCCTGGGGCCCCGACTACTCGTGGAATTCTCCATCATGCTGCCTTTCTATACTGGTCATCTTCTTTGCCTATCTAAATTTTTAGAGATTGATAAGAACTCTGTGCTTCTGAGTTATTGCCTCACCAGTTTATGTACGAAAAACGTGTGCATTCAGTGGGGGTACAACCAACGAGAATAAACTTGGTAAGAGGAGGAAATCCTATAGAATCACCGAATTCATTGTGGGAAACCAATAGAAATTCGCAACAAGAGCTGTTTTTAAAAGAACCACGCAATCAATAATATCCTATTACTTTTCACTTCAAATTACATATTCAAGATTTAATTACAACCTATCAACACATTTTTTAACAATCTTTTCATTTTTATTCAAGTCTGAGCAGAAATTGTTGAGAAACGCTCGTATACCCCAGCCGTTATTCATATTGTAGTATCTTAGAGGAGATGGTGGGAACGCACAAGGATCACAAAGACACCCCGGTTGCTATTGAGACACTTTATTATAATGTAACAGCTCGCGGTCTACAGTCGGCGGGCGCTGGTACGCTCACAGTGTACGCTAGGCGCCGCCCACAGATGTCGCCGCTGGATAGTACACGCATATACAACAATCCTTCCCCTTTAATTTACAGTTATAAATTTAAACGGTTTGGCATTTTCCGAATTCTTTTGGAAGGACAGGATGCGGGTAACGGTGCGTCTAGAGCTAACATTTGTTCAATATATGGATTTACGCTAACCCCATTATTCCCACCCTCGCTATCGACATCGCACAATACCGAATCATTGTTACTAACTGCCCCTATGATGGCATCAGATTGTTTAATCGCCGTTACAACTGGTTTAGCTTCATACGTGTTAAGTTCACGTGCACGTAACTGGTCAACATGACGCTTCCACACGCTATTGTCGTTGGTGCGCACGTTATAGTTTACCGCGCCCAGTTTCTGAATGACTTGCGCATTGCGCCATTTATCAGAGCTGAAATCTTTAGCAATAACTAAATCCTCCTCGCCAAAATGCGTTCTTCTGTTTCCATGAAAGTAAATCTTTTGTTTCTTTTGATTATCCTCGACTTTCTCGCGGGAGTATGCTTTAAGTGCAGTAAGATAAGCTTATACAGTATGCTTCAAGTGCAGTAAGTTCGCAATTTCCGACCCAGTTGGCCGGTGTGCATTTGGTAGTACAATGTGGTGTCGACCTGTATGCAAATAAGTACTTAGTCAGTGCTTCTTGTCGAGGGACTTCTTGGCATAGCAGCTTGAACTTATTTTTGAAAGTTCGGACCGCGTTTTCTGCGTTTTCCCTCAAAAATGCCCCGAAAATCCCCGACGTGAATGTGGGCCCATTATCGGTAACTAACACACACGGTAATTCCCATGTCCCAAAATACTCCCTAAGGATCGGAATCGTCGCCGTCGCCGAAATACTCGTCATTTCTTTTATCTCTATCCATTTGGAATACGCATCGGTTATCACAAGATACATATATCCGTTTACCGGTTCACAAAAATCGATGTGAATTCTCTGATTTGGTTCTTCTGGCCATTGCCAGACATGTAGTTTCGCTTTTGGTGGATTTGAACTGTTTTGCAAACACTGCTCGCACGACTTTGCTATGTTTTCTATATCTCTGTCCACTCGCGACCACCACACGTAAGACCTCACTAACTCCTTTATTTTACTCATACCCAAGTGGGCCGCTTGCAATGCTGCTAGAATTCGCCCACGCAACGATTGTGGGATCACTATCCTATGTCCCCAGAGAACGCAACTCTTTTCTACCGTTAGCTCGTGCTCTCTGTCTTTGAATGGTTGGAGTTCTTCCCCCACCCTGGGCGGCCAACCCTGTACAATCCTTTCGCGTATTTGTAATATCACAGGGTAATATCACAGGGTCACGCTCAATCGCATCAAGAATATCATCTCTATTAAAGGTTCTGACATCGTTCGTTACAAAGTTAAGGTATGAATATGACTCTTTTTCACTTACGGTCCTATCTTCTCTTACATTTTCTATTACTCTCGATAGGGCGTCGACCGGTCCGTTTTCTTTCCCGCTAATGTGTTTTATTTCGAAATCGTAACCGGCAAGAAAAACCACCCACCTCTGCATTCTACTCGCTGCCATTTGCGGTAGGCCTTTCTTGGAACCGAAAATGTAAGTCAACGGCTTATGGTCAGTTTCTAGGGAAAATTTCCAGCCATATACATACTGATGGAATTCTTCGACTCAAAAAACTAAACCTAACACTTCGCGATCCAATTGCGCGTAGTTGTGCTCGGCGCGCGTTAAGACTCCATCAGGCTCCGAGGCCTGATGGAGACGCGTCACATATTATCTTTATAGGTAATTTTGAGTCGTAATGACAAAACTTCATGAGACATTAAACGATTCTTTGCTTCGCAAAAAGCTGCTTTCTGTCCTCTATTCCATTGCCATTTTACATCTGATCGTAACAACTAGTTCCTTAAAAAATGTGAGAAGTAATTCATTGCACCCAAAAATAACTTTAATTCTGTAACATAAGGTGGTCGTTTCATTTTAATAATTGCGTCAATTTTTTTTCTAGCAATACTGACCCCTTGTTCGCTTAACTTATACCCTAAGAATTCAATCTTACTTTTCGCAATTTCACATGTATCTATTTCAACCGTTAGTCCGGCTTCTTTTAACCTCGATAATACTTCACGTAAATTCTTACTATGATTTTCACGGTCTTTCCTGTAGACAACAACATCATGGAAATAAACAATTACACCATCTATATATCGTAATAGTTTTTCCATCTCGCGTTGGAAAAGACCTGGTGCTGATGCCACTCCGTAGCATAACCTATTGTAGCGAAAAAGACTTTTATGGGTTGATATCGTCGTAAGATTCTTTGATTCATCCTCGAGGTTGACCTGTTGGTACGCTTGTGCTAAATCTAACTTTGAAAAAATTTCTTTTTTCTAATCGTACCAATAAGTCTGCAACCCTAGGGATCGGATGTCTATTGATTACTAACTGCGTGTTTACTGTTTTCTTGTAGTCGCTGCAAACTCGGATTTCACCGTTTGACTTCAACACTGGTACTACTGGAGTGGCCCAGTCACTGTTATTAATGGGTTCAATAATGCCAGCATCCTACACACGCAATAATTCTCGCTCTAGACCCTCTCGCATTGCAAATGGTACCGAACGAGGTCTAACAAAAATAGGCACTGCGCCTTGTTTCAGGAGTAGCGAAAATTTCCCTTTTGTATATTTACCAGGGTTGTTTGAGAATACCGATGGGAATTGCTTAGCTATGGTTTCTCGCGATAGTTCTTCAATGACTGCATTGAGTCCCGTGTTTGTGCTATTTGATTTCTTCCCCAAAACCGATTCTAATAACTTCAACGTACGCAGCCAACTATGATCGATTATTGGTGTTGTACACTCACCACGTAACACGAACAGCTCCAGAACATAACCTGTACCGTTAAAGTTCACTCTTACGTTCGATAGGCCTCGCGAAAAACTCGCGATGTTTTTTCCAACGATAGCTTCCTTAATTGACTCGATTGGCTTCACGTACGTTCAGAAACCGCTGTAATGGAGGATCCCGTGTCGACTTCGAATTTTGTGTCAACGTTTTCTAATTTTAAGGTTACATATACCGGTTCATCAAGAATTTTCGATTTAACATGAGGTTCTCGCACTACAAAAATACTGTTAAATTTCTCGCTCAGTTCCTCTTCCTCAACTACAAAATTACAGTTATCGTTTTTGTTCCCCTTAAAACTACCGTTTGACACATTCTTGCAGATCTTTTTGCAAAGGGCCGCTCTGCCCGCACAAGTTACATTTGTACGACTTATACCTACAATTGTGCTTGACGTGTCCTCAGCCACCACAACAGTAGCAGTTCCCGGAAATCTCGGTCTGAGACGCTGATTCTGATTTCGCATTCTTCCGTCTCTCGATGAAGTTAACCATATCTGCGACTGGCGCTGGTGTTGTGTTTTACATTTTAGCCGCATCCCTGTTCGCTGTTTCCAACGAAATCGCGAGTTCCACTGCTCGGTTGTAGTCCAGGTCGCTAGGAGCCGTTTCCTGATGCTCTCACTTGCGACGCCCCACACAAATTCGTTACGAAGATGATTTCCTAAGTTGCTGCCAAATTCACAGTGCGTTGCCAATCTCTTTAACCTCGCTACGTATGATTTTACTTCTTCCTCTTGCGATTCCGACACTCCTTGAACTTATGCCTCTCCATTATGACGCTCGGTTTTGGCTGCAGGTGATCTTTCATAATTCCTAACATCTTCTTTACCGATAACCCCATCAGGCTCTCGGGCAAGACCAAGTCCTTGACTAGCGCATAGCCTTTTGAGCCGATCATTGTTAGAAACAATGCTGTGTGCTTTGCCTGCGGAATCTCGTTGATTGAAGCGTACTGTTCGAATCTTTCGCACCACTGTCCCCAATCCTCTTCAAATGAATATTCAGCAATGGATCCTATCGTGCCTCTTACTACGGTGGTGACTTGAGGACTGCCCCCACTTGCCAGACTCGCCAATTGTATTGCCGCTTCCAATTGCTCTCTTTCTTCTTGTAACTTTTCCCTCAACGCTTCGTTTTCCTTTCCCTCAACGCTTCCCTCCACTCTTCCTTTGCTAATTGTTCAGCCATGTTGTCCTGATGCTTCCACTTATCCTCGTCGCCAGTTGTAGTATCTTAGAGGAGATGAAGACGCACAAGGATCACAAAGACACCCGGGTTTCTATTGAAACACTTTATTATAATGTAGCAGATCGCGGTCTACAGTCGGCGGGCGCTGGGCCGGTTCTGGTCGTATGCTCATGCAGCGTACGCTCACAGTGTATGCTAGGCGCCGGCCACAGATGTAGCCGCTGGATCGTACACGCATATACAACACATATAATACAAAAAGATGATACAATATTTACCGCACACATCAGAAAGTGCTTTGCAATCGAACATTACACCATTTTATTCTCTTACAATGTCTCTGATTTCGGCTCACGTAGTCTTTGTTGTGTGGCGGGTTACCGAAACTGTCAAAATACCAGCCTATACCATTTACCGTCACATATATTGCTACCTAATGCGAGCCCCGTCTGTTATGATTTTCTGTGTTAAACATAAAGCCACATGGTCTTACCCACCTCATTGGAATTCGATCCGCCGGATATACTCCAACAGTATGAAAAGTCGTCATTTTTCGAAGATGATGGAGAATATCCACAGAGTTCATTATTACACAGTTCTTAGGGGGGGGGGGGGTTGCGGGACGTTCCGCTGATTTAATTATATTGTTTTCCGCTACCCCGTGTAATTAGTCAGCGTTTCAATTTGTAGGCGTTATTGAGTGCACAACTGTTTCAGAGAAAACAGTCGTGCTTGGTAGTATGCTGTACACAGTATTCCTCACTTTAAGGTAGTCTGTAAAAAGTTGGGCAATCCTTCTCGTACTCCAAATTAATAACTTCACGTGTGGTAATCTTATTTAGTAATTTGGCTTTTTCTTCCCCACGCATAGAAATTTTACCGGCTTTCTTGCAAATATCTTATAAACTTTTATAAAACTTCTTCAAAGACAGATCACCGTCATACCAATCCAAACCGTGATGATACAGTGTCAGCCAATTATTCTGTTTTAAAGTCTTTTTTTAAAAACTTTTGACGTAATGCCAATATACCCACTTCTTTTGGAATTACACGTCCTTTGTTATCCTTGAAAAACGTAAAATCTATAACTAGATTCATTTTGCACACTACCACTGAAGCGAAGAGACACGCGCCAACTGACTAGTATGCTATACTGATGAAGTATTTTATTAACTTTTTACTGGAGCAACATCTGTCTTAACCACTGTAATCTGCCAAGACCTATCGACACGAATCAATATTCACTAGATTGTCATACTCAGCATAAATTATATAATTTACAACGGTATTTAATGCGTCATCAAATCTCACATCAATACGCACACTTTCTCTCCTAACCAAATTCCAGTATGTATGGTTGTTAGCTAATAGGTCAGGTGTTAAATCGAATGCAAACAAACAATAGCCATTTGCATATGCATTGCGAGATATTGAATTCCCGGTATTAGCAAAATGTACACCTGTACCCGAAAAGAGCGTATGATATGCGTCTACATAAGTCATTGTATTTTTAAAGTCTAGCTGCAGCGTTTTTGAGGGTATTTTCACACCATCCACAAATAAGTAGAGAAAATTGATATTAAAGTTTTTAAAATTAAATGAGTTGAGTATTAGATCACTGTTGTAAGCTTTGTTCTCGACAAATCCGACAATAATTCTTTGAAGTAATGGACCCAATATAATGTTATGTATCGATTGGCCATGTACACCATTGTTTAGAGTTACATTTTTCACCTCCACGCGTGTAAGTGGATACTTTGCTGTAACTTTAACTAACATAGCCTCATGAGCAATAACCACACTTGGATTAACCTTTACACGATGTACAAATAATATTGCTTTAGTAATACGTGCTGTATAATGATTACCCTCTTCACCCATTAAGCAGAAACTGTCACGAGATCGTATAAGTCGTACGCGCACCTCAACACCACCAAGCAACAATCTAACCATATTAAGTACGTTAACGTGTAGGTGACCCAAAAAATCAATTTTATTATCCGTCATAGTCTTCTGGCGTTTAGTGAATCCCTTATTTCTCGTGGTAACGTTATCCATTTGTCTTGGCGTGTCATCATAGCACAAGACGCTGGTCAAGTGCGAATTTTTTGCCCGTAATTTCAAAGTGTCTCAATATATGACCTGTAGGCGTGAGCATTGATTGGCGGTGATACAGGCTTTTGATTGAAGAATACATCTACTTGATTGAATAGCGAATTCATAAAGATATTTGTAGACCAATAGTGGGTGGTGTTTTCTCATCTGTAACCGGTTTACTAATTCGCACTAAATCTACTCGCAGACTCAGCATAGTGTGTGATTCAGTATTTCCAGGAATCGTAAATTCTATTGTTGCTTAATCAGTAAGCGATGATATTGGTTTATACTGCACCTAATGAGAGCTCTCAATAGTCGTCTGCGTTGGTGGGAGTTCAGCAGTTCAACAGCGATAACTCAGACTTTATTGAGTCGCAGGAGTCAATGTGTAGGAAAGCTATGATTGGTGTATTCAGCTATGAAAAATATCTCTTTCAACGGTAACGTTTTTCTTCTTCTTATTTTTATCCTGCACCTTGTTCCTCTTCTTCTTCTAAGTAGTAGCAGATGTACTCCTTACACCACCAGGACTAATCATTAACTGTGATTTTTGTGGTAATACTGCTTTATTATATCCAGAACTCCTACTCTTTTTAACATTTTCTCCCTTCTTGTTCATTTCGTGCCAACATTTTATCTAATACCTGCCCAGCCTGGCGTTTGAAGTTATTTCCACTTTCGCGAACTTAATGGACAAAGGTAATCTGAAGAGGTTGTTTCCTACCCACAACATCATCCATGATCCTCGCGGTAGTATGCGCTACTTCTCTGCCGAGAGACTTAGCACTATGTTTGATTAAAGGTGAGACACTGCGATATAATCCTTTTAAATTGGAGCGTTTAAAGTGAAGTGTCACCGTCAACGTACCGTAATCAAATCGCAGATGTATACCTTGACCGTCCGTTATATCCATCTCAATTGTCTGAAAAGACGTGGATAGCAGCGGAAGATACATTGTCGGATTAAAGTTTTGAATTTGTGTTCTACCGTAAGTATAGTTGTGTAGATGAAGAGGCAGGCTGCGTAACAGCTGTGAACAAACATCACTCGTCACATAATGCTGACATATACTGCTATAAATCATAGTACACTTGGTAAACCATTTATGAGATTACGAGGCAAGATAATAATTCGTCAGTTTTAAAGCCCAAAATTTTACACAGCTTTGCGGACAAGGAGAACGAGTGATCGAAATCGACGCATACTTTTTGCTGACATGTGCATCTAACTTGCATGTAACCACCAGACTAACTCAAATACGAGATGACATTTCACATTCTCGAGACTATTAAGTTCTTGTAAAAGAGTGATAATGTTACGATAAACACCACATTTTATCTGGCTAAAAGTCTCGGCATATACACGTCGCATGTCATTGTCTGTAACTCCGCGTCGAGACGTCTTCACACACACAACCCCCTCCTCTTTATCTTTCAAAGATATGTGCTGAAAGGTGAGGGTATTTGGATTTCGGTGAGGCCCATACACCAATCACCGTGAAGAGAAACATTTTGGGGCAATTGCGTAGTAAAATGATTCGTCGTGTTCTTTGGAAAAACATATTTAATACTGTTCTTGGACAAAACTACGTAATTCACCCCTCATTGTTGTTGTGGATATTTAATAAATCTTTGGCGGCGATCTAAGATACCTCTACTATGCAGTACTTTGTCCACTTCGAAAACTTCGTCATGCAGGTTTTTACGAACTCTACTCAGCTGTTGCTCGTAAAAGAATCCCTCAATTTTTTCACCATCCAGATCCTCGAGGTGTAGATAGGTGGCTGCTTCTAGGTATTTACTCTCACAATTTTAAATAATTCTAGTGACCAACCTCCTTCGTATGCTTTTCGGAAGGTAGATCCAGCATGACTGACACTACTGACGACTGACAGCCACGTCATATTTATGCTAATGATGACGTAACCGCTTAACTGTGTATCTCCTTCTCAAATTTTCACAAGCTCTAGCTCATAGTCACACTAAATGGCGTCATTTTTATGGCACTATGCTACGAATTATTGTGAGACTGCACGATATTGTTCAATACAACGATGTAGCGTTTAGTATTATTATTTGTAAAATATCGCCAAATACTCTCTTTCAAAGATCTAATGAAGTGTTCAGCAACAGCTGCCATAACATCCGGATCTCGCACAGCACGATAAATAATGTCTTGTTTTTTCAACAAATTCTGCACTTCCCGACCAATAAATTCCTTGCCTTTATCGGTTTGAAAATAAATAGGTGCTCTAGCATCTTTACGCACGAGTATACGTTCAAGTTCATCGGCTAGTGTTGAGCTTTTGTTGAGATTCAACTAATAGGAGCCGATGTACGAAATTTTTTTCATTCGACAATTACGCCGAACATTTTTAGATGAAATTTGGTACAGTGCATGTTGAAATAATATTCTAAATGATAGTTTTTCTGTTAACTGCGGCTGGAGCGTCGCGTGACCGCATGCGCACATTTGCTATTATTCATCGATCATTTCAGATGAACTAAACCAACTGCAGCTATTAGGAAATCTATATCTTATCATATAGTGCATTAGTTCAACAAGCACTATACCAAATTTCATCTAAAAAAGTTAAGTAGTTTCGGCGTAATCGTCGACTGAAAAAAATTTCGTATCTCGCCTCCTATTAGTCGAATCTCAACAAAATTTGCATAAAAATTGATGGTTTTTTACGTACATTAAGATGGATTTATCGTATTTCTATAACTTTAAAAGTAGAGAAAATAAAAACTGTTTGTTGATAAAAATATTGTTAAATATTAATTTTAAGAAAATTCATTTTTAGCGCTTATTAAGAACGTCATAAGCTGAACTGCTGAAGATAAAACGCAGCTGGATCCGTTTATCGTTCTATGGGCAATTTGGAAATTAAATTAAAATTTTAGGGTAAATAATTTTACAATTAGACGCCATTTTGAAATATCGAGATCGGACACCGATTTTTACATTGTTCATATAAAATGTCATATTTGAGAGCTTATTCGATATTAATAATCTTTTTTTATTTTTGTAAAAACTATGGCAATATGAAAAGTTGAAAAAAACCATTTTTTGTCCAATAGTTTAGCGATGAAGAAAGTTAATTTTCCATTCGGGAATACGTGCCATGTTGGAAATCCAATTCTTAACACCTTTCTTTTTTATATTTTTTTGCACAAAAAAATTATTTGCAAAGAACTGAAAAAAGTGTGTTTTTTCAGTTCTTTGCAAACAAGCTTCGCTCATCGTTACATATTCAGCTTGACAAGTCGACAAAGCTATTATCTATTATATATGACTGCGCCCCCCTATAAATTTACTACAATCCGTACGTAGTTACCGAATCCTTGCAATCTGCAAAACTCGCATCTGAAAAAGCTTGAATATTATTTCTGTCGCCTAAATATCTCAAGCCTAGGGATTTTGTACCTTTCAAATATCTGAAAACTCTTTTAACCATTTCCTAATCATTTTCAGTTGGATTACTGCATAAGTAATATCTGGTTTGGTTGCACTTGCTAAGTATAAGAGCCTACCAACTGCTTCTCTGTAAGGCACATTTTCTTTCATTTCTAACAATGCCAAAGTCTCGTTATCATATTCAGTCTCTCTCATCTTTTTTTCCTTATTAGTTACTTGGGTAGTAATCATTGATGTTCTTTTTGGATGTGAATCATCGAATTTAAATTTAACTAACAACTAGCAATTAAAATATCATCAACATACAATAATAAGATTAAAATTTGAACTTTATGTTTCCAAATGAACATGCATGGCTCTAAATCTGAATTTACAAGACCAATACAAAGTGTAACTTCTGTAAATCTTTTATTCCACTTTTTAGGACTTATTTTCAAACCATAAAGTGCACGTTCTAATTTACACACCTGTTCTAAACGTTCTTGTTTAGAATGAGACGTACGTTCAAGTACTTCCATATAAAGTATATGTGAATAAGTGTAATACACTGTATTCAAATGGCTTTATCCCTCGGTGTTTTAGTAATTAGTTTTGTGAACTTTGTCGATCTCTCCGAGGTAAACTTTGTAGGAAAAAGGTGAAAAAAACTTACACCATTTTTTCCTTTTTCAACGTTTCGGTGAACATTGTCACCCTCTTCAGGAAACTGTTAATTTTATTGATAAATAAAAATAAATTAATAAACACATAATATAAATCAATAAGCAAATGGACAAATCATTCTTACGTGTAAAAGACGCACAACAATGAGTCTATCCAATGTTCTCTTCCCCGGCCCGTTGTGGCGGGGGAAGGAGGAGCGGGAAGCGACAATACGATGTTTTGATTCCGGGTTCCTCACCTACTGTATCGATAATGAGAATACAATAGAATTAGCCGGCGCTTTTATATCGGCGAGGAGTCTCGCAAATTTTCGAGCAGTGTGTTTACAATGACGTCACACTTGTCGCTCTCTCGCATATGTATACATCGAACATCTATACTCCGTTTTGCGGTTCCTTTTCAAACGGTATATCAATTGTGTGTACACGTTATTAAGTTTCTGTGTGTCCTCCATTTTATTAATGCCATTTTCCTGCATTTGTATGTGCAACATTTCAGAAACTAACCTTTTATTTAAATTGCATTCTTTGTGTTTAATATTTACTTTCTGAAAATTAAAATTATATTTGAATTTATCAATGTGGTCATTAATAACATTACTTTTCGACTTCTTATGTTCCTCAATACGTGTACACACACTCCTCTTAGTTTGTCCCACATATGTGGCCGTACAATCATTGCAATGCAACTTATACACAACATTTTTTTCTAACTGTTTTTCTTTTTTATCTTTTCCTTTGATTATAATACTACACATACGGTTGTGTATTTTCGGAACAGTTGTAATGTAATTTTGTTTCAGAGAATTTAGCATTTGCTCGTAAAACCCTTTAATGTAGAGCATCGCAACGATGTTTTTGAAGTTTTCGCCACTATTGCAACGTTGATTTTGTACATTTGATCTTATTTTGTCAATCCGTTTTTGTATGTATCTATTCGTAAAGTCAACAGGATAATTGTTTTCAGCTAGTAATTTTTTAACAATACTTATGTTTTTCTTATGAAAACATGCGTCTGACAAATTAATAGCTTTGTCAATGAGATTATACACTATGGCAATTTTTTGTGATTCTGGATGTTGTGAATCATAATTTAAAACTCTGCCAGAATAAGTAGGTTTGGTGTACCATATCTTTAGATTCTATCGCAAGCAAAGCATGATAGACTTCAGCTTCTGTTTGATTCTGTACTAATTGCACTTTTTCATGTAAACTATTAAAGAATTTTGAAAATAATACTTGCACTTCTGTCTGATCATCAATTGAACATTTATTGAAACTAATTTTAGCTAATAGAGCATGAACATTTCACTTTCTGCCTGATTTTGTACATTTTTATTTAAGTCATTGAAGAAACTTAAAAATAGCACGTGTTCTTTAGTTTCATCCTCAAGATAAAATTCACTGAAACTAGTATCTTTTAAGTTTTGACTGTCAGGTTTTGATATTTTATCTGAAATTATTTTATTTACACTTTGTTCCGATTTTCTCGGTCTAACTCTCTTTCGTTTGGGCTTTCCCTCCGTTTCTAAGAGTTCTCCGGACTCATTTTCTTCTGTTATGTGCCGATGCCGAAAGACCAAATCGGCAACGTCGCATAACGCATAAGACATTAGAAAAGTGCACTAAGTATGCGCCTAACTGTCGCCAAGTCGAACAAAGACGAGCGATAGCGGTACTTCTCCTCCAGCCCTCGAAACGCTGACCAAGCGCTTCGCCCTCCCATGCGCCGCCGGACTTCACCCGAAGTTCACGCGTGCAAGAGAGAGCGAAGTAGCTAATGAAGCGAAGAGAGGGATGGGGGAGAGGTAAGAACAATTAGTGGGAGAGAAAGTGACGCGCTCTCTCCCATGCATAATTGCGCGCCCTCCGGCAGAGCGTCTTGAGCCACCGAGCGGACTCGACGTATATTTAGTTTCTCTGTTTTCCAACGCTTTTCTAACACTTCATTGATTACTCTTAGAGGCCCAAGTGGCATATTCAATTGTGTTGATTAACTTGCATTTTCTAAAGAATAAAGAATCAATTTTGCATAATTCGGTCGTTTCCTGCATTATCGCTCCCAATACATCGATCATTAGCACGCGCATTCTCTCTGCTGGACGCACGCCGCTGCCTCATCTCGACTCACTGCACACTTCCATTGTTAACGTCTCCTTAGCCCAGCTGCGTGGTTCGACAAAGCCCAAGGTAAGATTTTATAATAAATGTAATAAATCATAGTAGTGCGTGAAATTCATTCTGCCGCGAGTTATTCCGTCGCTACCATCATTTTTTCCGATTGCGCTCATTTAAACCGCAGCTAAACACACCCCGCGTGTTTTCCGATCGCGCGCTCCTCCGTTCTTTTGTGTCGATCGTAAGTTTCTGTGCGCGAACACGTAACATCTTCTAATTCAAATTGAATAAACCAATTACCTTTATTAATTTCCGTATTTTCTAACGGTAAATTCTGAATCGCGTCCATTATATATTTATCACCACACACAAGTTTTTTGTTAAATCTTGCGTCTCTACTTTCATAATATTTACCCTCTTCTGGTTTTAAAAATTGATAGCCAGTAGGAGTATATCCTACCAAAATTACTCATCTACCTTTATATATAAATTTAGGACCGATTTTTCTCTGAACTTTGACATATGCTATACAGCCAAATCTTTTAATCTGATTTAAATCAAAACTATGATCAGGAGCAAACTTCTCCAAAGGGGTGATCATATCATTTGATTTATGCGATGTACGGTTGTAAGCATATACTGCTGCACTTACGGCTAAATCCCACATACTTTCTGGCAATTTCGCATCATACATATATGCTCTTACTTTCTTTTGAAGTGTTTGATTGAAGCGCTGGGCCACACCATTATGCTCCGGTATATCAGGACTGGCTAATTGCAGTTCAGCTCCTAATTTCTTAAGAACTTCTACTGGGTAACCACCTGTATATTCAGTTCCCTGTTCTGAACATAGGTAACTTGTTTTCGTGTCATAACCCATCAAATTTCGAGCACTTCTTACAAGCATCTCAAAACAATGTCCTGTATCGCTTTTAACTTTCATCGGATACGCCATCGCTATTCTCGAAAAATCGTCAATAAATACTGAAATGTACTTATAAACTTTTGGATAAGAAGCTGGATTTATAACTTCCATTGTATCTGAATGAATAATTTGCAATGGAGCCAAAGCTCTTCTACGGGTCGATTTAAATGGCAATTTATTGAATTTAGAAAGCTTGCATACTTCACATTCAAACAAGATATCATCAAAAATAGCTTCTTTTAATTAGTTATTATCTGGAAATTTGATTTGCAAAGCCTTTAAGTAGGCTATCGATGTATGACCAAATCTAACATGCCAAAATAAAGCCATTTTATTTTTAAGAAATTTCTTATAATTATCAGTAAAGGGCGATTCGCTATCTGGTACTTCAACAATTGGCAATTCATCAATACCATGAAATTTTCTGTCCCAGATAGTAGTATCAAAATTAGAATGTTCATACAATACTTTAGATATTTTCTCATTATCTTTATCTGATTCACTTAGATCAGAAGTTTGTAATTCAGTAATTTAATTTTCGACACTATGAATATTATTTAACTCACCTTACAAATTATTAATCAACTTCCCCATTTCAGTAATTAGTTTGTGAACTCTGTCGATCTCTCCGAGGTAAATTTGGTAGGAAAAAGGTGAAAAAATCTTACACCATTTTTTCCTTTTTCAACGTTTCGGTGAACATTGTTACCCTCTTCAGGAAACTGTTGATTTTATTAGTAAATAAAAATAAATTAATAAACCGAAAATATAAATTAATAATCAAATGTACTGATGGACAAATCTTTCTTACATGTAAAAGACGCACAACAATGAGTCAATCGAATGTACTCTTCCTCGGCCAGTCGTGGCGGGGAAGGAGGAGCGGGAAGCGACAATACGATGTTTTGATTCCGGCTTCCTCACCTACTGTATCGATAATGAGAATACAATAGGATTAGCCGGCGCTTTTGTATCGGCGAGGAGTCTCGCAAATTTTCGAGCAGTGTGTTTACAATGACGTCACACTTGTCACTCTCTCGCATATGTATACATCAGGATCGTCTATAATCTGTTTTTTCTTTTCCATCGGTATATTAAGTGTGTGTACACTTTATTGAGTTTTTGTGTGTCCTCTATTTCATTAATGCCATTTTCCTGCATCTGTATATGTAACGTTTCAGAAACTAACATTGTTGTGCGTCTTTTACATGTAAAAAAGATTTGTCCATCAGTACATTTGATTATTAATTTATATTTTCGGTTTATTAATTTATTTTTATTTATTAATAAAATCAACAGTTTCCTGAAGAGGGTGACAATGTTCACCGAAACGTTGAAAAAGGAAAAAATGGTGTAAGATTTTTTTCACCTTTTTGCTACCAAATTTACCTCGGAGATATCGACAGAGTTCACAAACTAATTACTAAAACACCGAGGGATAAAGCCATCTGAATACACACATACATTCCCCATTTCAGATTCTGCATGTTCATTTAATTCACTTATTTTATTAAAATCGGTTGAGTTTTTGTTTAAATTTTCACGATCGTTACCCTTCGAGTCAAGTATCTTTTTGTTGCGATACTTTGTTCTGCAAAATTTGCAAAATATTGATTATTGTCTAATTCTGAATGATCTAATTCTTCCAATTTACTTTTATTAATATTAAATTCAATTATCCAGTATGGTTGTTTATACACACTGCTTATAAATAACTCATTCGAAACTGGATCAAAAATATAAATTTTCTGATAAACTTTCAGTGCAAATTACATTCTTAATTTTAACAAAATTACCGTTTTCAAGTTCGATTTCAATCTCACCAACTCCCTCCGTTCTTATGTCTGCCAATTCATTTTTGTTTGCACATTTAATCACACCATTATTGCTACTTTTATTAAAAGATTTAAAAATCATTTTTGAATTTGTTAGATGCTCTGTGGCACCTGAGTCAGCTCTAAATTTAGTCAAGAATTTTGACTGATTCTCATCTACAGACTGCGCATCTAACTTATTTTTCTGTGCATACAAAAATGAAACTCAAATTTTATTTTCACAGCAATAAATTTTCTTATCCTTATCAGTTTTATCAGACTCTTTCGTCGTCTGATTCTCACTTTTATTACCAATTTGATTGGTATTTCCACTACCTCTTCCTCTGCCTGCGCCTCTGCCTCTCTGATAGTTTCCTCTTTTAGTATTTTGATAATTATTGAAACTCTTGGACTTTCTTTTCAAACCTCGTTTTTGATTGCGATAATTTCCACGCGTTTGGTGATTACTTCTCACATTGCCTCTCATCATTTTTAAATTACTATTTTGAACTTTAGGATGAAGACAGTTGTTTGCTTTGTGCGTGGTAAATTCTAAGCAATTATAGCACTGAACAAATTTCTTATTTTTATTCGGACAATTCACACCTATGTGTCCGTAAGCTTGGCATTCATTACAACGCCGGTTATCTAATTGTGCCAAGTTTGCAGCTTGCATCTATGTTGTTAAATCGGAAGTTTAATTCCTCTTGGCCTCCTCGCGCATAACCAACGTCTTAATTTGTTCATATGAAAGACCTTTTCTTTGTTCGTTTTTCTTGAAGAAGTCGACAGACTGAACTTGTAGAACTGAAATCATTACTGCGTTAAGGGGTTATGACAGTGTTAAAACCTGAAAAAAAAGAAAAATTGTTAGTGTTGTAAAAAATTAATAGATATATAGGTGCTCTAAAAACTATATTTTTGCTTTCAAATACAAGTATTATACATCACTTTTATGCATAAATAATATGCATAAAGTGAGTGTAATATTTAAAAACAATTAAAGGTATTTGCTTACCAAAAATCATGATTTTCATCACTTTTATTTACTTGCCGCATGTTTCTGATGGAACCGTACCATCAATCCTGTTGAATCAAAGTGCCAAATCTTCATTATGAGTCTGGTCTCAGACTAAGTGGAACAGATTCCTGAAAAACACAAAATTAATTCATATGGACTGTGTACAGGTAAGCTCATTATGGACACAATTATTACTAATTAATTTCCAATACTTATCTGAATAATTTTTCTACTCTGCAGAAGCTCTTGCACTTTTGCAACACCACTAAGGTTATAAACATTGCTACAGCAGCTAGCAGACTAACTGCACTGATCTAGTGTCTTGGATGAAAAACAGCTGTTTGGCTGCTTTCTGCTGCTTTACAGAAAATTCTACTATACCGATCAAACAGAAATCTCCATTCTCGACCAGACACTGTGAGGCACAACCTATTCGAGTGGCAAATTCAAAATTGTTGAATGCCTTTACTTTAACACATTGAGTTTAGTAACATAAAATCACACATAGAAAAATTAATTTTACAGATTTTATTTATTTTACGGAAATAAATTAATAACTCTTGAGAAAAAAACGGTTTGTAAAACGGTTTTTAAGTCATATTTTCAGTAAGATTTCTCATGAAATTACTCTGTAAAAAGTGCGTTAGAACAATCCTTTCCACAAGTTTGGCCTAATTAAAAAATTTAAAAATCACGATTTTTCAAAAATTTACTTGAAACAGATTTGTTAGTTTTTTGTCAATATCTTCGAGGAAAATTTTTTTAGCCAAAAACGGCTTTCAGGACCATATTCTACAGACTATTAACTACGAAAAAAGTGAATAAAAAAATGGGTATTTTCAAAATTTTAACACTGTCATAACCCCTTAAAAAGCGCATCCCGTTTGTCTTCTTCTGATAATTTCATAGCATCCGGAGAATTTCGATAATTTCTTATAACATTTTTAAATTGTTCCAGAAATTCAGCTGCTTTTATTTTGCACTAACATATTTCATATTATATAGTTGCTTTCTAGCTGACAATGATGTTACATTCACTTCGCATGATTTTAATTCTTTCAATTTCGTTATTTAAAATCGATTCTATTACTGAGCTGTTCTTTCACTACTTTAGTGATTTCAGTCCTTAAATTCTCGCTTGATAAATCTTGGACTATAGTATATTACGTGCCTAGGGAGGAAAAAACTTGGAGAGTCCATATCTCGGGTATATTGACACCCGAGCCGAAGGCGAGGGTGACAAACGCGAGATATGGGCTGTCCGAATTTACTCCCGTGGTGCGTATACTATTTTTCTTCACACTAGCGCCGAAATTACCAATTGCGCTCCTGGCGCCCGGGAGCGAAAGTGGTACTTTCGGCGCAGTGTGAAGAAAAAGTGTTATTACTTTTTGAATCAGTCGTTTTATCATTATTAATTTCACCATCTACATCAATTAAGTCAAAATTTTCTACTAATTGCTTTACAATTTTATCAATTCTATTAGCTTGAATATTTAATTTATTTGACTGGTTTGTTACTATTTTCTTCAATAAATTTTGATTGCTCAATCAAAAGCTCTCTTTGTTTTCCAAACATATCATTAATGTTTACAATCACTTTATCATAATTTTGCATTGTTTTATTATTCTGTTGAATAACATCACTAAATTTTTCAGTTATGCAAGAGGAAGCTGCAGTGAAATCGTTAACAACTTTAATTAAATCAGTTAATTTACTTTCAAGCGCATCTAATTTAGGTTCCAAATCATTTTTATCTTTAATTTTACTCATACCAATCGGCTCTAGTATTTTATTTAAAGATTCTGATTTTTCATCATTTTGAGGTTTTATCAGAGAAGGCAAGGGCAGATGAAATAGTCTCGTATCTACGATGACTGGCTTAGGCTTAGGTATACCAGAACTTTGTAGAGTTTCAGTCTCAGAAGCTGTTAAACTGTGCGCCGAGAGATTCCCTTCAATTTGAGCGACGTTTTCTACATTTTCCTCATTTTTCTGGACTAAGGTGATGTGATTGTCTATCGCATCTATCTCATCGCTGACCAGGCTCCCAGTCTGATGGCTTTCGACAAATGGCATAATTAGAGGCAATCCTTAATTTTCTCTCTGCTCACACCATTCGATAGCGCTAGTCAACTGCTCCTCCGTGAACATTCGTTTTTCTATAAAATTTTATTAGTAAATAACCGGTTTTTCAAAATTGTATATATATGCCACGCAGTCTTGCCTCCAAATAAACCAACCGAACCACAAGTTATATTAAATTAGAAACGAATAAATCTCTAAATTTCACGTTTAAATTTTTACTTAAATACCTGTTTTATATCCAAGACCCTTTTCTGGACATAAATGTAAAATTTCTCCTTCTATTTCAATTGATACATTTTCGTTTTTATGTAGGTAATTTAAACTAAAAGCTTTAGTCAAATATGTCCCACATCTGTTCCGACGTGCTTTCTGCTGTACAGAAATTAAATTTTATTAAAATTCTACCATGATAAATTTATATAATACTAGATCTAGATTTTAAAATTCAATTCATTTTCAAATTGTGCACTCAATAGTTTAATTCATGAAAAATTCAAAGTCCGTCGACGCACACTGCCGAAATGTATTTACAAACGCGCTAGTATAGCGTATACTGTATATCGACGGCTAAGATTCCGAAAGTTGAAAAAGTTGTTATTTTCGAAGTGCTGGTAAAACGTGAAAAATTATCTCAAATAGTTTAACTTTTTTGTACGTACTCTAGAAGAGTTATATTTCAATATACTACTTTTCAAACTGCGAAATTTTTATTAGGGGCGTCCTGGGGAGCAAATGTTTATAAAGTACGTAATTAATTAATTCGCTGTACACAATATTTAAGTGCAATCAAATTACAAATAAGTTTATTGCAAAGGTGAGATTTTTATCGAAATTTTAAGCCCCAGGTGGACTCGGTACGACCAATAGGAACCGAGATCCGTTTTTTTTTTTAATGTACAATAACGCTATAACAAAAGGTGATTTTCCATATTTTGAAGTTCAATTCCTGAAGTTCAAGACTTCAGAACTTCAGGAATACTATTGATCTTACACTTAAGCAAGCTTTTTGACAAGCAATAAGCAGCTGCAAAAAAGTATTTCTTAGATTTCAGCCGTCGGCGCCGTGGCCGGAGGAGTGGGAGTAGCCGCACTCGGCGCCGAGCTCGCCGTTCGAAACTCGAAAGGGCCAAGTAATAGAGATTTCTTCCTTCAAGGTCAAAAATATATGGGACCTACGCCATTCGGTTATAAATGATGCGTACTTTAAATAGACGTATCATGCTAAAATTAGTTTTGCGCTGTGCATTTGTTATAAACAAAAAATGCGCTAAAGAGTCATTTTTTTTTATTTTTCGCTTAAAAGTCGAAAAATACGGGAATAGGGATAAAGCAACAAGAGAGAAAAATTGTGCAGTATAATATTACAAAGAAAGTGTACTATTCAGAAGCTCCGCACGGTTAATAGAAGCTCAGATAATTAGAGAGAAAGGGTTAAAATAGGCCTTTTTTTCAAAAAATTGTTTATCAGCCATTTTTTGAGCTAGACTTGAAATTTTGAGAATAAGAAAGTATATATACTATATGTAGGTACTTTAATATATGTAGGTACTGTATACGAAAAAAATTTGGACACTGTAAAGTAATTATTTTTCTTACTATTGCGATCTGAATATTTTGATGACCTAACTTGCACATGCTTCTATTTTGACAATTGAGGTCCGATTTTAATTTTAAACAGCGTTTCAAAAAGTTCACGATACGCGCAATAAAATGTGTTTTGCCGATTTTCTCTAAAATGTGTGTAAGTATGTTAAAGAAGCGGTCAAAGATGGACAAAAACGGTGCTTGTCCTCCAGCGCTTCTCCCCTCGCTTCCCCCACTCTTCGCGCTCTCAGCGTTTTGGTCCGTCTTTGACCGCTTCATTTTATCATACATTTTATCATACTTACACATATTTTAGAGAAAATCGGCAAAATACATTTCATTGCGCGAATGAATCGTAAACTTTTCGAAATGCTGTTTAAAATTAAAATCGGACCTCAATTGTCAAAATAGAAGCGTGTGCAAGTTAGGTCGTCAAAATATTCAGATCGTAATAGTAAGAAAAATAATTACTTTACAATGTCCAATTTTTTATCTTTATTAATTTCCGTATTTTCTAACGGTAAATTTTGAATCGCGTCCTCTATATATCTATCACCGGACAAGTTTTTTGTTCAATCTCGCGTCTCTACTTTCATAATATTTACCCTCTTCTGGTTTTAAAAATTGATAGCCAGTAGAAGTATATCTTATCAAAATTACTCATCTACCTCCATATCTAAATTTAGGACCGATTTTTCTCTGAACTTTGACATATGCTATACAGCCAAATCTTTTAATCTGATTTAAATCAAAACTATAATCAGGAGCAAACTTCTCCAAAGGGGTGATCATATCATTTGATTTATGCGATGTTCGATTGTAAGCATACACTGCTGCATTTACGGCTAAATCCCACATACTTTCTGGCAATTTCGCATCATACATATATGCTCTTACTTTCGGCGTATGCAAGTTAGGTCATCAAAATATTCAGATCGTAATAGTAAGAAAAATAATTACTTTACAGTGTCCAATTTTTTTTCATATACAGTACCTACATATATCTTCTTATTCTCAAAATTTCAAGTCTTTAGCTTAAAAAATGGCTGAGAAGTAATTTTTTTAAAAAAAGGCCTATTTTAACCCTTTCTTTCTAATTATCTGAGCTTCTATTAACTGTACGGAGCTTCTGAATAGCACATTTTCTTTGTAATTTTATACTGCATAATTTTTCTCTCTTGTTGTTTTATCCCTACTTCCGTATTTTTCGACTTCTAAGCGAAAAATTAAAAAAAATGACTCTTTAACGCCTTTTTTGTTTATAACAATTGCACGGCGCAAAACGAATTTTAGCATAATGCACCTATTAAAGTACGCATCATTTATAATCGAACGGCATAGGTCTCTACCTATATCTTTGACCTTGAAGGAAGAAATGTTTATTACTTGGCCCTTCCGAATTTCGAACGGCGAGCTCGGCGCCGATTGCGGCTACCCCCACTACTTCGGCCACGGCGCCGACGGCTGAAATCTAAGAAACACTTTTTTGCAGCTACTTATTGCTTGTCAAAAAGCTTGCTTAAGAGTAAGATCAATAGTTTTACTGTAAAGCTCAAGTCTTGAACTTCAGGAATTCAACTTCAAAATATGGAAAATCACCTTTTGTTATAGCGTTATTGTACATTCAAAAAAAAAACGGATCTCGGTTCCTACTGGTCGTACCGGGTCCATCTGGGGCTTAAAATTTTGATAAAAATCTCACCTATGCAATAAATTTATTTGTAATTCGATTGCACTTAAATATTGTGTACAGCGAATTCATTAATTACGTACTTTATAAACATTTGCTCCTCGGGACGCCCCTGATAAAAATTTTGCAGTTTGCAAAGTAGTATATTGAAATATAACTCTTCTAGAGGACGTACAAAGTTGAACGTCTCTTATAACTCTTTATAATAATAACTCTTCTCTATAATAACTCTTCTAGAGAACGTACAAGTTGCACTAT
Organism: Philotrypesis tridentata; assembly: GCA_018906965.1. Taxonomy (NCBI): domain Eukaryota; kingdom Metazoa; phylum Arthropoda; class Insecta; order Hymenoptera; family Pteromalidae; genus Philotrypesis; species Philotrypesis tridentata. Next base: position 66,563 of record JACCIB010000152.1, on the reverse strand, counting down.
TTGAGATAATTTTTCACGTTTTGCCAGCACTTTGAAAATAACAACTTTTTCAACTTTCGGTCCTTATTGCACAAAAACTAAAGTAGATAGAGAATTCGGATTTTGCACGTTTATAGTACTTATTGAGTATTACTTTTTCGTAGAATAAACGAAAGGTAACATAACTTTTTCAATAATTATAAACAATTTTCAATTTTGGCAGAATTCGCGTTTACTGCCAATTTACAACTAAACTATTAGAGATAGACATATGCCACCGCTGACATTTTTGTGCAAAATTTCATAAGAAACAACTTTTATTTGAAACTTTTTTCTCTGCGAATAATACTTTTCAATACGCAGAGGAAAAACCAAAAAAAAATGCTTAATTCCGACTTTAATTGTTTATAGCGAATTCGCTGTACAAATTCAGCTATTTGCGGACTCGTATTAATAATGTACATACTCTTCCGAATGGTTTAAGCTAATAATATTGCTGTTTAGAATTTTTGCGCGGAAAAATGTTAACTTTATTGGCCTAATGGAACCGATCGAAAAATTGTAAAATCAAGTAAATCATAAATATCTTAGTAATCCACGTATTTACAGCTTCAAACGCTTATTTATTCCGTACATTGTATCGAAACTGACTGAAATACGTACACCTCCCTGTATTTAGCGTACAATATAAGGAGTAAAATTAGTGTAATGATTTGGAGGTAATGGGTATTCCATGAAATGCTCAAATAATGGGAGAAAAAGCGTTTCATCGCAAGTTAGGAACCAAGTATTTCTCATAGCCATTTTCTATTTTATAGGCCAGTTTAGATATTTGGATTTCTACCAGGGAATCGGATAAAACTCGGAAAAATCGTTAAAAAATCGAAAAATTTGGAAAAGTCAGGAAATTTTGGAAAAAATCAGAAATAATAGGAGAGGGGGGAAATTTGAGATAAAAATGAAAAAAAATCGATACAGTTCGGAAACATTTGAAAAACCGATAAAATTTTTATAATAATTATAATAATGTAAGATCCCACGATTGATTGATTATATTATTTGTTAATCGATAATGTTTGCTGAGCGGTTGATTTTCGTGTAGTATACTGTATGACTGTGAATGAGAGCGCTGACGGTGTGATTGTTGTTGCGTACGCCTCGAGTGTATGAATGAAAGTGCTGACTATGTATGTTTGCAATATACCAGTTTTGCGAGCTGGCTGAGCAACGGTATGTGTTAGTTTCAATCTGAGAGAGCAAGTTAGCGTTTTTATTGACGTCAGCGTTCAAAACATCTTTGTAACCTCTCTCTAAGTGGCGAGTTTTGATTGGTCTTCGGTGTCCTCACGTATTAATCATCTGACCAACGCCCTGGTCGGGGATGAGACTTTATAAGCTCAGAGCCCGGTCGGCGCGGGGCCTTTCACAACCAAACCAGGTACCAGTGTGCGTCTAACCTCTTCGCATACGGTAAAGCAAGCTGTTACCGTCACTACGACTTGCCGCTGAAGACTAGCTGACTACTTGGAGCTGTTGAAGAAGACTTTACCAGAGATCGTAAGAGGGTGTCAAGGTACTACCTGTACGCTATCGGAGGGCCTAGAAATCCACTGAACTCTGCAGGCAAGCTGGCATATTTGCTCCGGTCAAAAGTACTGCTCAACTTCAATACATTGCGACGAAAGGACCGCCAACATATCTGGCGTGAGTGGGTGAAGCCGCAGCTTAGATAAGTCTACATAACCTGCCACGACTAGCTCGTGTAGTTTAAGATCACATACTCGCCCTAAGGGAGAAGGGCACTTCGAACTACAGTGAGTGTACAAAAGCGTAAGTTAGCTTCTTTAGTATTATAACAGAACAAATGTACAAGATCAGTAACTACGTAAGATAACTAGTATAAACTTTGAATGAGAAAGTATGAATGGCCCTTTACCGTCCTTGGAAATCTGTCTGGCTTAATAAAACAAAACAATCAGAAAAGAAAGTAGATGTTTAGATGAGAGAAAAATTATTTTGTTAACCAAAGCCCTTTACCCACTAACAAGCCCTTCAGTCCTAAACTAGAGTAAGAACGTATAAAGGACAACTCAGGAGTCCACTTTCAACATTTAAAGACTAGCAGAGCGTGTCCACACTTCTACAGTCGTGTCCGCACTTTTGGGATATCGTGTCCGCACTTTTCAATATCGTGTCCGCACTTTCTGAATGTGCCCACATTTTCCGAATCGCGTCCACACTAAAGGAGGGTAAGTCTGCGGAACTAAATTCGTCCACCCAACATCCTTATAGGACACAAGAGCAACATTCCGCTTCTATTTGATCAAGTCCGCTTTTACGAAGACGTGTCCGCACTTTTCAACAGACGTGTCCGCACTTTTCAATATCGTGTCCGCACTTTCGTACAGACGTGTCCGCACTTTCGTTACGTCCACCTTTTATTATTACAAGCATTATAAGCAACATAAGAGAAGACACGCGGACTAAAGTAATAATAATAAATTATTGTTTAATGATTATTTTAAAAACATAAGGTCTCGGGACCAAAGACATCCTTCCAAATAAAAATAATTATTTGTAGAGAACTCAGGCGGTCCGGAGTCAAATCCGGCCCTTACAATAAAAATTGTATATTTTGTATAATAATAATTATTTCTAATATTTTTACCATAACAATTTTGTGTGTGTACGTGTGTGTATACATAAATATGTAAAAGTGGACTTTTGAATGTATCCCCATGTTAAATAACCCTTCCTTTGCGCATCCAAATGTCCTTTTAGCGCAGTCAAAAGTCCACAAAAGAAATAACCTGTCCTACCATAAATTTGGGCATTCAATAGTCCAGATTTATGTAAATATAAAGAGACAGATAATTATTAATAATTTTAAAAATTATTACCTTTTTAGGTAATAATTTTATAATATTTGAGTTCATTGGGTCATCCCTTGTCGCCTTGCCTTTATTTTTGGTGTCCCCCCAAAATGGCCACACAACGTCCCGGGCCTTTCATATTCCTCCATTAAACACAATTCGTTTTCATCTGATCGCTCATTCGCCAGCTTTCAGTGTCTCCTTAAATTTACATAAATCTGGACTTTTGAATGCCCAAATTTTTGGTAGGACAGGTTATTTTTTTTGACTGCGCTGAACGGACATTTGAACGAGCAAAGGAAGGGTTATTTAGTATGGGGATGTATTCAAAAGTGCACTTTTACATATTTATACACACACACACACACACACACACACACAAAATTATTATCATTAAAATATTACATATAATTATTATTATACCCAATATACAATTTTTATATTAATTATTATAAAAATTTTATCGATTTTTCAAATATTTCCGAACCGTATCGATTTTTTTCATTTTTTTTCATATTTCCCCCTCTTCTATTATTTCTGATTTTTTCCAAATTTTTCCTGACTTTTTAAAATTTTTTTATTTTTTTGCGATTTTTCCGAATTTTTTCCGAATTTTACGGATTTTTTACGATTTCCGAATTTTTACGATTTTTCAGAATTTTCTCCGATTTTTACGAATTGTTTACGATTTTTACGAATTTTCTCCGATTTTTATTCATTTTTGCGATTTTCTAATTTTTTACAATTTTTCCGAATTTTTCCCGATTTTTATTCATTTTTACGATTTTCTAATTTTTTACGATTTTTCCGAATTTTTCCCGATTTTTTTCCGATTTTTTTCGCTGCTTATTTCCGCCGTAAAGCAGATTTTTAATTCTCGCAGGGTTGCCACTACAAAATTTGAAAAAAAAAATTACATTTTGAATAAGCCTTCTTGAAACGGACTCTGGATAAGCAGCTTCTTCAGCCGGACTCTGAATAAGCAGCTTCTTCAACCGAACTCTGGATAAGCAGCTTTTCGAGCCGGACTCTGAATAAGCAGCCTTTTAATCTCAGCCGTCGATACACACATATATAACGGACTCTATTCGCGCGCCATGTATATATTAGGCTGCCCAGTTCCGTGTCCTATAGTGCGAATTTCAAATGACAAAAGCCGTAGCGGTGGGGAGGCTCAGTACGAGTACAACAGATTTTGAATTTTTCAAATCGAATAATATTCAATAGCTCCCACGCGATTTATTTTTTTAAATAGGATATAACATAGGCAAACAAGTTTACGTTTATAACTATGAAATTACAGTCATTTTTCGATATTTTTTTTTCTCAGGCTTATCACCGTGTTCGTAGCAATAGACTCGAAAAAGTTTGGTACAAAAAAGTTAATATTTAAACAAGTTAACAGGTGCGTATTTCGACAAAAACTACTCATCTTTGGAGTCGATTTAAGGATGTTCTCTTGTTCAGTGGAGCCCAACTAGCGGCGCTAAAAGTCTCCTCCTTCCTACGCTTAGTTTCTCTCTTTCCGAGAGGGCTAAGTTGAGCACCCGAAATGCGCAGAGACAAAATTTAGGCTTCTGCACAGTTTTCCGTACTTCTCGTCTCTGGGTCTACGAGTAGTGGGGGTGCATCTCTCTCTCGCTCTCCCTCTGTATAGTATACTCCCCCGTCAGGAAAACTTCCTCCACTCCTTAGTAATACTGATGCTTTCCCCTCACTCTCTGCTACGCGCGCATCAAAATTGACTATTGCTGTGAACTTTAGGTCTCATTATCTTGAAAAATAATACGGATTGCCCAGTTAAAAAATAGTTCACCTTAATCGTTACAGTCTACTGTATTACATACTTAATTTTCATAAGAGTGGTTGGATTTCTAAATCAGAGCTCAAAATATTCTACCTCAAGCGCAGTCGCAGCCTATGTAGCCTGGGTTAAAAAGTCATATTTTGCGGTCTTAATACTCAAAAATTAGCACGATAAACGGGGCTGAAATTTCAACAATGTATCAAGTATACTAAAATCTAACTCTAAGCCAAATTTTATTAATATTCAAGGAATTGTCATTTGCAAGAGAACATCCTTAAGATACCTTCTACTGTTTAAAACTGACTCTATCGCTCGATGATGGTAGATTGGAAGGTTAATAAGAATGCGTCTCTTCGAGCCAAAATGGTTATATTTATGCCAGACGTTTCGGGGTAATATACCCCCTCATCAGTGGCTAAGAAATTAGTATTAAAAATTTTTTTACAAAAAACAAATAGAATATACAAAAACTAAAACAAGTTCAATTACCAAAATTCCAAAAAAATGAGTCGTGAACTACCTCGACGACCCAAGAAAACGCAGACGGCGCTAAAAATTACAATACGCAAAATTTAAATTAAATTTACTAGAAAAATATAATCGTTACAAAAAAAAATTGATACAATGATCGCTACAAAAATTTTTTAACTTACAAAGTGTGACGCTCGAAAAAACTTTTTTACAGAAGGAATAAACGCGACCGGTGCCACTCGGTGGTAATGTGGCACCGGCCAAGGACAGAAGTCAACTAAGATTACAGCAAAAATCGATCCTATATATATGTTGCAATACATCCGTCAAGAAGGATTCTAATACATTTAAATGTGTATACAATGCAAAAATTAAGCGAATATCGTAGCCACGAAAGCCTCAGAGCTCGCTAAGTGTATCCGGAACACATAACGCAACAGAGGTGACACGAACTGTTATTCATGTAGTAGAGCGGAGAGCCCGCGCCGCTCCGCACGCGACGCCCCTACCATAACTGTATCGCTATATAGTACAGTATGGCCAGGCCGTTGCCCTGGCAACCCGGCTCTCCGACCTCCCACTTGGGATGTGCCGCTCCGGCCCGCCAGCCAATCACCATTGAACACGTGTTAGCTGAACTAAAGAGAGCGCGAAGCGGTGAGCCACCTCTCTCCGCGTCCTAGACTCCTGGTACAATCTGCTCGCTACCAAGCCTCCGTAATCACAACATTCGTCAATTAATGTTTATTCGGACTAACCTTTAGATTGGAAATAACATTTTTATAACTGGCTTTGAGGTGGCACGTGTCCTCAGCCCTATTAAGCGTGCCATCGAAAAACTGTATATGGAGCATCTCCGAGAACCGTCTACGGAAAATAGATTGCTCTCTGTCAATTATTTTAATATTGTTAAAATCGAAACTATGACCCGTCTCCAACGCATGTACAGCAAGAGGGGAATTCAAATCCCTTTTTTCTATATACCTCTTATGTTCGTATTGCCTAGTTTTTAAAGGCCGATACGTTTCTCCGATATATGTTGATTCGCAATCGGAGCAATCGATTTTATAAACCACGTTCCGTGTGTCACCTACCAGTTGTGGTACAGTTATGGTAGGGGCGTCGCGTGCGGAGCGGCGCGGGCTCTCCGCTCTACTACATGAATAACAGTTCGTGTCACCTCTGTTGCGTTATGTGTTCCGGATACACTTAGCGAGCTCTGAGGCTTTCGTGGCTACGATATTCGCTTAATTTTTGCATTGTATACACATTTAAATGTATTAGAATCCTTCTTGACGGATGTATTGCAACATATATATAGGATCGATTTTTGCTGTAATCTTAGTTGACTTCTGTCCTTGGCCGGTGCCACATTACCACCGAGTGGCACCGGTCGCGTTTATTCCTTCTGTAAAAAAGTTTTTTCGAGCGTCACACTTTGTAAGTTAAAAAATTTTTGTAGCGATCATTGTATCAATTTTTTTTTGTAACGATTATATTTTTCTAGTAAATTTAATTTAAATTTTGCGTATTGTAATTTTTAGCGCCGTCTGCGTTTTCTTGGGTCGTCGAGGTAGTTCACGACTCATTTTTTTGGAATTTTGGTAATTGAACTTGTTTTAGTTTTTGTATATTCTATTTGTTTTTTGTAAAAAAATTTTTAATACTAATTTCTTAGCCACTGATGAGGGGGTATATTACCCCGAAACGTCTGGCATAAATATAACCATTTTGGCTCGAAGAGACGCATTCTTATTAACCTTCCAATACCTTCTACTGCTTCGATGGCTTTGAAATTTTGACACAGTATTCTTACATTCATGCAGAAACGATTCCAAAAAGAATTTTGCCAAAAAGATTTTAATAACAGGCCTAAAAGTCCAGAGAAAGATTCGGTTTTCGCTCCGAAAAGTAAGTGAAAAGTCAAATTTTTTTCAGGCATAAGCTGATATGATACTTTAACAGCCCTCTTCGCAGCCCTTGCTCCCTCCTGCACAACATATGGAGCTATACGTGCCGTCGTTCTCAGCTATATCCCTTTTTACTTTTCCCGTAAAATCAATAATATTCGAAAATTCAGTAAAATTAAAAAATGTTTCGAAAAGAGGGGTATCAAATAAATATTATAATAAACATTATAATTATAATTTATTATTAATAAATTAATTTAAGAAAAAATTTATTATTATTTAAATACAAACATTAATACAACATAATATACGAGTATTATAATTATAGGAGGTAATTTGTTATTAACAAATTAATTATTAAAAAAAATTTATTTCTAAAGAATAAAGCTAAACTTTAATAATTACATATATTGCAACAAATATTATAATTATATGAAGTAATTTGTTGTTAATAAGATATTGCAAAAAAATTTTTTATTTTAAATGACTAAATAAAACTTTAATAATAATTATGCAAATCACAAAAGATTTGGAAATTAATTTTTTCTACTTAAAAAAAATATGAAAAATATGAAGATTTTTACGAAGATTTTAAGAAGATTTCGTGCTTCGAAAACTTGCATCCGAAAATTGAAAATCTTATTTCAAAACATAGCGCTCGGTAAAAAACGTCATAAATCAGTTAATATTGACCACATCTTGCTCTTTCTTTTTTTAATTTGAGGTAGAAAGACTAGAAAATAAGTTTGGTCCAATCGCCATACTTCTATATACTTTAGTTTATTTGCAAATCGAAAAAAACCATGAAATCGTCGATAACGTGATTTTTTCCATTTGTAAATAAACTAAAGTATATAGAAGGATTCCGATTGGACCAAATTTATTTTCTAGTCTTTCTGCCTCAAATTAAAAAAAGAAAGAGTAGAATATGGTAATTATTGACTGATTTACGGTATTTTTTTCCGAGTACCACGTTTTGAAGTAAGTTTTGCGGCTTCAAATACTTCCATCGGAAAACTGAAATGAATCTTATTTCAAAACGTAGTGCTTGGTAAAAATAGCCATAAATCAGTCAATTTTGATCACATCTTAATCATATGAAGTAATTATATGAAGTAAGTTAAAATAACATTTTTTTACAATTAATTTATTAATAACAAATTATTGTTATTAATACATTAATTGCAAAAAATGTTATTTTAACGAATTTAATAAAACAATGTTTAACTTAATCTACTTTACAATACTTTATTTTTAAATATAAAATCTTCTACTGTTTTTGCAAAGAATCACGATTGCAATTTTTAAAAAGATTTCTGTGCTTTTCGACGATCTGCATTATGTTCTGCCTAACATTTTCCTTTTTACTTAAAAAACAATTGTATTGAGAGGCAAGTTGTACACCTCTTTCTGCGTGGTCGTTAACCACTTCTAGAGCTTGTACAACTTCTTTAGCTTCTCTAAAATCCTCTCTGGTTTCCCAATGTTGGGGATCAACATTTAAGAAGCTAACTTGCAAACTTATCCAAAGATAAGTCATCAACTCCGTATTTTTCCAATAAATTGAAATCTGCTTTCAGTAAAAGTTTATCGTCCTTTAAGAGACCTGAGTTAATCGCATTGCAAATGAGAATTTTGCATTCTCGAGACACTTCATCATCAAAGAGAGTTAATGCGATTAACTCTTCTCCTAGGTACCATAAATTCTTTCTGAATTTTTTAAACACAGGTTTAGAAATATTTTTGTTGATGCTGCCGAACTTCACTGTGTCTTTTAAAAATTGCAGATCTATCCTTGGTGCGATTTCCGGAATATTGGTTTTAAACCAGGCCTTTTGATACACTAAAGTAATAAAAAGGCACATATTCCGGAAACCGACCAATTCATTCGATGTTAATTTAAACTGCTGTCTAAATAAAAATATTTTAAGCGAATAAATCGCTTTCGCCATCCAGCGAGCGTGATGAATGGCGATAAGGGCCTTGAATTTTAAACCCCCTTCCAATTTCCCTCCTAGAAATATGACTATAAGCTCCAAAAACTACTTATAGTCACCTCTAGATAATGGAGTCTGAAAAAAATAAGTTTTTTATTGTATTAAATAGTAAATTAATTTTCAAATAACTGTATAATTGTGTATATTATACTTTTTACCTGAAGCTGTTGCCTTGCAGAATCAAGATTTTGCGCGTCGTTTTTGACGTGTTCAAAAACTTCCGCATCTTCCATTCCCGACGTGAAGTTTTCCGTATTAATACGGTGCCACTCCATTAGATGCGGTCGTATCAAAGACGAGGCCGCATACTTCATGTGCAATATCCCATTCTTTGAGCAGTTTTACGACTGCTTTTGCCTGCTCTTCTCCTGTTCCCCTTGATATTTTAGGAACACCAATCATCTGCTTGGTGTCCTTGCCCGTACAAAACACTGGACGTCGCTCAATCTTCCCGTATTTGTCGTCAGGATCTTGAAATTGTTTGCCATCCCAACGCACAAAAAGACGCAAAGCATGTTCTTCTACAAAGCTATCTTTTATGTCTTTTGAGAGGCTTTCTCGATGGCGCAATCGTGATAGGCGAATCGATTCTGGGCTTACAAACAATTCATCGATATCTATTCCAAGGTTATGGGCCATGGCTACGTAAATCCGAGAAGCATCCCGATTACTTACTCTTGCCCGATCAAGTCCAAGAGTAAGATCACCCGTTACGATCTTTCTCTTTTTTGGCGCACTCGAACGCTCGGGAATCGAAAAATCATCATCGTCTTCTTCAGAGTCCCATTCGAAGGCCTTATTTATATAGTCAAGATCATCCTCGGGAAGCATGCAGTCCATCAAATTAAATGATTTGACAGATTGCTTAGTTCTCCGAGCACCTGGAAAGAAAATTATTGTAGAACGAAAGAATTATTTAGTGTTATCATTGCGAGAAAAAAATCCGAAATTCATACTTCAAAACGCGCTACTCGGAAAAAATACCGTAAATCAGTCAATAATTACCATATTCTACTCTTTCTTTTTTTAATTTGAGGCAGAAAGACTAGAAAATAAGTTTGGTCCAGTCGGCATCCTTCTATATACTTTAGTTTATTTACAAATGGAAAAAATCACGTTACCGACAATTTCATGGTTTTTTTCGATTTGCAAATAAACTAGAGCATATAGAAGTATGCCGATACGACCAAACTTATTATCTAGTTTTTCTACCTCAAATTAAAAAAAGAAAGAGTAGAATATGGCAATTATTGACTGATTTACGGTATTTTTTTCGTGTACCGCGTTTTAAAGTAAGATTTTCGGCTTCGAATTCTTCCATCGCAAAACTGAAAATCTTATTTCAAAACGTAGCGGTCGGTAAAAATAGCCATAAATCAGTTAAATTTCATCATAGCTTACTCTTTCTTTGTTTAATTTGAGGCAGAAAGATTAGAAAATAAGTTTGGTCCAGTCGGCATCCTTCTATATACTTTAGTTGTTTTACAAATGGAAAAAACCACGTTATCGACGAATTCATGGTTTATTTTCGATTTGCAAAAAAACTAAAGTATATAGAAGGATGCCGATTCGACCAAACTTATTTTTTAGTTTTCCTACCTCAAATTAAAAAAAGAAAGAATACTCGGAAAAAATATACCGTAAATCAGTCAATAATTGCCATATTCTACTCTTTCTTTTTTTAAGGGGTTATGCCTGAGTTAAAATTCAAAAAAATCAAAATTTTTTTTATTTGATTTTTTGAAGGAAAATTTACTATAGAATAAGCTGCTGAAATCCTTTTTGACCGAAAAAATTACGTTACAAAGTTATAGGCAAAATACTAAAAAAATACAATTTTTCAAAATTGCGTATTATTTATATTTTGTGTTTTGTGTTATAGCGCTTTTGATTATTCAAAACAATTGCGATTTTATAGGAAATGTAACATTAAATGTGTTTACAAACTCCTTTTAAAAACACAATTTTATTAAAAAAAAAAAAAACAAATTATTTACTGGATCATTACATATTAGCATACTATAAATACCTAATTTTTATAAAATCATATATTGTTTTATTTTGAATATTTATAATACAATAAATTTAAAATTTAAATTTAGTCTTGTAATATTTTAATCAAACTTATAAACGGTTAAAAACATACGTACAAATTTAAATTGAAATTACCGTCTAAAAACGTGGCACCTACAGCATATGGAAAAGGAACTCACTGTTTTACCGACCTTATCGAGTTTGCATTCAGACAGCTGTTTCGTCTGCTGTCTGTAGTCTAGTACAAGCTGGATGTTGTGCTGTTGTGATAACTTCTGAGTCTACTAGTCTTCAAATTTAGATAAGTATTTGGACTATAAACGACATATTATTTGTGAAGACTTTGTTCTTTGTGAGTGTATTCTTTATTTTTAGGTGTACGGGCTATAAATATCATGTGCACGACAAGATGCATGTGTATTAGATGGCCTCAAAGCAGCTCAAAGTCTACTATAATTGTTAACAATCCTGTCAAGTAATCGGTAAGCAATGACAAAAATTATATTCATATAAAATATGCTGAGTGTGAATGCGTATCAAAAACTTAAATTTCAATTTCAGCTTTTGATACTGGTATATCAACACGAACAGCACCCGGGTCTCCATATATTCCATAATATTTAGGTATTTTATGCCAAAATATAAAATAAATATGCCAATCAGTTCATGTAAGTACTACTCGATAAGTATACATAAGTGTCTTGTTTAAACTTTAAATACATTTTTCTCAAGTTTTGAATTTTTATGATTTTAGATCACTTGCCGCAGGATTTTTCAGGAACCATCAGCCCAATCAAGCTGAAATTTTTTGGAGAGCTTCAGGGAATCCTTCGTCACTGCTTGAACGGAGGGAAATTGGCTAAGGTAAGTTTAAAGAATGTTACGCATATGAACATATGCATAATTCACTATAATTATGAATATTATGACCTTATGTGTTTCTCAATATTTAAAATTTTTATTTTTCAGTAATCCCTTCCGTTCAAGCTGAGGAGAAAGACATTTAGAAGAAATTCCATCCAGTTTGGTTTGGATTCATCACCCGGATGATGAGAAATCATGCGGCAAAGGAGAAAAAGTACTAAAATTTAATGCTTCACACATGGGATTGTTTAAGCAGTAAGTATAGATATATCATGCTTTAAAAATATGCAAAATTACAATGAATATGTATACTTGAACTACGAAAAAGATTTTTTATGATACTACTTATATATAATTTTTTTTGCCTATTAACTGATGATTTATTTTTTTCAGGTTTAACTCAGGTATAACCCCTTAATTTGAGGTAGAAAGACTAGAAAATAAGTTTGGTCCAATCGCCATCCTTCTATATACTTTAGTTTATTTCAAATCCAAAAAAAATTACGTTGTCGACGAATTCATGGTTTTGTTCGATTTGCAAATAAACTAAAGTATATAAAAGCATTCGACCAAATTTATTTTCTAATCTTTTTACTTCAAATTAAAAAAAGAAAGAGTAGAATATGGCAATTATTGACTGATTTACGGTATTTTTTTCCGAGTACCGCGTTTTGAAGTATAATTTTCAGTCGCAAATGGTAGAAATAGAGTAGATAAATTATTAGTAAATTTATTGAGTGCTTACCTCCTCTAAGCCTTTCGTTGTCGGTTAATTCTCTGAAATCAGCAGTGTCGATGATTGTTTTGAGATTCCCGCTTCTATCTTGTTGTTGGGCCATCAGAAAATCCAGAGCGCCCTTGTCCTCCATTTCGTTAGCTTTGGCGCCGTTGGAAATATCAAATAATTTGTCCAGTTTACAGGCAAAGTTGCTTTGTTTTATGGACTGCGCTACACTTTTGCTGTTCAGATGTTTTATTGCCAGCTGGTGTTCACGATGAATCTTTTCCAATTTATTAATGGAAGCAGATTCATTATGTGTGGGAATCCCCGCATGCTCCCAAAAAATAGCAACGTTTCTTATCGCTATAGTTGCCGATTTTCGATGAGGTTGTTTACCATTTCTTAATTGATGGTAATATATCTGCAGCACTTCACGATTGGACGGTAGTTTGGAGCCCCGGAGATCTTCTTGTGTATGTCCAACTATAGCAATTTCTGTTGTTGCTCGTGAGTTTGGCATGTTAATTTTTCAATGTCAAAACCACTTAATTGAACACTTTTGCCGTTATTAACTGCGAACTTAACTGCGGAACTGTATAACTGCGGAAGTCAGCGTTGGAGGTAGGAAGTGCACTGCTTCGCTGTTGCAAGTAAAATGACAGTTCTGCAAACCTCTCTCAGTTGCTCGGGTCATTTGCTGTTTACTTGCACCGAAAATGAGGGGCGTACCTTCGACCTTCGTTACTTTTAGAGCGAGAGAGAGAGAGAGAGGGAGAGGGAGAGGAGAGGGATAGGGAGAGAGGGAGAAGGAGAGGGAGAGAGAGATAGAGAGAGAGAGAGAGAGAATGACGTGCTTTCCTTCTTATTGAAATATTCCGTGACGTCACGATGTGAATTTCGATGTGAGCATTGGTATATCTATATAGTATACAGTAAGAACTACGAGTAGCCAAGGCTTAAGAAAACCCTTGAGTGCGAGTGAGAAGCATAAAAAAGTGCATAAGTGCGACAGAGACAGACTGTCCCCCTAAATTTTCTCTCGTTTGTTTTGCACGGGCTGGCGATGGGTCTGTCGTCGGCCTAATCTCGAAGGTTATGGATGGAGGGACGGAAGAAAGAAAATTGAGGAAGAGAAAGTTTGTCTCTGTCGTACCTGGTCGTACGTACGCATTCGCCTATGCTTCTCACTCGCACTCACGGGTCGTGCTATGTCTCGTATCCACGGAGTTCTTACTGTGCTGTCGGGGTCGGAAGCAGCCAGGGAGAGAGTCCTATAGCGGGAGGTCCCGAAAAGCCAAACCCTATCATAAAATTTAACGAGTATTTATGCCGAGGATAATGATGCTTATTATTTCGTTGCACTGCTCATAACTTTCTTCAGTAGCGTTGCTACACTAGGTCACAGATCTTTGCAATCGCTTGGGAGCTATTAAATATTATTCGATTCGAAAAATTCGAAATCTGTTGTACTCGTACTGAGCCTCCCCACCGCTACGACTTTTGCCATTTGAAATTCGCCCTATAGGACACGGATCTGGGCAGCCAAGTATATATACCTACACTGGATCCAGTCTCCCTCCACCTTTTCGGAGACGGTCCCACTTGAGTATAGTATAACTATACCCAATCATCCTAACTCTACACTATAGTCCGTCGTTCAGCGTGTACCGACTTTGTCTAATACAAACAACACGTGCGCTCCGGTGGTTTATTTTCAAATCGACCCTCTGAGTCCGAGATTTTATTACTCCGAACGGCTCAAATTTTCTTCAACATCAAAGTATGACCCCATACTTTCTCTCGCCATTATCTTAAGCCAAAGGAAAACTCCGACAGATCTCACCCAAGCACCGTAGTTTTTAATTTTAATGAACATTATTCTACTTAAACGTATAACTTTTATTTTGTAATTTATTTACTTTGCGTTATCATAAGATGTTCACACAGACTTACTTGACATTTTATCCTTGACTCTGGATAATTTAAGAGTGTAGACGTCGTCATCACTCTCTATTCTCTTTGTCTGAGATAGATTTTTTTCACACGCCTTGCAAAAATCTATGTATTTACATTACTTCACACACCTTGTAAAATTCGATGATTTATTTTACACACCTTGCAAAATTATTTATAGATTTTATACACAATTATGGACGTTATACACATTACAAAATTTCTTCTACAATTCACTCAATTAACAACAAATAACAGCGCGCAGTGGAAGCGCACTGGGCTCATAACCTGATGGATTATTGTTGTTGTTAAGGTGAAGGTAAAACACAATAATTATACAGCTATGTAAAATGTAAAATACTCTTTATTAGTAACACTATAGCCATTAGCTGTCACAGCTAGAATTAATAAATCTCATAGAGGGACTACTCCATAGGTCTCAAGGAGTGGGAAGAGAGAGAACGCAGTGCGAACGTTTCTTCTATGCATATACGCTATGCTCTACGTCGAGCAGGCTTCTAATACTATATACGTATTGTTTGTGCGTACCTCTCGCTGGAGCCCTCCCGCGTCCCCGAGAGGCCACTTTGGGAAACTTCCCTCTCCACCGCTCGGGCCCCCAAGTGGATGCATGACATTATCCTATTCTGTGTAATAAAGTGTGCTAGTGCGAATAAATACATCTTCCCTAACTGGCGCTCCCTCATTTCAAACCCCAACTACAACACGTATATATACGCATATACATATCTGTATATCTAACATTAAAGCTGTCTTCTTCTATTTTTGTGCTATTTAGTCTAAAATTTTTATTTATTTCGTAGTGTGCTATACATATGCTTCCAAAGAATAATCGATTTGAGAAGCATATGCATAGCTCATCATAAGCGAAAAGAAAAAACGTTTCAAATAATTCAAAAGTACAAGAAAAGACCTTTAATTTGACATATTGAACGTTGGAATATTGATTTAACATACGGCGTGCTTCTTAAAATTGTAGGAGAATGAAAAAGTAACTTTTGATTGGCATACGGTGCCAATGTTCTACACCCATACATCTTTTTTCGTATATCCTAAGGAGTTTAAAAAGCCTAGTCTGGTCAGTGTGCCCTCAAAATTAGTCAGTTTCCACTTTTGAGCAAAAAAGAGTTCAACTCTCCGTAGATTTCCTCATGCTTGTTTTCAAATATTACTAATACGATTAACACCGGCACACACAAAAAATTATTATTACTTTTGACCAGATCTACATATCTACATGTATTTTGATCCGCTGAATTAAAATCCGGTGTTAGTTTGGCCCGTACACTCTCAAATTTTCAAATCAATAATGAAAAACCCCTCAAAATCACGGAAAATAGGGCAAAATCAGTCAACCTAATTCGACGCTGAAAAAAATGTTTTCGATCAACTAGCCAATGTTCTTTTATGTACATTGATCCGCTGGATCTAAATCCGTAATCTATTGGGCGCATACACTCTCGGAATTTCGAGTAAATAACGAAAAAGTACCCGAAAATCGCGGAAAATAGGGAAAAATCATAGTAGTCAACCTAATCTGAAAAAATTTTTTTATGTATTTTGATATGCTGGATCCAAGTCCAGTATTTGTTTTGTATGCAAAACCTCAAAACTTCGAGAAAATGGCAAAATCCGTAAAAAGTCGCTGGAAACCGTGAAAAATCGAATTTACAAACGTTGGTAGGTGTTAGAAAGTTCTCCTATTAGCGTGTTATACATAATTTTAGTACATTTTGAATCACTAGAGAAATATATGAGAAATGCTGCTCATACAGTTCTTCAGCTTTTGTAGTGGATTCATCATTCCTCAAACCTATGTAATGGATTTCTCTTTCTCTCTTTGCTGTTAGTACTTAAGTCTGTCTTTAAGGGGAACTAGCCACCTTAAATTGTCAAAAATAAAAATTTGAATTTTATTTTCATATTCATCTAAATTTGTTTAAATAATTTATTAAATAATATTATAAACTAAGAAATAATGTAAGGAACGAAAATTTGTTTGTGTACTATATTCCAGGTATAATCAGTGTTCGATGAACAAAATTGACTTCTTTGGATCAGGACATCCAAAAGCACTTTTCTAAAGATAAATCTTCTTCAAATACACTAACTTAGGGAATGAATGTAGGAATTTGAAAATAAATTGAATTTACAAAAGTTATTTACAATTTTCTAAAAAAATTTACTGAAAAATTAAGAAAATATAAATTATTATATTCAAATTGTCAAAAACTTTTATAAATTTAATTGATTTTCAAATTTCTACACTCATTCCCTAAGTTAGTGTATTTGAAGAAGATTTACAAAAGTACTCTTGGATGTTCTGATCCAAAGAAAGTTGTTCATCAAACACTTCACCCCCCCCCCCTTGAAATAGATAGTTTTTTCCCTGAAAAGTGTCAGTAAAGTAACTTTTTTCCCGTTGAGAATTAGGGTTATAGGTCTATTTTTCCCTAGGGAAAAATGAGTATCCACTTTTCCCGCTAATGTACACAGTTCTATATATAAGCGTGTATATGTTGTGACGGGGATCCCGTCAAGAGCTGCTCTCCTGGATACCACCCGATTAAGAGAACTAAGTCTTATACTCGGTGGTGCTTTCAGTATATGCAGCCAGGCAGAGGGCAGACAGCCCGTACAGCGCGAGCTAGAGAGAGAGAGAGAGAGAGAGAAGGAAAAGACGACACGGCGACGACAGCAGCGCGCTGCAACGCACAGCTGAGAAGCAGCAGCAGCACGAGGCTAGAGCGAGAGCGAGAGAGAGAGAGAGAGAGAGAGAGAGAGAGAGAGAGAGAGAGAGAGAGAGAATGGGGAATACAGCTCAGCGTTGAGTCAGTGCGAGCAAGAGAGAGAGGGAAACTTAAGGACGTTCTTCTAGTATCGTCCCTGTCAAAAGTTTACGAAGTATCTGTATGCCATATGTACGAATGTTTTCCCTGTGCGGCAAGAAAAATTTTTACTACGACTATACCAGTATACCCCTCACTAACACATCTATGCTCGTGTACGTATACACCAACACGTGCGTTTTGAAGAGAAAGTGCCAAAGGGGCAACGTTGTACGTAGTGACAGTGTAAGAGAGAGAGAGAGAGAAAGAGTGAGGAGGGGGGAGAGAGAAGTACAGCGAAAGAGAGGGCAGCTAAGCTAAGGGTTGCCAAGTGTCCACGCGCTCTCTCCTGTAATTTTGAAAGATCTGTCAATTTTTATGTTGCGATAGCTGTATCTTTTAAAGGAGCCTGGATTGCCTATATAAACAAACTTGATAAATGTTTCTGAAAACTTCCAGAATAACATAGTTTAATTACAGCAATAGTTTGTGAGATCTCACGTCATAATAGTGAAAAATGTCCCAAAAAAAGTGTTTTTCCATAAGAACCAATGTTAACTTTAACATCAAATATCTCGCAAATTCACCTGGCTTGCCACTATATGACCTTAACATTTTTTGTTCAGAATACTTAGAGGAAGCTGTATCTAAAATTTTACAAAAAAATAGTGAAATTTTTTTCATAGAAGAACGTCCTTAAGACGAAGCATGCGAGTCACGAGGCGAACGCGCGCGAGCGACTGCCGCCATGTTGGCGTGCGAGAGAACAAGAATGACTGAGAGAAGGATAGCGAATGTATGTAGGAGAGAATGGGATATAGCCAGTCAGAAGAGAGTGGAGGCAGCGTGCCGCAGAGTACATGAAATTGGGAAAAAGTGGAGTGCTACAGTCCGATCCACAGCGCGCGCGCGAACAACATGAAATAATGTCAGAGTGCGGTAACGTAATCAGCAGTAAACTGCGAACGCAACGACTGTAAAGCCAGACATATGTGAGCGACGTTTTTGTATTTCGCGCGTCTACGAGAGAAATAATCGAGAGAGCGCAAGAGCATCAGTGTGATATATGATGTGGTTGCGTGCGATATTTCGATTCAATGATACGAGCGATCTGACGGAAAACGTGTGAGTGCGAGCGAAATTGAGACAGACGCCGCGAACGGGTAGAGACGCCGAACGGCGATGAGTGAGTCAGTATCCATTGGGCCTTCTAGCTGAGTAGTGTGCAAGGAAAACCAGAGCAAATCCCCTCGTGTGAAAATCGATTCTAAGAGTATTATTTGCTTCTCGCTTCAACAGGGTTCCAGACAACACCAGAACGTGAGGACGAGCTGAGCGAGTAGAAACAGGTAGAGTATTTTTCTCTCGATTTCATCAAGAGCTTTTGTCAGAGTTATAGCCAGTCCGCGCGTATTGTCGGTGAGCTTGCCTGAGTACGTGCCGCTTGTCCGTGATCAAACCATCAATTTCTTTTTTTTTTGAACAAATATTTGTGTTAATCTTATATTATATTGTGCATACGATTATTTTGCGTGTTCCCTTCTTACATCTAGCCCGCGACCTAGAGTACAAGAAGCTCTCCAGCCGAGGCAAACAAAGTAAAACAGAGATCGCGTCCATTTCCATATTAAACACGATGTCGCGGTCTACATTTTTAGGTGTCATTACGAGGTGCAAGGCCCCCTACAGGACGGTCGATTCAGAGCGTCACAATGTGTGTGTGTGTGTGTGTGTGTGTGTGTGTGTGTGTGTGTGTGTGTATTCCTATATTATATAGTTTTGAGCTGAAGTGGAATTCAGCCCCTCGCCGCCCTTCAGTCGCCCCCTCAAATAGACCTAAAATTGTTTCAAAAGTTTGGTTATTTTTTAGGATTTTTAACCCCCCTCGCCCCCCATCGCCCCCCCCCCCTCACTATATGTAATGATTATAAGAGTATGTATAAGCTATTTTATTCTGCTTATAATATAGAAATAAACAGAAAAGTAAGTACAAATGATATTAGTGAATCGTATAATATTATATTTGAATAGTTGAACCTCACTACTCGCTCCGTAAAGTACAGATTAAATACTCTACTATTTCCACACCACCATATACATATAAAGGAATACATTGTTGGAGATGACAGGTGGTGGCTCAAGGCCACATGTGAAGGTGATAGATAGAGGGCTACATAGAGGGCTACATAGAGGTTACAACATGAGAAGGAAATAATTGTAAGTGAAGAGTTTTTATTGAAGGCTGTAAGTGCAAGTTGCAGGGATCATGATTGGAGGAAACAAGTGGAGGATGTAGGTGATAGGAGAAGGTTAGAAACGATAATGGGAGGGTAATGCTGATAGATGGAGGCTGCATGCCATAAGGAGATTGGATGATACAATTAAAAGCGATTTGTGAAGGCTGTACATTATTGGAAGCGATAGGTAGAGACTGGAGATCATGGGTCGCGGTGACAGGTCGAGGTTGAAGGACATAGGTATAAAGTGAAGGACACGAATGGAAGCAATAGGTGGAGGGTGAGAGTGATAAGTAATTACTTGGGGGTGTTGACAACATGCGGGGATGAAAGCTGTAGGATGAAGAGATAATGATTGAAGACAATATTGAAGGGTGATGGCATCATGATTGGAGGCGATAGATGGACAGTGAAGGGATTATGATTGAAGGCGGTAGGTGGTGAATCTGAGTGATAGGAGAAGGGTGGAAACTATAGGTAAAGGGTGAAGAGAGGGAGGCTGAGGGATGCGATTGAAGATGATGGGTCAAGGGTGATATGCGAATCATGACTTAATGTAATAGATGAATGTTTGAGGTTATGGTTGAAGATGATACGTGAAAGCTCAAAGTCATAGGTGAAGGTGATAGGTAAAGGGTTACATAGGGTTAAAGGGTTATAGGCAGAGGTAATAGGTGGAAGTGAAACGGTGATGATTGGAAGTGATAGGTGGATTCTCCAGATAATTTGTGAAGATGATACGTAAAACGTGAAAATCGTAGGTGGTGGTTGAAGATAATAAGTAGATGCAAGAGGTGAAAGGTGGAGATTCTAGGGGCAAGATGAACGGATAGAAGGGACATAAAAATATTATGATTAGAAATGATTACTTGAGGTTGTTGATAATATGCGGAGATAAAAGTTGGACGGTGTAGGGATAATGATTTAAGGCGATAAGTAAAGGATGAAAGGATCATTGCTAGAGGCAATAGATGGAGAGTGAAGGTATCGTATTGCAGGCGGTAAGTGGAGAGCAAAAACGATAGGTAAAGGGTAGAGACGATCGATGGAGCCTGAGGTATATGATTGGAGGTAATAGGTCGAGGGTACAGGTGATAGGCGCATCATGACTTAATGCAATATGTGGTTGTTGGAGGTTATGGTTGGAGATTATGTGGAAACTTAAAGTCACAGGTGAAGGTGTTAGAGGTGAAATCATTATGATTTGAAATGATAAGTTCAAGGTCTGCGAGAAATTGAAGCTACATACATACATCCATACATACATACATACATACATACATACATACATACATATATATATATATTAGGGTGACACAAAAATGCACGTGAGTGCTGAATCCCGTTTCCCATTAGCCTAACCGATAGTCTAGAAGCCGACGAGGCCGACCGAGTTTTTATTTTTTCGATTAAACAATTTTTCGTGCTGTCGCGAGCCTTGCAAAGTTGACTAAATTTTTGTGATCTAGTGTAGTAAAATGACTGAAAAAATTAATGAGGGGATAAACAGAACAATACACAGTATTAGTACGATTTATGGTAGGGTATGCGGGGCTCTCTAGGTACCTCCGACATCTGGCTCGACCGAGGGTTCGAATTTTCCTCCGCAGCTACCTTTTTTTTCCCTCTTTCCTTTCCTTCCAAATTTCGGCACTGCGTAGTACGGGTGCTCAACTTAGACTTTTCGGAAAGAGAGAAATCAAGCAGAGGAAGAGGGAGAGTCGCAGCGCCGCTAGTTGTGTTCCACTGAGTAAGAGAACATTCTTAACCAGCATCTACAGTACTGTACGAGTATACCTGGAGTATACATACAGCCAAGATCCACGGCCGTCGAACATGTGTCGTGTCTCTGCGCTTCGGGCAGCAAGGGTCACTAGAAGTATCATGTCAGCTTATCCTCAAAAAAAATTTACTACTTTCACCTATATTTTTAAACTGAAGCCGTTACTTTATTTGATTGTACTCGCCATTCTAAACACTTTTTCTGAAAAATTTTTTCGGAAATCACTTTTACATGAATGTGAGGTTACTGTGTTTAAATTTGAAGGCTCTAGCAGCAACGGAACGGACCTTAAAAAGCCTCCAAACATCAAGCATTTTAGAGCAAATCGGCACCTGTTCACTTTCTTAATTATTATTATTTTTTGACCAAACTTTTTCCAATCTATTGGTATCTATGCTGTAAGAAGATTACTGAAGGCAAATGTGAAATAGCTTTAATAGTTTGTAAGTTATGTTCAAAAACGTAAGAACACCTGCTTACCCTACGCTAGTCCCTATTAAAAACTTTAAGTGCTGGCGACAGCACGAAAAATTGTTCAATCGAAAAAATAAAAACGTGGTCGGCCTCGTCGGCTTCTAGACTATCGGTTAGGCTTATGGGAAACGGGATTCGGCACTCACGTGCATTTTTGTGTCACCCTAATATATATATATACATATATATATATAGACATACATAGGTCTTTATGTTTTTTAGTAAAAATACTTTGAAAGTCATATATATCTTCCTATATTATATAGACGTATATATGATTTAGGATGCCGAACCCCTCCGCATACTTCTCCACTTATCCCATCACTTTCTCCTCTGAATATCTTTTTAGTATTGTTTTTTGTGTTAAATTTATTATCTCAATTATTTCGTAAAATATTTAGTAATTAAATGAATATAAAAAATATTTAGTAATTGGATGAATAAAAAAAGACTCCCATAAACTATTTAGTATAAGGTATACAATATAGTTTGTTCTCTTGGTTTACTATACAAAAAAAGTGCTACAGTGGTGTACCGACAGAGTGTGTGGCACGCACACACGGCAGATGTGAATAACATATATACATGCTGAATAAAGCGTTCATGTGCGTGAAAGTTGCTTCGCGGGATGAAGTAGTTCCGCGATCAATATATCCACCATATCTACCAATACACAAATCAGTTGATTTGTGCATTGGTAATGGAAGATTGAGGTACGGATGTAAGAAAATAATTATGAAAAATATATCGTCGCTTCCAACGAAGACCACTGTTCAAAAAGGTCAATTTTCAATGGTTAGAGTGTTATAAGAAATTGAAGCTACTGCAACGTATGGTAAATTTTGCATGTGGATGAAAGTACAAATTTATCAAAGTTTAGATAAGTTTATATTATTCGCGGACGTTCAATGGTTAGAGTATTACAATAAATTGAAGCTACTGCAACGTATGGTAAATTTTGCATGCCGATGAAAGTACAAATTTATCTAAGTTTCGATAATTTTATATTATTCGCAGACATTAATGTAGCATTGAATTTAGGCGTATATTGAAGTTGCTAATCTTTATTAGAAGCGACGACATGGTTTTACAATATTTTTTACGCATTAAATAAAGCCGCGTTTGTTTACGCGTAACGTTACATTCAAAAACGAGCTTTGCGAACGACGCCATGCACATAATTAACTTTGCTCTAACATTTGCACCAATTACTCATCGATACCAAACTGATTGTTGATGCATCGTTTGGATCCGTGAAAAGCGCGATAAATTCACTGTGCCCCACACCCCAACAAAAACACATACAGAAAGAGAAGCAGCAAACACCTTACAGCTTCTTAGTTATGATGTGTATCTATATATATCTGTACATATAGTTAATAGTTAATATATATAGATAATATAAGTACACTCGCAAAGTATTCATATACACACACACACGCACTCACGCACACATACGCATACCCGCATGCTTGCACACACATACACACTCATAGGGAAAGCCCGAAACGCTGTATAAGCTATAACACGTAGTACACTGCGTTAAGGGCCTGAGAGTGGGGGGCGAGAAGCTCCCTACCTACGCACACAGTATACAAGAAGCTATGATCTCGCTGTAAGTCAGCTGCGTAGAGACTATCGGTAGTGGGGGACTGCGCGCCCCTCAAACTCTGCCCAAATTCTGTGACACCTTCCCCTCCTCTGCTTTTCAAATTTTCAAGCAAACCCCCCATACCAATTCAAGCGCTAGAACGTCCGTAAAGATGTTATTCACATAAAAAAAGTGTTCTTGTAATTTTTCGTAATATAGCTTCTTTTCTGAGCTAAAAATCGATAAAATGACTTTAAATAAATTGCGACGTATCAATAAATATTGCTTCGTCGTTGAAATTGTTATACAGCTGACGAGCTCCGTAGGCGAGTTGACAGCTCCTGTAGCGGAGCCAGCGCCGGCGGAACTCGCGAAAAGTGTCTCTGCTCGACCTCGTGCGGAGCGCGGGATGTGACGCAACTAATCACATCTGCGCGACCTGCCGTCGTTCGAGAGAGGGAGAGCAGCAGGAAGTAGCGAGAGCAGCGCTCACGGTCACATGCATGTGACATAGGCTGGAATTCATAGTCGACCCTCACCCTCACCCTCAACCTCCAACTCTTGAGGGGCCGTTAATTGGAAGCCCGCATTTAAGAATGGTGTCCAGACTTCACCAGAAGTCCAGAATTAGAATCGCGCGAAAATTCGAATATTTCAGCTAAGAAAGTTACTAAAATAAATACAATAATTATTTGCAAATAAATAAAATACAACTTATTATGAATAAATAATCTTTTTACATGAATTAAAACTACGATAAATGTATACTATCATTACTTGATTGGCGCGAAAATTTGAATTGCATACTAATTTTAGTATCTTTTAAATCAAAAGAGGAAAAGTTACTAGAATAAAAATGTTTTGCCATAAATTAAAAATATAAATAATCAATTATACTAATTTTAGCCATAAAATATATAAGTAGTGAACAAAAAATAAATATATGGTAATATCTTTTAAATCATAAGAAGACAAGTTACTAGAACAAAAAGTTTTTCCATAAATTAAAAATATAAATAAATAATAAGACGTTTTTAAAACCAAATCTATATATATATATAAAATGATAATATGACAAATATTCCCTCAATCCATCAGCATCATTGTGTTATATATGCACGATTACGTGTATAATGCGTCATTGGGCTTCATATGTAATGTACCGAATCCGATAAAAGATTACCTATGCCGTTTTTTAATATGTGATATCTACATTTCAAGAGCACGCACCTTTTACTATTAATCAACGAATAACAAAGTTTCGTTTCGTATGACGTGATGACGGTCACTCAGGGTCAGAGAGGACAAGCTCTTACAATAACAGACTGTCATTCTTAAATGCGGGTTTCCATGCATAAC
This sequence comes from Philotrypesis tridentata, assembly GCA_018906965.1. Taxonomy (NCBI): domain Eukaryota; kingdom Metazoa; phylum Arthropoda; class Insecta; order Hymenoptera; family Pteromalidae; genus Philotrypesis; species Philotrypesis tridentata. Next base: position 41,661 of record JACCIB010000152.1, on the reverse strand, counting down.
GGCCCCTCAAGAGTTTGAGGGTGAGGGTGAAGGTCGACTATGAATTCCAGTCATAGTATGAGTGCGAGAGACAGAGAGAGTGAGAGAGAGAGAGGGAATCAGAGTGTAAGCGAGAGAGAGAGAGAGAGAGAGAGCATCGAGCGTACGAGAGAGTGAGAGAGGGGAGGGGAATGAGCGTATGAGAGCGAGAGAGGGAGCGAGCGCTCGGTAGAGCGCGTGAGTGCAAGAGAGAGAGAGAGAGAGAGAGAGAGAGAGAGAGAGAGAGAGAGTTTTCCCGCCATCTTGGTCAAAGTTACCGGTGTGTTTAAGAAAGGAGGTTATTGAAGCAGGTTCTCAGTGTCTGGAAAGTTGTCGTTGTTCTGAGAAGGAAAGAAGTATCTGGAGTTTGGTTGGAGAATTTATAGAGGAAAGTTCGTGAGCGAATTTCGGTATTTATTATTCTTAATATTCGTGGTGGAAAATTGAATTTGAATAGAGGATTGTTGAGCACTTTAGTAGATGGAGGAAACTTTCGCGTTTGCAGGTTTTTGCGGCGTTTCCCTTTTTTTATGTTTGCTTACTTAAAGTCTTCGCAGAGAAAATTTCGCAGCCTTTACAGGCAACGCGGTTCAGTTGATTCTTGGAGATAGTGATATGGCCGCTAGCCCATGTGGTATTTAAATTTTGATTTGTTGCTCACAAAGATATGTACAATTACTTCGACAATATACGTTTAGCTAGTTTATATTAATTATAGTTATAGCTAGTTTATATTAATTATCTATGTTTAATATTTGTTGACCTAATTTCCACCACATTCCCGCTTTCTACCATTTTCAGAATTCCACAAGCCGAGAAAAAGGAGTCAGTCGCGCAAAATAAAATTACTTGTACACGAACTGGAATCCCCGTGCGGGTGGATAAATTCCACGTTACAAAATAAATAAAACAAAAAAAAAATCGATGAAAATGCCGCATTTTTTACTGTTGAAATTTGGATTTTTAGCTCAGAAAGGAAGGAAGAAATATTACGAAAAATGACAAGAATACTTTTTTTCTTAATATTTTTTTTTCTATTTAAATGTAATTTTTTTAGATGAGAAATCCAAAATTTTCCGTTTCAAAATTCATATTTTGTTTTTTTAAATGGTCTTAAGAGGGTTTGAAGTCTATAGTGACTGGTCAGAAACAATAAGACAGAAAAATAATTAAATCTCAAATAATATAATGAATTACGCAAATCCAAGAGATACCTGCCCTTCGTCTTGAAATTATCTATGATTATGCAAAGTTTGGAATCAAAATATTCAGGCATTGGAGAGAAAAATGTGAACGAAAATCAATATGCCGTGACCTAACGTAACTGCTTCTGCTGACAAAACTACTGATTTACGTTCACATTTTTCTCTCCAATGCTGGAATATTTTGATGCGAAAGTTTGCATAATGATAGATAATGCCAAGACGAAGGGCAAATATCTCTTGTATTTGCGTAATTGATTATATTATTTACGATCTAAGTATTTTTCAGCTATGCTATTACTGACCAATCACTATGGGCTTCATACCCCCTTAAAATACCGACTTTAAGCCTCGAAGAGATGGGTCGGAAAAAATCTTAAAATATTCACAGTATAAGATGACAACCTACAAAACAATATTTTGGAAGTTACAGCCATAGCAATTTTTTTGCATCTCAATTTCACAGAGAATCACCGTAGATATATACTAGTATATGTATATAATAAAATTATATAATAATATACATTTTGGTGTTCAGTCATTTTTTTTCTCGTTTTATTGCAGTTATATATAACGAATTCACTTTTTTCACGATTTAATTTTTCAGAATTCAAAAATGGCCCTCCCCCACAAATGAAATTTCTGAAATACATCATTCTGTGTGCATGTACTATAGTCCGGGAGTCCTGGAATTGGGACTGGAAGTTCGTGCCACTCGCAATTTTATTGTTGGATCTGGTAGGTGTTAGTGTACTGATGATGACGTTAAATTCTCTACCTCGCAGCTGCCCCGGAACATTGTCATTATTGCAAAATAAAGTTCAAAAATGCGTTTTTTTGGTTTTTCATTTGTATTTTTTTTATTATTAACTTTACGTGAAAAAGTTGAGTATAAAAATTGTTCACAATTGAATTTCCTACAAGGTACATGTATTCCCGAGTGCGAAATTAACTTTTTTCATCGCTAAATTGTTTAAATATAAAAAAAAAAGTTTTTCTCTTCATGTTACCGTAGCTTATCCAAAAATAATTATTTTTGATCGAACTTTCGCTCAAAAGGTCTTGACAGCTCATACTATATAAAAATGCTTGCCCAATCTCGGTAAGTTAAAATGGCGGCTTATTGCAAAATAGTTATTCTATTATTTTAAATGTATCTCTATTTGTCGCATATAACAATAAATCGACGCGACCACCTGCAATGGCTAGCTTATGGCATACTTAACAAACGCTAAAAAGAACTTTTCTTCGAATTAATATTTAACAACATTTTTAGCAATAAATGTCGATTTCTGGGTTTGTATCTCGGCCAATTTTAAAGTTAGAGTTATAGTATTGTATTGTACCTATTGTACCTATTGTAATACATTTTTTTTTCATTTAATGTGTTTTGTTCTCAGCTTTTTTGATCTGTTCATTAAATTATTATTAAATTAACAGAAATGCCTAAAATTGCCATTTTTTGCACAAATTTTAATATTTTTTTACCAAGCGCATAATATACATAATTTTGAATCTAAAAATATTATTATCGTTACACCCGCATAACATATATATGTATATGTAAACTAACAACCGGTTATTTATGTTTTGAAAGTCGACTATTGTATAATTTTTGAAAGGTCTACTTTTATATAAAAATTATTATTTTGATTGTGCGTACCTTCGAAAGTGTACACCCTTCCCTCTTAAAAGTGACACTCTTCCCATTATATTACAAATATATAAATGCACTGCAAATCAATACGTGACAATTGAAAATTTGCCTCTAACGAGTACAGATCTCTATAAAACTTCTACACATCAACCTCTTTTTACTCATAATGTATAAAAGACATGTAACGAAGCAATTTTTTAAATTTACTCATTTATTTTTATAATTACGTATATAAATATAGGAAATAATGTAGAGGAAATTAGTAAAGCAATTTTTTTTCACATTTATAACCCTATATTACGTTGTAAAGTTTTTATAAACTTATTTTTTCCTTGATTGAAAAATGCCGATGTTGTCTCACAACCAGAAAATGCATGCAAGAAGCCAACAAAATCTTTGAGTTCCTTATATTTAAAACTATCACTAGAGTACAATTGACTTTCAGATCTTCCCATACTTAGCTTAAAAAAGTATATATTATCCCAAAATCTCCCACTTTTAAGAGGGAAGGGTGTCACTTTTTAGAGGGAAGGGTGTACACTTTCGAAGATACGCACAATCAAAATAATAATTTTTATATAAAACTATACCTTTCAAAAGTTATACAAAAGTCGACTTTCAAAACATAAATAGCCGGTTGTTAGTTTACATATACATATATATGTTATGCGGGTGTAACGATAATAATATTTTTAGATTCAAAATTATGTATATTATGCGCTTGGTAAAAAAATATTAAAATTTGTGCAAAAAATGACAATTTTAGGCATTTCTGTTAATTTAATAATAATTTAATTAACAGAGCAAAAAGCTGAGAAAAAAACACATTAAATGAAAAAAAAAGATGTATTACAATAGAGAAAATAAATTTACAATTAAGGTTCACGAAATCCTGTTCGCCGCCGCAGTGGCGCTCCCCCCACCACCGCACCGCCCGACCGGACGAGCCGCGCGCGCTGATTTTGCCTTTTTCACCAGTCGTTTCAGCCGAACCAAGGCATCTATTGCTGTTCGGATAGACATGATCTTCTAGAGTATTTCTTCAACAAGCACTGTGATAAATTTCATCTAAAAATATTAAGTAGTTTCGGCGTAATCGGCGATTGAAAAAAAATTGTTATCTTGGCTCCTATTTGTCCGATCTTAATGTATTTTATATGAAAATTCATGGTTTTTTTACACACTTTACGATGGATTTTACCGCGTTTCTCTAACTTTAAAATTGGCCGAGATTGAAAAAAGTTAATTTCGCATTCGGGAATTCATGTACCTTGTAGAAAATTCAATTGTGAACAATTTTTATACTCAACTTTTTCACGTAAAGTTAATAATAAAAAAACTATAAATGAAAAACCAAAAAAAACGCATTTTTGAACTTTATTTTGCAATAATGACAATGTTCTGGGGCAGCTGCGAGGTAGAGAATTTAACGTCATCATCAGTACACTAACACCTACCAGATCCAACAATAAAATTGCGAGTGGCACGAACTTCCAAATATATTCCTGTACGATACCAGGACTCCCGGACTACTAAAAGTGTGTGAGGATATACGTGTCTGTGTTTATGCTGTTATGCATGAATCTTATTAGGGGAAAATATTGAATTTATTTAGTAAGCTATAAAAAAATAATCACTTAAAGAAAGAATGTTATATTCTAGTATATCGAGTTCCTCACCTTTCTATCGTTGTTATTCTTGGATGGTGGAGCTGTGGAAATGTTTATAGAGATAGCAGCAACAGATCTAAAGAGAGAAGCTCTTTTGCCGTGTCTGAGGACACCCTCGACTTTAAGTGACAGTTGACTACCCTGAGGTACAGAAACTGGCTCGCCAAGGACTCGAGGCTGCGGCCAGACAGACAACTTCACGCTCGTCATCTGAAGAGTTTGGAAGAAATAACGTGGAATGGGAAGTCGTAACTTGCTACTGGCTAAAAGAGTTACTTGTGATATTAGACTACCAACACGCAAGTGACTCACACCGCTAGTTTTGCGACTTGAAGTCTCATTATCAGCATCGCCTGCTGGAGCAAGATCCTGAATCTGGCTGCAGCATTTGGCCAATTGTTGCATTTCGACTGTTTCGCCAAAATGGAAGCTTGCATCCGTACTCGGAAAGTTTGTTGAGACTGGTGGCCCACCACAAACCCTTTGAACACTATGCGCTAACAGCAAACACAATTCTTGCAAACTATAGTCAAAGTTAAGGAAAAATCTTTTACAATAATTAGAAGTTGATAAGTTGATTTTCATAATTACATATTTTTTGGTAAACTTATTGTGTTTATTTTTTTATAGATGTAATCTATTTTTAGTATAAAATAAATCACAACTCGAGTTAAAAACAAAATTAATAAAAATTTATTGGATACGCTTTTATGTTATTTAAAGACCCTGGATCTGCATCAAATGCTGATTGATATAATTTTTGGTAATTTTCAGCACACATCCTTAGTTCTAACACTGACTTACGTAACTTTAAAAAGAATATTATAAGCTTATTAAAAGTCCAAGGAAATAATCTAAAATTGTAAGTAGAAATACATAAAATACCTGGCTTGTTACACGTCCATATCTTTGCAACTCATCTTTGGCAGTGTGAGCTTCATGAGCAGCTATAGCATAAGGAGGTGCTGTGCATAAAGATCTACATGAATGTAGCAATTGTACTAGAGTCTGCAAAAATTCGCATCGTAATTTTGAGTAGTCACAAGCGAATTGTAAATTTCGAAGAGGTGTACTGGCAGCCTTAAATGAAGCACATGCACTGGCATATCGAGATATAGCTCCATTCAACTTTTCAACTGTGCTATGTTTTTTCCTTAAATCATCCCTAATTTAGACAAATAAAGAAAGTTAATTCAAGACATGTCTTTTTAAATACAGTAATGTAATTTGATACTTACAAAAAAAAACTTTCAGCGCTAGTCAATAATTCTAAACCAAGTAGCCAAAAATGTAATTGTTCTGAAGCCACTGTCTCTTTGAGATCCTTAAACAAACAACTTGCAATCTTGTGATGTCCATATCGTGTTGCTCCACGAGCAATTCTGTATTTATTCCAACCATCGACAGATTTCACTACTGATTCAATTGTTTGTAAACATTCAGTATTCCATTCATAACCACTTGCAACCATTTGAAAAAGTAATGTGCAAAGCATTACTTTTGTATGAGAGTAAGGTGTTTCCTTTAATTTTATGAGAATATCAGAAAGTAAAGGAAGTAAAATGTTATCGCCCAAGCTACCAATAGCACCTAAAGCTTCACAAAGTGCAACAGTTTGATTATCACTATGATTATTTTTGCCAGTAGTATTAATGAGAGTGGAACCAATCGCATCAACAAAAACATTGCAATATCCTTGCTGAACTTTACAAATTTTTACTGCCAAACAAAGACAAACCTTCAGCTGATAAATGTACTTATTGTCTAATGCTAAGAGCATTATTAAAGATTCTAAACAGGAGACAACATCCTGCATACAGTAGACTGGTAAACCTTCTTCATAACTAGAAAAAACAAATTTTTTATTAATATTTTGAATGTATGAGATAAATATTATATGACAAATTTTTCTTATGTCACTGTGATATGAGAAATTTGCACTTATTAATATGGTTGCAAGATGCTTATAACTTTCGCTGTATTTGTGCACGAACTTAACAGTCTAAAAATGAATAGCTAATAATGCAGATGTTCTTGGCAGTGAATTTATCTATCCTATAAAATATTCTATAATGCACATATAATAAGTTATTTTTTGTAGTATGGCACTTTACTCCATTACTATGCTTGGGTACTAATACATGATATAAAGCTATACTTATGTCAGTGTATTATAATACATTATTACCAATAACATGCAATCCTAGACCAAACAGTAATAGCTTTAACAGCAATAATAGGATTTGGAGAATAGCATCCTTTTGAACAAAGTGCAATAAGTGGACTGCCTTCTTCCATATTAGCATCACAAGTTACAGGACTCTCGCTTAGAACCTATAAATTTTCAGTATTTTTATTAAATAAATTATGATATTGATGGAAATAAGATTTCGAAATTAGTGTGTACAATACTTCAATAACATTCAAAGATCGAATCAATAAATTTTTATTTCCATTACTATCTTCTAAAAGAATAGTTGTGTTGTCTGAAAAAATCAAGATACATCAATAAAAATATAGAAAAATTATGTTTTAAATCTTGAAATCCCAGATATTACTTATCAATTGTTTTAGAGCTCCTTGTGGCCAAAGATGAGCTCCCTTTTTAGCAAGACTATGCAAAAGCTGGAGAGCATGTATTTTTATAGATGATCTTGGATCTTCCAGTAAATAACGTAAGAGTAATGTTACTTGAGCTGGTACATTAATTAAAGTAGCAGAAGCTAAAGTAGTTGAAGCACTCAATGTTACTCTTACAAATTCCACTGCTGGATAACTTTCAAGTAATTCCATGCACAGTTCATTTGCCTATAATATTTTGATAATCACCTTTGAAATATAAATTTATTTTATTTTAAAACATGAAGAAAGTTAAAGTTTACCATTGAAGCAGTAGATATATCATGATGCATATATTGTAAGATAGGTATGAGTTGTAATTTCATTGATGCTGGAGTAGCTTGACCTCTGATCATATCAGAAATTTTACTACACATAAAAATAGCAAATAACTTTGATTGGGCAGCAAACATTTGTGCAGCATAAATAGCTGCTTCAACTTGAACAAGATCATGACAATCTAATGATCTACGAATGCTATGATGAACCTTTAAGATACAAAATAATTAATAATTACTTCAATATATTTTAGAAACATTTATTAAAACATTTTACCTGCTTTCTTTCTGCTATTATTCTAGCAACACTACCTAAAGTTCTTAAAGTTAATGCTTTTGCTACAGGATCGTTAGAGTGCATGACACTATAAATTCTTCTGACGAATTCATCAATATTTAAAATTTTATCCAAATGTTTTTCACTCTGCTGACAAACACGGAGTACCCAAACTCTTAAAAAGTTACTACCAACTCGAAAAACATCTGCCAATTTTAATAAAGATGAATTTATTAATATTGGGAAAGGATACTTTTCAAAAAGTCTAGGGAATCTCACAATAGCTTCACATTGTTCTCCTATTTTTGTTGAACGCAATCCTACAAAAAAAATTCAATTTATCAGATTCTATCAGATATCTGCTGTAGTTTCAATTTTTAATCTATAAAAACAAATAATTAAGTAAAACCTTTATCAAGTTCAATCAGAGCTGAATTTGCATCCTGCTCTGGCTCCCCAATAGTTGAATCATTAAAGGAATTCATTCTCATATTAATCATACCAACAAGAAATTATAAGGATTATTGTTATTCTTTTATTGCTAATGTTGTATATTTATAATTAGAATAAAATACATGTAAACAACATGAATTTAAACTTTGCTTTTTTGGATGCACATGAAAGCAAAAAAATAATCTAATGAATAATAATTAAATCTAAATTAAAATCTGATAAATAAAAAATAGGATGCATCGGTTCTGTCGCGAGAATCTTTCCTGATTCTCCTTATTTTTTTTTTTTTTTTTTTGTATGCTTTGAAGGAGTTCCCTCCTTCCCGGCTTGACAAAGGGAATTTCGCCGACCCGACTGCTGTTTAAGTTTTTGGCAGAGAATACCCTGTTGTCCTTGAGAGTTTTTGATGGGTTTATAATACGGTATTTGCTCTTGAGAATTCTCGGCTTTCTTTTTTTCACTTATAAGAAGAGAGATGGACCCGTGGGCAGCGCCATATTGAATTTGAAAGCCGCCAATGGCCTATGAACAGCTGTTGCGTATCAAAAAAGTCCGAAAAGGTCTGTTCCGTTGTTCTATTTTTCTCGCGCGAAGACGAGGTCTTAGGTCTTAATAAAGATCGACTATGCGAACATAAGGAAAGATTTTTCTTAAAGTTGTGTGATTGAATATCTGTGGCTTACAGGAAGAACCACTTAAGTGACATTTTCGTGTTTTCGAGAAAAAGCGATTTTAATGTTTGGAGTAATATGTAAGATCGAAATGTCAGAGAAAAGATCTAAGTATTGGCTCATTTGATTAGGTATCTGATACGGATACAACCATGGTATTACATTTGTAAATAGTTTCTTTCTCGACGCCCAAGCTAAACAAATTACTCGAGTTAAGTGGTTCTGCGGGAACTTTGCAGATAAGTGGTTATGCGGTCACTTTCTTTGAGAGCTCGTAACTAATGTAATTTGCGATTAAAAAAATTCGGGCGGGGCATCTTTTTAAAGTATAACTCATGCCCTTTCCAATGGTATAATTAAAATTTTCGAAAATTGTTATTAACTATGAGAAAAAACGGTTTAAAGGAAAAAAGCACGGTTTTTCCACAATTTTTTGTTTTAATTCGTGATTTCAAGAACGTTTTCATTTGCAATGTATCTGGAACCCCTCTAACCAATGGGATAAATGTCCAAACCTAAAAGATACGTGATTTGGGGATTGATTTTGAACCTCGATGTGGTCAAACTGGCGCATATTATAATTGAAAATTTTTTACCAAGACTTTTACGAATTTTTTATTCAGAAACCACAAACTTTTGGAAAAAATTTTCAAGAGTAATAAGTTCTTAGAATCAGCTAAGGAATACGTATGAATTTTATCAGAGCGATTCCAGTAATTTTTTTGTTTTTGCAAATTTACAATTTTTGAAAAATTTAAAAACGTTAAAAAATTTTTTTTAAATCTAAAAAAACCGACGAATACATCGGTATAGGTAATTAGATATATATTATACCGCTTTAATGTACTCCACACGGCGTATCTCGCACAAAAATAAAAAAAACAAGTGCACTTAAGTGGTTCTGCGGTAACATTTTTACGAGAGATGCAGTTAAGTGATTATGCAATCGGCTGGCATTTAAAATATTTGTGCATTTCGGAAATCCTACTATTGTACAACGAAAAGGGGTACTAAGAGTACCTCGAATTCGACATAAAAAATTTTTTCGCAAAATGTCACTTAAGTGGTTCTTCCTGTAAGCCACAGATATAGTGTAGAAGCAAAGTAGGTTTTCGTAGCCGATGGAGTGCCACGGTATCACCAAGGTGATTTCTATGTATTTTTGTCTCCTGATTACGAATATCAAGGGTGATAGGTCTGAAAATGGTCGGATAAATTGTTTTTAACAATTTAATTGTTTAACTCGCCGTAAAAAATTACCTACTAGAGTTCAAAATATGAAATTAAATATTATCAATTGCATTTATTCCAACGATTGCGAGGGATTTTGAATTTTTAAAAAAAGTTTACTAGAAGCTGAAATATTGCGAAATAAGTGTAAAATGTAGACTACTTAACGTTCTGCGCGCACTATTTTCCCTAAATCATTGATTCTTTTTATAATTTTGAGCTTCTTAATAGCTTATTTTAAAGCAAAAGGTAAGAGCTTTTGAACTCTACACTCATATTTGTTTTAAAATAGTAATAAATAATATTCAACAATGATTAAGTTTAAATTTTTCATGAAATTGGTGGAATTAATTTGTTTATACGCCGATTACATTAGTCGTACATAGGAAAAGTGAATAATATGTAATAAACATTCGCTGTCAAGAACACAACAAAGAAAATATGTTTTAAATCGTATCATTAACTTAATATTTACTCAAGGAAAGTCAATAAGAAAAATAAATGTGAGTAATAGAAATCTGCCTGAACAATAACGTACAGCAATTAGACCCACAAAAATTTGGTTGGGAACAGCAGGACGATATATTGTTGCCCCAAAGGGTTGAAAATCTACTTCCACCTGCCAAAGATTTAGTTTACAACTGTACATGCAAGGGTTGCACAAGAAAAACGTGCATATGTTTATTATCAGAAATACCTTGCTGTACATTTTGTTTCTGTAAAAAAAATAATTCCTGTAACAATAAATTCAATTAGTATATTTGAATTCAAAGTAAATTCCTCAGATTTTTCCTCAGAAGTTTGAACTGGCAATTGCGCCGCAAATTTCGGTGCGTTGTATTTGTGGGGACACAGCCCGCACGGCGGCAGCACCTCTCGGCAGAGAGAGAGGGAGAGAGAGAGAGAACAGCTCGAGCGTCGAGCTCGCCCCGCTTCCCCCTGCGCGTCAGTCCACGCTGAGAGCCCGAGCGCTAAGCACCACCGAACACCACTGGCAGCAGAGAAGCAAAGAATAAAGACACTACGTACAACCCTAACATCATTCACCCGAGAGCCCACGCATCCCTGCCCTCCCCCTTCACTGGTGACCAGGACGTCTCGCCGAGGAAGCGGAGGTAATACCGTAACACTCCTACGAAGCGAGCCACATATACGCAAGGCAGGAGCAACAGGCGGCACGGCGCCATCTTGAACACTCCACACACGCATAGCAGCAAGCGTACGCTCGCCAAGCCGCGCCAGTGCATCAGTGCAATAGTGCAAAGTGCTTTGTGCATATAGTAGACGCCGATCACCGGCTCTCAGCCCTGCAGCGTAAAAACCTCACGCGCAGGACTCCGACGAGGCAGAAACTCCTCGACTCCTCGTTGTAGCTAACTCGTGCAGGCACACCGGCGAGTTAGCGCTCAACGTGTTGCGTGCAGGCACGCCGGCGCACACGTAGACAACCGACGCTCAACCACCGCGTCGAGAGAGGAGGACTCGTGCAGGCACGCCGGCGCACACACATACATCACCGTCACACGAGGAGCAGCATCGCAGCACAGCAGCGGAGCCATCCCCGTCACCTACAACAACAACAACATCGCCCGCATAGCCGTTCACGTCAGCACAGCGGCATCAACAGCACAGCCGAGACGCCGCTTCCACCAGCAGCCAGCCGTCCACGACGCGAAAAAAAACATAGCTCTAAGGTAAAAAAAAAAACACACAACCAATGTAACAAGGACGACCCGTCAGCGTCGCAAGCGTTAACAAGATTTTCTCTTTGTTCTTTAACCTCTGTGCCCGCGCGTGATATTTTTTTTCTCTCGTACACAAGTGCCGCGCAATGCTAAGCAAGCGTAGACTCACAGAATCTCACGCGTATGCAGTCGCCGCGCGCACGTACATTTTGTAAACACACGAGTAACTCGAGACGCACTCGAGCACAGATGTGAAAGGTCGCGCAGCTAGTCGTAAATTTCTTTTTTCCCCCGAAGGGAAAAACCCGTACAACCGTCTTATTGTTTCGCCTCCGAAAGGGACCAGACGTAAATCCACGCGCGGGAAAAATTTTCCAAAGCCCGAGTATTAGCTTAGAACGAGCGGAAATCATAAATTTTCTCGCACGAAAAATTTTCCCCAGCGCATTGCCGCGCCGCCTCCAACAACCGTTAGAAGCGACCGCAATAAAATTTTTTCACCGGGAAAAAATTTTCCCCGTACATCCATTTCACTATAAGCCTCGCAGAGCAGAACCGTCATAAAATCCAACGAAAAGATTTAATTGTTATTGCTTCTCGGTACGCACAGCCATTACCTTAACAGCTCGTACCCTCTTAATGACGCACATTTGCTTAATTACTTTTCCCCGAAGAACCAATAGCAATTAAGATCTCCGTCTCAACACCCGAAAGCGAAATAATCATGCTCAAACGGCTACGTGAGAAGTAAACAACTTCCCCTCTAGTTGCAAGCGCGGGAAAATCGAACGCGGACGCCATTACAAAATTCCTCCCACCAACGCCGGCAGGGAGTAGGAGCGAGAGCGCCGCACGCGCGCAAGCGGACGGAGAGAGCAAGAGCGCTGATTCACCGCTCTCCCCCTCTCGCTCAAAAGCTGACTATATTACCGACAGAGCGGACGAGCAGGCGGCGCGGCGGTAGAGAGCAGGCGAGCGCTACCAACGTGGCGAGCGCTCCACACTAAGCGCGCGAAATTCAAATCGCATTAGAATCTCTACTCCAGCGAGCGATACAGCACAAAAATTTCGAACGCTACATTCGACCGAAATTTTTTTATATACACAAATTCGCGTCACCGCATATCATAACTCCAGAAGCAGCATACCAATTCTTCGAATTTCAAAACAATTTTCTAAACGTTTTTTAACAATTTTAAAATAAGTGCACAGTGTTTTAAAATTTTTTTACAATCAACATTTAGCACAAATCGCGCGAAATTCGAAGCATTGGTCTTGTTTTAAGGAGCATCTTTTTTCTTCTCATTTTAATACCTACTAATAAATCCGAGCGATTACGTATTAGTTAGGCTAAAATCACATTTATTAACTACCGCAAATCAATTGTCAACGAATACAATTTTTTACGAGCCATTGTACATAAAAAAAAAATAAGACCAACTCCCCTCCACCCCCTCCCGCTAGCGCAGCTCGGCGAGAGGAGACGAGGAGTCTCCTGCAGTGACACGAGGTCACATCAATCATCACTGAAGATTATTACACAAAAACATATAACTAACTTTTTTTCGTGTATCCACAGCACCGTTCGTTCCGCTGGAACCCTACGACCGCTGGTCAACGTCAGAACATCGCGCGTACACCAGCTGCAGCCATCAGACTCACGTACTCTTACGCACCGACACCGTCCCCTAGGGCAGTTGCCCCCTCCCGGAGGTGTAGGCCGAGAGGTCGTCAGTCGAGGCGTCCAGTGTCGCACTACTCAGGGCAACGACCTCAACTCACTTTGCATCAGGGACACCGTCCCCTAGGACAGTTGTCCCCTCCCGGAGGTGCAGCCCAGTGCAAGTGAGAGCGGGTTCGCCCCTCAGGAAAAACTGTTGCGCTGTTAGGTTTGTACGTAGTGTCTTTATTCTTTGCTTCTCTGCTGCCAGTGGTGCTCGGTGGTGCTTAGCGCTCGGGCTCTCAGCGTGGACTGACGCGCAGGGGGAAGCGGGGTGAGCTCGACGCTCGAGCTGTTCTCTCTCTCTCCCTCTCTCTCTGCCGAGAGGTGCTGCCGCCGTGCGGGCTGTGTCCCCACACTACTCTCCACGAAATTTTTTTTTATGCTTTTTGAAAAAAAAGGAAATCGGGTAGTCGTGTGGATGTTGGTTTCTGATTCCATGATTTGGATGGTTTCTGACTCCATGATTTGAATTTAGTTAGATTATTCTGACTCCATGATTTGAATTTAGTTAGATTATTCTGACTCCATGATTTGAAATGAATTCGATTGTTCTGACTCCATGATTTGAATTGAATTGACTGAGTTTGAGAGAGTTGCCTGACTGGGGTTGATTCTAATGTTCTCTGCGCGTTTAAAGAAGGATTTACATTGATTGAGTGTGAGTTGACCACTGGCGTTACATGATGGTTGTACATTTTTGATTGTGAACAATAGTCTGATTTTGTAGCTTAAACATTATGTAACAATGCGTAAAGGGTGTTTTACTTAAACTAGTTATACATTCGTAGACTCTGTTGATAATAACAATAGGTAAAAAAATATATATAGTTACATTAAGTGTTAGATTTGTGGTTTTGGTTTTACAATAGTTTCTTTGGATTTTACAGAAATACTTGATGATGTTTTACTTGATTAACTTAATATCTAGTTATTGAATGCTTAATATCTACTGCTTACGTTGTATGGAGCTGTGGCTCTTATGTAAATAAAGGTTAAGTGGTGAATAGGAATGGGGAAACGGGGTTTGAAGAACTGAAGCGCTAGCCGACTCGGGAGAGGAGAATGTCCTCCCCTGCAGTGACCAGGGTGACCCGAAGAGACCTGCATATACTTTCGATCTGTCTTGACTTAGCCAGTTTTAGCCTCTTGAATGTAATGTTCACTCTTTCGCTGCCTTGAATGATTCCTCTCAATCTCTCGATGTCGCCGTGATTTAGGGCTCTAGAGTGGCGTCGGCCTCTGTGATTTGTGATTACGATGTTGAGGGTCGGTTGAGCCGACAATGACCTCAATGTTTCGATTATTCTACCGTGATATTCGATGACTAACGATGAGAGATTGTTGTTATTTGAGAAGTTGATTGAGGTGTCCAGTACTATCCCTTCTATGTCGAGGTGCTCAAGGTTGGGAGCACGATCGGCAATTTGTTGAATCTTGGGCGCGCAAAAGATGTTGTGTCGGAGTGACAGGCTTCGAAGTGTGTGTGTGCTGTTAAGATCAATTTGCAGATATCTCACGTCGCTGAATTCGCGGGTAGTCCAGTACTCTAGGGCGAACTCCTCGATGCTATTGTTCGGGCCCATGACCGTCTCCATTACCGAAAGGATGTGCGGGATTTTCCCGGTACAGTCCTGAAGTTTGACTTTTGACAGTTTCGGTGAGCTGTTAATTACCGTTGTCAGGCTTTCCGCATCTACGTTGCTGCACTCTGTGAACTGTACGCTTTGGAGTATCTCGCTGTTTTTTAAGTTGATCAGGGTGGCATTACGATTGCGGAAGAAGCTGATGTTAATGAGGTGTGCGATTGGGAGTGGTGATTCTTTACAGTTTCGAGTGTCTCCGAAGACGAGATTTTTGACTGCACAGGTGTTTGTCATTGTGGCGCACAGCTGAGGGGTGGCCTCGACTGCGGACAAATCAATCTTGTTAATGATGATGAGGTCGCCTCCAGGTTTCCATCTATCGTTGAGAAGTGTCATCACCCCTGCCGTGCCTGGCGCCGTGCTTCGATCCGCAAAGCGGTATGACTTGACTGAGAAATTTTGGTTGTCTTTTCTCAGCAGGTCGAGGGGGTTGTTGCTGTGCTTATATCTTTCTGCAGAAGGGTCGATCTCGACGGTCATTCCTTCCAAAGTTTTCAACTCTCCTGTGGCTTCGTAAAGATTGAGATAATCTGTGCCCTGGGAGTGCTCTGCGATTAACTTGTTAATTGTGGTACAGTGGAATAATCTTAACAAGGTGTCGGGGATCTTGACCTTCGGCATCTCGATCTCTGTTGGTGTGCGCGTGTTGATGATCTCATCGTCAGGGCGGCAGCGGATTTATGATTGCCGTCCAAATCGGTCGGTGAAGGTGAGTTCGCCTTTGATTGAGCGGATTTGCGTTCTTACCGAGCCAGCCAATGTTTCGAAGACCAGAGACGCCTGAGTGCCGCCGCGTCGGCGTTTACTGTCGTCCTGTCTAGTGTTGGTGAGTTTGACGATGTCGAAGCGATCCACGTCTTGTGCTTCCAAACAAGCGCGCAGTTGGTTTCTAGTTAGCTGGTAGTGGATGTTGTACATGAAGAGTTGTCGTACCGGGATGTTGTTCATTACTGCTGTCGGTAATCGTACCGTTAGCGTGACGTCGTTGGCCGGGTAGCGTGCCCTCAACCTTTGCGTTTCTCTGCGATCGGTCTGCCTGCGCAGTTCTTGTTGAAACTGTTCGAGGGCCAGGTCCGCGTTGAAGCAGTCCGCTTTGATCGCGAGGTCCGCGGAGCGGCTCTTGTACTGCTGTAGTAACTCCCGTTGCTCTTCTATGCCTTCCATACTGCTGTGTGTGAGTGTGTGAGTCACCTTTCTGCGAGGTGCTCCTTCTCTCAGTTGCCTTGGGTGGCGCCTCCGGGAGGGGACAACTGTCCTAGGGGACGGCGACTCTGGAGTACTGAGCCGGTGTTGCCTGCTAGAAATCGAGTGACTTTATTGCCGCTGTAACTTGTTTGAGAAAGTTACGCGGTTTCTCTTGAGAATGTTGGGGATGTGTTTTTGCCGTTTGTTGCTATTCGGTGTTTGATCGGTTGTAGTTGTGATGTCTGTTCGCGTCGCGGCTTGAGTCGCGGGTGTGCTCGGTGCGGGGATGCTATCTTGTTGTCGATCGGTCGCGGCGGTTGTGTCTGCTTGCGTCGTGAGATTACGCGGCGCGAGTTGGTTTTCGACTTGTCGGTCGGTGGGTGGCTGAGTTGGAGTGGGTGGGGCTGGAATTGGGGTGACGTCTTGCGGCGGTACGGGAGGACTGGGTTGTTGGTTTGTTGGATGGCTGGGTGATTGCGGGATATTGAATAATGCTTGCATTGGGTTTTGGGGTGGTGGCGATGATGTAGGCGCCTTGCTGAGATTTCCTTCCTCCTCCTCGTGAAGTAAGAAAGCCGGTTTGAGCCTAGTGATGTTCACTGTTATTCTTCTACCGTCTTTGTCGATGGTGAAGGTGTGGTTTTCCATGTCTCGGGAGATGACTTCGTACGGGCCGATATACGGAGTGGAGAGCGGAGGTCTTATTGGTTTTTCTCTCATCCAAACGTGCGTGCAGGCGTCCAGCCCTTTGTGTATAAAGGGTTGTGTGTCTGACTTGTGGATCACTGGAACCGGTCGTATCTGTCTCATCGTTTCTCGAAACTCGTTGTAAAAAACTCGGATGTCTGGCTCTTCGTCTGTGAAAGGGGCGAAGTCGCCTGGGATCCTTGTAGTTTTGCCAAAGACCAGTTGTGATGGACTGGTGTTGGTGTCAGGTCGGATTCTGTTCCGTAGACCGAGCATCACTGACGGCAGAATTTTTGTCCAATTGTTGTTATTTTCGTGGCATGCGAGCGCCGTTTTGATTTCTCTATGTAGCCTCTCTACCATCCCGTTGGAAGCTGGGTGATAGGAGGTGGTTCTGCATCTGTGGGTGCCCATCACTTGCAGAAATTGAGAGAACAGGCGTGATTCGAAATGTGGTCCTTGATCTGTCGTAAGCAGGGTTGGCGCACCGTATCTGCTTACCCAGTGCTCCATAAAGGCGTGAGCGACTGTGTCTGCCGACGTGTCTGTGATTGGTATTGCCACTGGCCATCTCAAGTATCGATCGATGATACTAAGGATGTGAGTGGCTCCGTTGCTTGTGGGGAAAGGCCCCACTAGATCTAGGTGGACGTGGTCGAATCTGGCATCTGGTGTACGGAAATGTTTTGGAGGAAGTTTGTTGTGGCGTGAGATCTTGGCCTTTTGACATGGCTGACAATGTTTGCACCATTTGACCGTGTCTCTTCTGATGTCCGGCCATACATATTGTTGTCTAATCAAGCGGACTGTGACTCGTGGACCTGGGTGGGAGGGTGAGTGGAAAGTGTCGAAAACTTCTTTTCTGAGAGATTGAGGGATGTACGGACGGATGACGTCTTCTCTGATGTCGCAGTAGAACTCTGCATGTTGGGAGCCCCAAGTTAGCTTGCGTAGCTTCAAAGGGTTAGACGGGTCGTCTAGAATTGAGCGGAGTTGTTCGTCCTCTTTTTGCTCTTTGCTGAGTTGCAGTGCGTCGTACAGCGTTGGCAGTTTGAATGCCTCGATGTTTGCTCTCACCTGGAGCAGTTATTCGTCTGCTTCAAGGTTGTCGTTGTCCCAGTGGAACATACTTGGAGTCGTGAAGGTGTTGACTCTAGATAGGGCGTCTGCCACCTCGTTTTCTTCTCCTGGTAGATAGTGGATCTCTGTGTTGTACTGTGCTATATAGGAGAGTCTGCGTGACCGGATGGCCGGCATCTTCTCAGTGCTGAGTTGCAGTGCGTAAATGAGAGGCTCGCGATCGTACGCTGCGTACTTGCGTTCTGGGGCTGAGAATTTACGTGAAAAGAAACCGAGGGGCGTCCATGTGCCCTCTTGAAGCTGTTCTAGGGTCGCGCCCATTGCTGTGTCGGAGGCATCGCAGATGAGGCGAAGCTCTGCTTTCTCGTCCGGGAAAGCCATGTATCTTAGGTCGGCGACGTCTTTTTTACATTTCTCAAACGCTGCGATGCTGTCGTCCGTCCAGGGGACTGGTCTCTTGTCCTTCTTTTTGCACCCTGTGATTTGTGCTTGTAGAGGAAGCTGGGTCTCAGCGGCGTGTGGGAGCAGCGTTCGGTAGCTGTTGACGAGGCCCAGGAATCTGCGAAGCTCCTCAATGTTTGAGGGTCTCGGGAAGTCCTGGATTGCTTGTACCTTGGTTGGGCTGGGTTTGTAGCCCTTGGCGGAGATAAGGTGTCCGAGGAAAACCAGTTCTTCTACGCCAAAGGTGCACTTGTCGAGATTCGCTTGAAGTTCGAACTCGGTCAAGCGTTTTAACACTAACTCCAAGTGTTGCCGGTGTTCTTCCTCCGAGGATGAGGCGATGAGTATGTCGTCGATGTAAACGAAGACGAAGTCTAGGTCGCCCAGAGCGGAGTGAATGTATCTCTGGAACGTTTCAGCCGCGTTGCGAAAACCAAATGTCATAACAAGGAATTCGAACAGGTCGAATGGCGTTATGACTGCTGTCTTTGGGACGTCCTCTGGCGCGACCGGGATCTGATGGTAAGTTTGCGTAGATCCAGTGCTGAGAAAAGTATTTTGTCTTTTAGAAAAGCCATACAGTCGTGGAGACGTGGTACTGGGTAGCGATCTGGGATGGTTATCATGTTCAGTTTTCTGAAGTCTCCGCACGGTCGCCAGGTCCCGTCCTTCTTGGGTACCATATGTAATGGACTTGCCCATGGGCTGCTCGATGGGCGGCAGATGCCGAGACTGAGCCATTTGTTGAACTCCTTCTTTGCGGCTTTGAGTTTCGCTGGGATCAGTGGTCTTGCACGTTGTGATACGGGTGGTCCCTGCGTTAAGATGTGATGTAGAACTTCTCGTTTTTTGACTTTGCGGAATTGGTCCGGGCCGAACACATGTGGATATTTGTTGATTATCTCCTGGTATTTGTGGCCAGGTTGGAGTAGAGATATCTGGAGGACTTCGACTTCTTTCACGAAGCCTACGGCTTCTACTTTACTTGTGCTGTCTACCAGCTTCCCGAGTTTTAAGTCCGGGAGGAGATGGTAGGCGGTTAATAGGTCAGCGCCTATGATGGGGTGTGGAATGTCGGCGACTGTGAAGTTCCAGGCTATCTTGTACGGTAGTCCGACGTCCAGTCGAATGTGTTGTCCGGATGTGATGTTGGCGGTTGCAAACTCGTGAGCTGTGCTATGAATCCGTTCTGCTCTTGCTGCAAGAGGGCATGTGCTTCGTCTGCTCTGGTGGTGAGCTCGTCTTCGTCTGTGATGTTGATCAGTGACCAAGTGATGGCGTTGGGCAGTCTGGCCTTCCAGAGTCTGATAGTGGCTTCTCTTTTGATTGTTCCTTTCGACAGTCTCAAAAGTTCCGCCAGGAATTCTGATGGACGTCTGTTGCCTAGTGTAGCGCCTCCGCACAACCTCTCTATCTGCTGCTTTGCTGTGGCTGCGTACTTGTCGATGAGTATTTTTTTGAGCTGTTCGTGTTTGCGCCCGGGCTCCAGTGTTGTCAGGTTGTAGTGGATGTCTCTGTGAGTGTCTGTTGGTAAGTACCTGCAGACAAAGTTGTACTTCTCCTCGTCGTTGGTGACGCCGTTGGCTCTGAATGCGTCCTCTAGCTGTATGTACCAACCCTCCGGGTCGTATTTGTAGAATTGCCAGAATGTGAGATTCTTCGTTTGTTTGAAGCTCTGTGCTGCTGTATTGTATGGATCAGTTAACGGTGAGACTGCGTTGTCGATGCCTGCTTGTGTTGGCTGAGGTTGCTGATTGGTTGCGAAAGGGAGCGGTGCGAAAGAGTTTGTTGCCGGTTGTGGGTTGGTGGTATGATGTTGCTGGGCTGAGGTTGGACCGTACTCGCTGGATGCGGGCGAAGGCAGAACCGTGCTCGAGGCGCGTTGAAGCGCTAGTGTCAGTTGTTCGGTGATGAGTTGCAGATGTTGCTGAACTTGTTGCATCTGCGTTTGCTGTTGCTCGAGGAGGCGACTGTGTAGGTTCGCCTGCTGGACGGTGTATTGATGTAGAGCGGCATGGTCAGCCTGCAGTCTTTCTACCATCGGCTGGTGTACTGGGAGCTCCTGGGCCTGGAAAGCGGGAAGCAAATTCCGAGCTGTGGTGTTGACGTGTGTGTGCGCTATGGGGCGCGAGAGTAGGCTGGAGTTTGCTGTGGTGACTAGCGTCGTCGACGCGCCGTGGCGTGTTGGTGTTGCTACCGTTGTGAGCAATTGTGGCTGTTGAGACGGTTCGCCTGGCGCCTGGATTGCCGGAGTGCTGGAGGTTGTTGTGGCGGTTGCCGTCGTGGGAGCGGTTGGCTCGTTTGCGAGGACGAATTTTTCTTGACTCGTCTCGTTGCTGTGTGTTGCTGCGTGGGACTGATCTCGTCCGCTCGACGTGCTGGGAGTTGCATCGGGTGTCCTTGTGAGCGTCATCTCGCCCGTGGGAGGTGGGATGGGTTGTAGATGAAGGTATGTAGGTGGTTGGATTTGTAGCTTGGGGATCTGTCTTCCCGACCCGAGTGACAGACTCGCGTTCGCGTCGTTCATGTGTGTGTGCACGACCGCGTGACCGAATCCGCGCCGTTGTCCCGGTCGGCTACGCCGAGCTGCACCTCCGGGAGGGGACAACTGTCCAGGGGACGATGTTCCCGGCGTAAGCCGGCTCCAGGAGTGTGCGCGTTCGTGTTGGTGTGACGATCGCGCTCAGCTGTGCTGGGCTGCACCTCCGGGAGGGGACAACTGTCCAGGGGACGGTGTCCCTGGCACTAGCTGAGTCCGACGGGTCGTGCTGAATCGCGTACCAATATGACTCGACTGCGACGTGGGCGTTTGTCGTGATTCTAAAAAAAGGAAAATAATGAGTGGCGATGAAAAAAGTACCGTGGGGTTTACCTTTGCTGTGTGTCGCCTTCCTGAGGGGCGAACCCGCTCTCACTTGCACTGAGCTGCACCTCCGGGAGGGGACAACTGTCCTAGGGGACGGTGTCCCTGATGCAAAGTGAGTTGAGGTCGTTGCCCTGAGTAGAGCGACACTGGACGCCTCGACTGACGACCTCTTGGCCTACACCTCCGGGAGGGGGCAACTGCCCTAGGGGACGGTGTCGGTGCGTAAGAGTACGTGAGTCTGATGGCTGCAGCTGGTGTACGCGCGATGTTCTGACGTTGACCAACGGTCGTAGGGTTCCAGCGGAACGAACGATGCTGTGGATACACGAAAAAAATTAGTGTTTATTCATTTTTTATGTATACGGCGGTTAGTCGTTAGTTATGTGTTTTTGTGTAATAATCTTCAGTGATGATTGATGTGACCTCGTGTCACTGCAGGAGACTCCTCGTCTCCTCTCGCCGAGCTGCGCTAGCGGGAGGGGGTGGAGGGGAGTTGGTATTATTTTTTTTTATGTACAATGGCTCGTAAAAAATTGTATTCGTTGACAATTGATTTGCGGTAGTTAATAAATGTGATTTTAGCCTAACTAATACGTAATCGCTCGGATTTATTAGTAGGTATTAAAATGAGAAGAAAAAAGATGCTCCTTAAAACAAGACCAATGCTTCGAATTTCGCGCGATTTGTGCTAAATGTTGATTGTAAAAAAATTTTAAAACACTGTGCACTTATTTTAAAATTGTTAAAAAACGAGTTATGCTGTGCGGTGACGCGAATTTGTGTATATAAAAAAATTTCGGTCGAATGTAGCGTTCGAAATTTTTGTGCTGTATCGCTCGCTGGAGTAGAGATTCTAATGCGATTTGAATTTCGCGCGCTTAGTGTGGAGCGCTCGCTACATTGGTAGCGCTCGCCTGCTCTCTACCGCCATGCCGCCTGCTCGTCCGCTCTGTCGGTAATATAGTCAGCTTTTGAGCGAGAGGGGGAGAGCGGTGAATCAGCGCTTTTGCTCTCTCCGTCCGCTTGCGCGCGTGCGGCGCTCTCGCTCCTACTCCCTGCCGGCGTTGGTGGGAGGAATTTTGTAATGGCGTCCGCGTTCGATTTTCCCGCGCTTGCAACTAGAGGGGAAGTTGTTTACTTCTCACGTAGCCGTTTGAGCTTGATTATTTCGCTTTCGGGTGTTAAGACGGAGATCTTAATTGCTATTGGTTCTTCGGGGAAAAGTAATTAAGCAAATGTGCGTCATTAAGAGGGTACGAGCTGTTAAGGTAATGGCTGTGCGTACCGAGAAGCAATAACAATTAAATCTTTTCGTTGGATTTTATGACGGTTCTGCTGTTCGAGGCTTATAGTGAAATGGATCATGTACGGGGAAAATTTTTTCCCGGTGAAAAAATTTTATTGCGGTCGCTTCTAACGGTTGTTGGAGGCGGCGCGGCAATGTGCTGGGGAAAATTTTTCGTGCGAGAAAATTTATGATTTCCGCTCGTTCTAAGCTAATACTCGGGCTTTGGAAAATTTTTCCCGCGCGTGGATTTACGTCTGGTCCCTTTCGGAGGCGAAACAATAAGACGGTTGTACGGGTTTTTCCCTTCGGGGGAAAAAAGAAATTTACGACTAGCTGCGCGACCTTTCACATCTGTGCTCGAGTGCGTCTCGAGTTACGCGTGTGTTTACAAAATGTACGTGCGCGCGGCGACTGGATACGCGTGAGATTCTGTGAGTCTACGCTTGCTTAGCATTGCGCGGCACTTGTGTACGAGAGAAAAAAAATATCACGCGCGGGCACAGAGGTTAAAGAACAAAGAGAAAATCTTGTTAACGCTTGCGACGCTGACGAGTCGTCCTTGTTACATTGGTTGTGTGTTTTTTTCTTTTTTACCTTAGAGCTATGTTTTTTTTCGCGTCATGGACGGCTGGCTGCTGGTGGAAGCGGCGTCTCGGCTGTGCTGTTCACAGCAAGGCGCCTACATCATCGCCACCACCCCAAAACCCAATGCAAGCATTATTCAATATCCCGCAATCACCCAGCCATCCAACAAACCAACAACCCAGTCCTCCCGTACCGCCGCAAGACGACACCCCAATTCCAGCCCCACCCACTCCAACTCAGCCACCCACCGACCGACAAGTCGAAAACCAACTCGCGCCGCGTAATCTCACGACGCAAGCAGACACAACCGCCGCGACCGATCGACAACAAGATAGCATCCCCGCACCGAGCACACCCGCGACTCAAGCCGCGACGCGAACAGACATCACAACTACAACCGATCAAACACCGAATAGCAACAAACGGCAAAAACACATCCCCAACATTCTCAAGAGAAACCACGTAACTTTCTCAAACAAGTTACAGCGGCAATAAAGTCACTCGATTTCTAGCAGGCAACACC
This sequence comes from Philotrypesis tridentata, assembly GCA_018906965.1. Classification (NCBI taxonomy): domain Eukaryota; kingdom Metazoa; phylum Arthropoda; class Insecta; order Hymenoptera; family Pteromalidae; genus Philotrypesis; species Philotrypesis tridentata. The sequence continues at coordinate 17,880 of JACCIB010000152.1, read as the reverse complement.
GGCTCAGTACTCCAGGGTCGCCGTCCCCTAGGACAGTTGTCCCCTCCCGGAGGCGCCACCCAAGGCAACTGAGAGAAGGAGCACCTCGCAGAAAGGTGACTCACACACTCACACACAGCAGTATGGAAGGCATAGAAGAGCAACGGGAGTTACTACAGCAGTACAAGAGCCGCTCCGCGGACCTCGCGATCAAAGCGGACTGCTTCAACGCGGACCTGGCCCTCGAACAGTTTCAACAAGAACTGCGCAGGCAGACCGATCGCAGAGAAACGCAAAGGTTGAGGGCACGCTACCCGGCAAACGACGTCACGCTAACGGTACGATTACCGACAGCAGTAATGAACAACATCCCGGTACGACAACTCTTCATGTACAACATTCACTACCAGCTAACTAGAAACCAACTGCGCGCTTGTTTGGAAGCACAAGACGTGGATCGCTTCGACATCGTCAAACTCACCAACACCAGACAGGACGACAGTAAACGCCGACGCGGCGGCACTCAGGCGTCTCTGGTCTTCGAAACATTGGCTGGCTCGGTAAGAACGCAAATCCGCTCAATCAAAGGCGAACTCACCTTCACCGACCGATTTGGACGGCAATCACAAATCCGCTGCCGCCCTGACGACGAGATCATCAACACCCGCACACCAACAGAGATCGAGATGCCGAAGGTCAAGATCCCCGACACCTTGTTAAGATTATTCCACTGTACCACAATTAACAAGTTAATCGCAGAGCACTCCCAGGGCACAGATTATCTCAATCTTTACGAAGCCACAGGAGAGTTGAAAACTTTGGAACCGCACCCTCCTCCCAATCAACGCCGCAAAGAACCATCCGAACCAAACACGACCGACGAGACTGACAACATGACGTTACTGCACTCGCCGAGAACTACGGATAACCAGGAACAGAGCCCCACCGAGGAGGTTAACGCAAATACGGGCAACAACACACAGCCTACACTCAACGCAGGATCTATGGAAGGGCTTTTTACGCTACCAAACATGGTACACAGCGACCAGCCCGAGCACGCAGATCGACAAAACCTATCGACTTCAACCACACCGTTAGCACTGTGGATCGACCCGACACAGACTAGGGAGCGTCTCCAGCCACTCGCAAGCGAGGCGCCCACGGCAGAAGTCACCAGTCTCAGGAGCCAAGTTGACCAACTACAAGCTCAGCTTCGCAGACAGCAAGTGGCAGGTAGCCCAGGAGGCACAGTGGCGAAACCAACAGGAAGCGCAGGAGCAAAAACTTCAAGAGATCCTCGATCACCTCCAGTCGCAGATCAACAACTTCACCGAAAGACTGACTCCATTGCTGGCACCTCAGGCCACGCCAGGGCTCACCAACAACACGTTTTGGAGCCAGGAGCAGCAACGACCAGGCACAGCAACGCCCAGCACGGCCACGCCAGGTCCGTTAAACTAAGCTTCAACCGGGCAGCCGCTCGGCATCTCTACTAGAGAACTGGAGGCCGAGCTCAGCGAAGGCGAACCAGGAGATTACTCTCCTGCGACACCAGCTTCGAGCAGCAGCGGATCGAGCAGCTGTAGCAGCAGTGACAGCAGCACCGCTACCCCCGCCAGAGAGGACTCTGGTGATAGCGCCGACGACTCCAACGAGCATCAGGACGCCCAGGTCGGCCGTCGCCCCATCGCCCACGGTGGAGATTCCGCCGCTGGACAACACGCTCTCGGCCGAGTGGCCTGGCCACGAGGAGGGCTTCAAGCTCGAGGTGCTAACCCTGCAGCCACCTCCAACAGCCGGCCTCCTTGCGGAGACAAGGAAGCGCGTGCCTTTCGGCTACAGGCGGGGCGATTTCTTAAGCGCCTGATGCTAATGTTTGTGTGAGTCGGTCCCCTGGACTGGCTCTGCAACTTAGCCGAGACACAAACCCGGGAGTTCACTCCCCCTTCCCCTACAACCGGGTGGTGTAGCCTACACTGAGTTGGGCGGGCTCTCTCTCGTCCAGACTCCCTCTAGAGTCGACGTGTGGAGGTTGAGCTGTGTCCGCTCCACGCGCAACAAAGAAGTTCAACAGTCGGACGTGACTGCATCGTGGGGCTTCGAGAGTCAACGAAGTCACCGCCGCATACGAGCAGCCCAGCCGCATCCCCGTTCTCTCCGTCACCGAGCCACGGTGTAAGCGTGACGTCACTCCGTTCGCACGTCGCCCCTTCTAAGGGTGCTCGCCAGCGTTAACCCCGGGAGCACCCCGCTTACATCAAGCACGTAAGCAACTCAGTTTAGCATTTAAGCAAGTAGTTTTAAAGATAAAGCGTATTCCAAAATCACAATACACATTGGCAAAAACTAACCGAAATAGAATGTGATACTCTAGCGGCAGCCACTGCCATACTAATTGTTAAAAACATTCAAATTCTATGGAGTCAGATACAGCGGGTCAGTATCGTAGATAATATTCTTATATTAACTAGATCTAAGTTTATACAAGCGTTTTTTATTCAAAGTTTATGGAGTCAGACGCGGGTAGTCATTGTATAATCTACTTTCGTAAAGACTAGATCTAAGCTTTATATAAACATTTACTAGAGTATTATGTATATAACACACCTATAAGACAACTTAACAACAAATTGTTAAAGCATCGTAATTATAAGTTTTTTACCTACTTTTAAATTCACACTTGTATGTCAAAGCTCTTCCTATCAGCCATAAAGGCAACAGTCATTGTAAATAACACAACTACGTACAAGTATAACGGCCATTGTTAATTCAGCGTTCCAATCATTGTAAAAACTTATTAATTATTGCAAACAAGCATTTCAACCATTGTAAAAATAGTCAACCACTGTAAAAACTTAATCACTTATCAATTATTGTAAATGCAGAAATTATGTAAGCCCTCTCCAGGTTCTTTCAAAAACAAACAAGCATTCCAAGCTCTCGCTCAACGATTCGTTTTCGCAACTTGCAACAATCTCGAATTCGCGAAATACAAATTTGCAGCGTTCACACAACATGTATTCAAAATGCAAGCATTTTTCTCTCTTTTAGGGGGAGTACTGTAGGGGCTCGGCCCTCCGACAGGCGGCAGCACCGAGCAGCGGGTAGAGGAGCGAGAGCCCTGAGCGTAGCGAAGCGCGTCAGTCCACCGCCGAGAACACACCAGAGCAGTCGCCTGGAGAGAAGCCCAACCGAGCAGGGAATAAATCATATACGCCAATATCACACTGAGCGTCTTCATTCCCCACGCCACCTTCCGAAACCGTCACCCCCCTACATACACATCACATCTCGCCGATGTATGCCATTCTCACACATATATGTTATTATGTACTACTTCGACAGGGTCTCAGATACAATAATGCATGTATAAGTGTAAATGATTACAATTTACACTTATACAATTTAGAATGTTTCTATTTCTATAATTGTAAACGCACCTAATTTTTTCCAAAACGACTACACGTGAAAGAATAAAACATATGTTTGATGCTCCTGTTTTACCTTCGATAACGTTTATATCATTGCAATCTAAGCACTTCATAATTTTTCCTTGATATTAGAACTCAACTATTTTTTTAAATTAATATTTTTCGTCTGCGTAGTATTATGTGCATTCTGACCTTCGAGCATATACACATAGAGGAAGCATCCTGGGTTAAAATCGCGTGAGTTTTATAGGTATCCCCTCCCTTCCGAAACTGCGCGTCACCGCACGGCGGTTAGCCGTCTGGAAGGCGTATATTTGGTGCTCACTAAATTAACGCAAGAATAAAACTGAAATTATACCAATTGTTTAAAGAATTTGTATAAGTGTTCTTTAAATTTATTATTTAGGGTGTAGTAAAAAAAAGTTTTGAACTTCGGGCCCGTCCGAGAGCGTCACTTACTCACACTAAGTTGAAATTATTTTTATCATTTTAGGTCAGTAAACATTTTTAGGTGGTAATATTAAGAAAATTTTGTATTTTTTGTCGAACGCTGTGTAATAATAATATATTATCAATACTGTTACACAAAATCTAATTGATATTTGAAGCTGAAAGAAAATTCTTCGAGAAAAAAAATCTTCGAGATATATTTTTTTCAAAAATTCATCAATGGATTATAAAATATATTTAAGGTTTCAGACTTATCCTGCGTCCCGAAGAATAGACAGACAAAAATTGTATAAAAATTTGAATGATAATGATAAAAATCTCATCGAGATACCGCGAGTTAAAGTTAGAATTTAAGAAAATAGATGAAGCAAAAGCAAACATGATTTCGTTTAGTTTGTACGTGTTCTGTGCCAGTAAATTTTGATAAAACTATACTGAAGAATTATTAAAGGCATATATTATTGATTTAAAAAAGTTTCATTGGGTTATCACTCGATATACTAATTAACTTACCTTAACTAAGCCTTATTATCGTTTTTTCAATTGCTAAGCGGGCGATACCTCTATACATATATATAAGCTACCGGCTATACAGGCTTCAAGTCTTATAGGTATAGGTGGGGAGTCACTTAGCCAATCACGTGCGCGGAAAAGAGTGAGTGAAAGAGAGTGGGGATACCGCTAAAAACGTCGCGCTTGCCATATAACATGCTTCCTCTATGTGTATATGCTCGAAGATTCTGACTGTATGTACCACTTTTGTGAGTACCACCTTAATCTTCACCCTGCGTAACGCATGCGCAGTGCTCGATTCAAACTAGGCTTGGATATCGTAAGGTGAAAGTATAGAGTTTTTATTTTTTATAAAAGACTTGTTGAATATTTATGATATATTACTTATGGTCAAATTAAATTAAATCATGGTCAATTTTTTTCTGCATAGTTTAATAAAAAATAAGCCTTGGCTACTGACTTATGAGTATTTGAAATACAGAAAAAAAGAAAATTGTACTTTAATTTTTTTTAGTATAAAGGAAAAAGGTCAAATTAATTAGTTAACATAGGTTTAAAGGGCTATTTGAGATCTATCAACCATATTTTTTTTATTTAAAATTATTTATTTTTGCAGACTGGATCAGGTCCTGTGTATACGCTTATAGGTTTCAAAACGGGTAGCGTTTTACGCAGTGTGGCAAACATATTGCAGCCAAGGTTACCTAGTGTTATAGGTTAGGGTTATGTTTCCCACACACTGCACTAAACATACCCGTTTTGAAACTATAAACGATTATACGAAATTGCGGATTGTCGGCCTATAGAGCAGGTAGTAGCAGGAGGGAAACCAAAGTGATAGTGACAGCATTATTATGGATAGTCCACTGCCTCATATTATGGAAAGCATAGACGACTTCCAAAGCGGAAAACCAAAGGACAGGCTCGTTGGTATCCTGGATAGAATTGAGATGCATGTGGAGCAGCTTCGAAAAGATGCGATCAGAATTGAAGAGGAAAAGGATACGCTACTCACTACACTTGATACACTTCGTAATAACGACGTTGTTGTTGAGCTTGAAGACAGTGAGTTTGCTCTTTTTTATATCGCTGATATTTAAAAATTTGTATTTAACAAGCTGGTTTGTCTAAATTATATTAATTATTTGCGAGTCAATGAATAATTCTCATACATTTTCATTTGAGCCGACATATATGTAGTGGGCTTCTCGACTCACAAAATCGCTGTTCATCACCGTTTCTTTTTCTTGAAAACTAATAAACGTGATACAGATTTTCTTTATCAGAATTAGTGCATATAGTTAAAACTGGAAGATGTGACAGTTGAAATCGATGCATTAATTGTGATTCAATTTCAGCTATTTTGACCATTTGATTAGTCTGCAAATTATTACTTTGTATAATAATTGCTTATAGATACTGAATTACCTCAAACATAAATGTTTTCTTTAAATAAGTACTATATTTTCTCTAATGTATGTATGTATATATATAGGTGTAATTAATATTGGTATACTGTAATTGTCAATTATTCTTTAAGCTGACCGTGATGATGTGTTAAGATATGCTGAAAGACTGTCAATGAGATGTTTAACTGTTGATGTTCTAGTTAAGGTTCAACGTGACCATACGCAAGAAGATGCTCTGCATCAGGTAACTTCAATTCACTGAAAATAATATATATTCCATTAACAAATTCATGTTTGACAACTTCATATGAATCCTAAATTATATTTAGTAAAACTTCTAAAATAATTCGTAAATATTTTTTTCTCGGTGTCACATAAACCAAAGTAAGAAGTTATTGCATGAGATAGGTGTGATTCAATCTTATCTAGGTCAAAGAAATTCCGAATTCATTTCTTGGTCATACCTTGAATCTGCTTACTATTATAAAAGTAATTTTATGCCAGTCTAACCAAAATATGACAACTTTTTTACTAGTTTTTAGATTCTTGTATTAAAAATATTGTATAAAACTGGTAGGTAAAGAGTTTATTCACAAAATTCATTATAGCACTCGCTTTTGGCTTGTGTTGTAATATCTCACTTTGTAAATAAATCCTTTCTATGCCTATTGCGTAATATACTAAAAGTTGATCATACTTGTGATGATTCAGATTTATAAAATATGCTTTGCTTCGTGAGAAAATAACTATATATTTTGTTTAACTGTACAGGTAAATGGACTAATAGACAGCTTAGTTATTGGCCTTCGTAATGATCCTTGTGGAACAAGGCAACGCTGTGCATCTTTCGTGAATGCATGTTCGTCACAAGGCATAGGACATTCTGACAAAACTTTTGAAACAGCTATTTTAGGATGCACTCTTGATGACCAGAAAAGAATCAAGAAGAGATTACAAGGCTTGCTAGATTATATTGATAAAGTTCATACAATTATGCCTGAGTAGTATAATTGATACTTTGAGAAAAAGACTTGAGAGAAAGTGTTGTGTTTTTTGAAAGAACAATCACATTATATTCAAGCTGCTGCATCTGTGCAATATAGTTGCTAAATCAGGATGTGAAGCTTATAGGACTTGAGAAAAATTTTTCAAAATAATATCAAAGTGTCTGCAAAGTATTTTGAATTCAACAGTTTAAATTTATTTTACATTTAAATATTAGTTTAGTATTTTATTATTTTATAAAAGATAATAGGCAAGTAAATTTAGAATTCTATTTTCTTGGGTATAGCTTATAACTGAAATCTTTATGAACAAGTATTGCTAAGAAATAATAAAATAGCAAAAAACAATGTGACCATAATGCCCCATTTAAGTGCATTCCTTCAAAGTATTTTAGTATAAACTTTATGATATCTTTTTTTTATAAAAAGATCATGAATAATTAATGAAATTACTTATCATCAATAAATTATTGTTTAAAATTTTAATTCAAATAATTTTATATATATCGCAAGATAATCGAACCAGAATACTTTAATGATTTAATATAAAATATAATGTTGATAATAAGCTTTTAACTTTCAAGGCTGCCGGTCAGACCAAAAATACAAAATTACAATACCAATTTCAGAATATTGTAATTCACTCATTACAGAAAAAAGTCATATTCGGATGTTGTGATGCCAAGATAGATATTATGTGATTCATTCATGTACTGTGCACGTGTCTAAAGCTATGTTTCGTTTATACTTGGCTCAGTTATAGGTCAGGGCGCACAAAGCGCGCGGTTTTTACTCTATGTAATAGAAGATTTCTCATGGCTCACACTAAAACATTGTAATGATACATATAAAACTATAAAAAGAAATCCAATAAATATTTATTATTTATTTTCATGACTAAAATTTTTTTTAGAATTTTGTATTTTAGGAATGTAAATATAAATTTTTAAAGCCTTTGTTAGAAAAAACTCGATTGAACGTAAATGACGTACTTGGATAAGTACGTGATATGTATTGCCAACGTAAATCGTTCTGGAAATGATAGACCATGGTTTTTTATCCAAAAAAATGTTCTTCACAGGCCGGAAAGAGAATTAGTGTTATTTAAAATGATTTGATATAAACTATATAAAATATGGAATTAAGGAGGTTCTACCCGTATAAGGTACGTTAGTACGTACATACGTTGCCGTTGGGCGCTAGCCAGACCCTATTATACTTCTCATATTCGCCTTTTCGAAAACAAGAGATTCGGTTTTCTGCGCTTTGACAGTTTTGTTTCTCACATATGAGGACTCAAATGAAAGCTTCTGAGAAAACTATCAAAATCACATCAGGTTAATATTTTATGAAATTGCTTCTATCAGAAATTATCATGAAGTGAAAGTTTGGAACCCGCGATTCTCCTCAATTCTCCTCGACGAAAATTGTTCTCCGCGGAGAACAATATATACTATCGGTTCGAATGACGTAGTCACTTGTGTTTCGAACCGTATAACTTAGTCAAAAAAAATCGCATTAAAAATCGAAATACGAGGTGCGATGGCAAATTTAATTGTGCGTCGATTCGTATAAGTTTCATTACATAAAGTTAATTAGGCGATGAACAGTGGCGAATAGAAGCAAAAAAAATGCAGATTTTAGGCCACTTTCCAGGAAGGTCAACTTTGCAGGCCTACCATTTGCTCAAAAATGAAGCTACTGCATAGCAAAAAATCAGGCATATAGCCCAAAGGTTCGGGAACACATACGCCCAAAAATTTTTCAAAAATGTTAATTAGTATTGCTAAAAGACTAGGACGCAGACAAATCCATTTTTACATTTTTCGCTTATATTCGTGATTTCGCAATTGATTTTAATTTATTTCCTAATTTGTAATAAGATACATGATAACTCAAATCAGAAACTAATATTATGTAATATGTACTCTGATGAGTTCAACATTGTATAGATAATAATAATAAACATATTTTAATTAATCGTTTTTCTTTAAAGTTAAAAACCACGTTTTTGCTATTTTCTAATAACAAACAATAATATTAGTTTCTGATTTGAGTTATCATGTATCTTATTACAAATTAGGAAATAAATTAAAATCAATTGCGAAATCACGAATATAAGCAAAAAATGTAAAAATGGATTTGTCTGCGTCCTAGTCCTCAAACCAACTTGTCACGTATACCTCGTCCTCCGTCGTCGATGTACTTCACTTTTCCTCCAGACTGTCTCCGGACCGCGTCGGCTACTTCTCATAACGCACATCTGGAATTTTATGACGATTTTCACACTTTTTTCATACGGTTTTGGCCCAAAAAAATTTCTTAACTTTCGACAGCTCTCACACGAAAGTTTACAATTTTGCTAAATATATTTTAATATTTCTAAAAAGCTGTAATTTTTTCCGTTTTTTTGAGCCGAGTCTCGTCTTGATACGACTTTTCATCTCTGAGATACACTTTTTTTTACATTTGCTAATCTTTTAGCAATACTAATTAACATTTTTGAAAAATTTTTGGGCGTATGTGTTCTCGAACCTTTGGGCTATATGCCTGATTTTTCGCTATGCAGTAGCTTCATTTTTGAGCAAATGGTAGGCCTGCAAAGTTGACTTTCCTGGAAAGTGGCCTAAAATCTGCATTTTTTTTGCTTCTATTCGCTACTGTTCATCGTCTAATTAACTTTATGTAATGAAACTTATACGAATCGACGCACAATTAAATTTGCCATCACACCTCGTATTTCGATTTTTAATGCGATTTTTTTTGACTAAGTTATACGGTTCGAAACACAAGTGACTACGTCATTCTAACCGATAGTAGATATCTGTGGCTTGCAGGAAGAACCACTTAAGTGACATTTTGCGAAAAATTTTTTTTATGTCGAATTCGAGGTGCTTTTAGTACCCTTTTTCATTGTACAATAGTAGGATTTCCGAAATGCACAAATATTTTAAATGCCAGCCGATTGTATAATCACTTAACTGCATCTCTCGTAAAAATGCTACCGCAGAACCACTTAAGTGCACTTGTTTTTTTTTATTTTTGTGCGAGATACACCGTGTGGAGTACATTAAAGCGGTATAATATATATCTCATTACCTACACCGATGTATTCGTCGGTTTTTTTAAATTTAAAAAAAATTTTTTAACGTTTTTAAATTTTTCAAAAATTGTCAATTTGCAAAAACAAAAAAATTACTGGAATCGCTCTGATAAAATTTATACGTATTCCTTAGCTGATTCTAAGAACTTATTACTCTTGAAAATTTTTTCCAAAAGTTTGTGGTTTCTGAATAAAAAATTCGTAAAAGTCTTTGTAAAAAATTTTCAATTATAATATGCGCCAGTTTGACCACACCGAGGTTCAAAATCAATCCCCAAATCACGTATCATTTAGGTTTGGACATTTATCCCATTGGTTAGAGGGGTTCCAGATGCATTGCAAATGAAAACGTTCTTGAAATCTCGAATTAAAACAAAAAATTGTGGAAAAACCATGCTTTTTTCCTTTAAACCGTTTTTTCTCATAGTTAATAACAATTTTCGAAAATTTTAATTATACCATTGGAAAGGGCATGAGTTAAACTTTAAAAATATGCCCCGCCCGAATTTTTTTAATCGCAAATTACATTAGTTACGAGCCCTCAAAGAAAGTGACTGCATAACCACTTATCTGCAAAGTTCCCGCAGAACCACTTAACTCGAGTAATTTGTTTAGCTTGGGCGTCGAGAAAGAAACTATTTACAAATGTAATACTACGGTTGGATCCGTATCAGATACCTAATCAAATGAGCCAATACTTAGATCTTTTCTCTGACATTTCGATCTTACATATTACTCTAAACATTGAAATCGCTTTTTCTCGAAAACACGAAAATGTTAGTTAAGTGGTTCTTCCTGTAAGCCACAGATATATATTTGGATATGATGTGTATATGCTGCGCAGAGGACATAATTATACTACTTATACAAGCTGTGCAGATGCAGACGATATTTCACGATAAAATAGTGTTTACATATAATAAAATAATCAACGGGTTTAGTTAACAGTTTCCCATTAAATATTATAAAAAGCATGTATTAAATATTCAACCTAAATATATATCAAGGGGCGCGGTATAGCGCCACGATTGCAAGTACAAGGTACGTCAGTACGTACCGTCTCCGTCGGGCGCAAGCCAGACCCTTATAGATACTTCCCATAGACCTTGTTGGAAACCAGGCGAGCGCATTTCTTTGCATTGACAGGTTTGTTTCTTACATATGAGCACTCAAATGAAAGCTTTATGCAAAACTAACAAAATCACATCAGGGTCATATTTTCTGAAATTGCTTCTATCAACAGATATTTTTAAAGTGAAATTTCGGGCAGCTCGAAAAGTATGCCAGTTCAAATGTTGCAGCGAAGAGTAGTGCAGTTCAATCGACCCTTTTTTCTATTCCATTTTTGCAGCGAAGACTAGTACAGTTCATAATTTTGCAGCGAAAACTAATGCAGTTCGCAATTTGCAGTGAAGAGAAGTTCAGTTCAGCGAAGAGTAATTTAGTTTTAAAATAAAAAAAAACAAGATAAAACGTGTACCCCCCCCCCAATTCATTAACCGGTGGCCAATATTTATTAATAAATTTCATGCTGAAATTTGGCATTTTCTTTAATTTTTTGCTCCGAAACGAAGCAAAATTATGAAAAATGTCAAGAATACTTTTATTCTTAGATTTTTTTTTTCAATTTGACTGTATTTTTTCGAAGCCATATAAGCTATTTATAATATATTCAATAACCTAATTGATTTTTTGAGATTAGAAAAAGGTCATGTACCATTTCGGCAGTAGCGTAGATGCTTTTGCACTGAAAAAATTTATCTTCCTGATTTTTTTGGTTATCGCACTTGGTGGTCGAATTTACTATTAAAATTCTCCATTTTCATCGATTTTCAAAAATCTCAAGAATACTGTTGGTCTTAGATTTTTGCTACTATTTAAATATATTTTTTTTTCAGATAGAAAATCCAATTTTTTGGTTTAGACAAGTGATATTTTGGTTTTTAGCTCATCAGAGTAGCTCAGGCCCATTCTGGGAGTTTCACAGACACTTTTGTACTTTTGCTACTATTAAGGCATAAATGAAGATGGAGTTGTCATCCACAACTATTGTCAATCCCTGTTTTAATTTAAAAAATCCATCAAAGTTATGCGGTTCAAGTCCTGGTCCTAAAGAAGAAAATTTACTAAGAATAAAAAGCAGCGCAGTCCATTGATTAAAAAAAGAATTTCGATGCGGACAGTTTGGCCAAAAGAGATGAGCAAGTACACCGAAGAAAGCTTTAACGCTATGCATGTTTACTATAACACAATACTTTGATACTTCAATTTTGTAATAATTAGCATAAAACACATTGTTTAAATAAGTTAGCTTGCATATTTTGGGACAGACTCGGAGTTAGCGACTTAGAATATTAAAAAACTGATGATTCTTTGAGAGCTCCAAATTCAAGTGCAAATCGTTAAAAGGGTGATTCGAGCACAGGAAGTGCAGCTTTTGAGACCACAGCGCGTCATCTGCACACGTGCGGGTACTTATACGTATATGTGTGGAAATCCGCCAGAAAGTGTAACACAAGTCAGTCCAAAAGTTGCACTTTTTTATTTTTGAGGGCACCTATCCGACCATGCTAGTTTCGATTGGTAGCTCATTTTAAACAATGAACCGGTGTGTGCTTAGTCAAACCCCTATGCCAACAGGCGAAAAACCAAAAAACAAGACCGCGATTTTCACTCTAAAAATTAAAAAAACGCGCATTATTTACAGTATTATAATTTTTAGAATCTTTTTCTCATACCCATACTTAAAGTACACTAAAAGACCTTTAATTTGCATATCTACTTGTCTGGATCGGATGCACTGATCAAAAGATACACACATTTAAAGACAACGAACTGTGTTTTAGGCGCTTACGAAAATAGCTAATTTTACGCTATTTTCATTAAATCCTTTTAACGTTTGATCCAGGCATTCGTTTTTAACGGTTAATAGCTTAAATTAAAGCTTTTTTCTTCTACTTTTCAGCCAATAAGTGTAAATTAAAATTGGTATTGATGAAGTTATCGGTCGAATGGTGGTGGTTATGATTAAATGACTTAAGACATCTCTTCGAGCCAAATTTTCTTTTTTATTCGCCTACGTTTCGATCTGCTCCAGATCCTTATTAAGGCTAAGTCAAACATAATACAATATTAATTACAAAAATTAAATACAAAAATTAAATACTAAATCAAAATTCCTTTTATGTTTTAATTTTTGTAATTAATATTGTATTATGTTTGACTTAGCCTTGATAAGGATCTGGAGCAGATCGAAACGTAGGCGAATAAAAAAGAAAATTTGGCTCGAAGAGATGTCTTAAGTCATTTGATTATAACTAAATTAAAATTTTTTCAAGAAGTGAACTATATATGCTTCTCAAATAGATCTATTTTTAAAAGCGTATATATAGCACATTATATCTCTTAAAAATTTTTCGACTAACAAAAAAGTTGAGAAAAAAGGCTTTGATTTGAGCTATTAAACATTGAAAACGCACATCTGGATCAAAAGTTCCAAGCATTTGAAAAAGGGAAAAATCTCTGTATTTACCAAAATTGAGTTATTTTACAGAAATAAGCGAAATTTGCCTGTTTTCAAAACCTCGTACCGTCCGATCCAATAGCCGATTTTAAAGTTTAATAGCTTAAATTACAGCTCTTATCTTCTACTTTTTCACTCACTCATCTGAAGTTGAAGTTTCTTATGCGATACGCTATATATATATATATATATATATATATATATATATATGCTTCTCAAAATTAGTAAAAAACGATCAACTCGAGAAGCACATATATAGTTCATCACAAAAGAAAATTTTGATGCTGATCAACTAGAATAAAAGTTGAAGAAAAGAGCTTTAATATGCGGTATTAAACTTTAAAAACGATGCGTCGGATCGCAAATCATAAGGTTTTTAAATAAATAAAAGAAAAACAATTTTTTTTACGGTTTCTTCCATGTAAATGATTGACAAAATCAGGAATTTTACATTTCTTCAAGTCCTTCTCAATTGCGATCCAGTCGTGCGTATTCAACGTTTAATATCTCAAATAATAGTATATTACGCACCTAGGGAGGAAAAAACTCGTATTCGGCTCGGAAGGAAAGGACCCCGCACGGAACATATGGGTTTGTGGGTCCCTGTGAAATTGAATGAAAGTATGATATTTTAATAGATTATGAATTCCTGAACAAAAGTCATAATGGGCGCAAAGATGGAAAATGGACAGATTTTGAGAAAAACTCGATTAAACATCGCGATTTTGCTTAAGGTTAGAGAGATCGAATGCTATATATGTAGCTATGTAAACAAATAACTATAGGTATATATTCATATAACTGTAGGTATCCATATCGCGGCTTTCAAATAAAGATACAGAAAGCAATATAATAGAATTACACATATGCACTGCAACCCAGACTGGGATGCAAGTCATCCAGGTCACCGATGACCGAGTCCAGGTAATAATGGAAATAAGAATTATTAATATGAAAAAAATATTGCGGACGGCCAAGTATACAAATGGAATTCCTTTCGGTACATCGCTACCAGGGTAAAGTCGTATAGACGACCAGAGTTCCCGATGACGAAGTCCAGGTTGTCCGCTTAGTAATTCTTCGTGCTCCGCGACCGCTTGAGGAGACGAGGTGATAAAGATACCCGACGACCGAGTAGAGAGTCTAGAGAGAGGAACAGGGTCGCCGATTACACAGTTTAATTGGTGCGCTCGGTAGATTTTCAGCTAATCCGAACAACAGCTACCGGGAAGGTGTATAGGTAAACAGAGTCGCCGATTATGTACTCCAGGAGGTGTGCTCCGCAGGTTTTCGACAGAAACCGAGTACAAGATACGCACATGATATCTTGGCGAATAGGGTCGCCGATTACGCACTTCAGGAGGTGCGCGCCATAGTTTTTCGTCAAAATGAGTGCACCAGGTGCCCGGAAGGTATCCAGAGGATCACGGTCGCCGATTACGCACTCCAGGTGGTGCGCTCCATAGCTTTTCAGTAGAACGTGTGCACCAGGGACCGGGAAAGTATCTAGGTGAATAGGATCGCGGAGTACGCACTCCAGGTGGTGAGCTCCATAACTTTTCGGTAGAACGTGTGCACCAGGGACCGGGAAAGTATCTAGGTGAATAGGATCGCGGATTACGCACTCCAGGTGGTGCGCTCCATAGTTTTTCGGCAAAACGTGTGCACCAGGTACCGGGAAGGTATCCAGACGAGCACGGTCGCCGATTACGCACTCCAAGTGGTGCGTTACATAGTTTTTCGGCAAAATGAGTGCACCAGGTACTCACAAGGTGTCTAGGTGAACAGGATCGCCGAGTACGCACGCCAGCTGGTGCGCTCAAGAACTTGCCGCTAACATGAGTGCACCAGGAGTCAGCAAGGTGTCTAAGTGAACAGAATCGCCGATTACGCACTCCAGGTGGTGCGCTCCATAGCTTTTCGGTAGAACGTGTGCACCAGGGACCGGGAGAGTATCTAGGTGAATAGGATCACGGATTACGCACTCCAGGTGGTGCGCTCCATAGTTTTTCGGCAAAACGTGTGCACCAGGTGCCGGAAAGGTACCCAGAGGATCACGGTCGCCGATTACGCACTCCAGGTGGTGCGCTCCATAGCTTTTCCGTAACATGAGTGCACCAGGAGTCAGCAAGGTGTCTAAGTGAGCAGGATCGCCGATTACGCACTCCAGGTGGTGCGCTCCATAGCTTTTCGGTAGAACGTGTGCACCAGGGACCGGGAAAGTATCTAGGTGAATAGGATCGCGGATTACGCACTCCAGGTGGTGCGCTCCATAGTTTTTCGGCAAAACGTGTGCACCAGGTGCCGGAAAGGTACCCAGAGGATCACGGTCGCCGATTACGCACTCCAGGTGGTGCGCTCCATAGCTTTTCCGTAACATGAGTGCACCAGGAGTCAGCAAGGTGTCTAAGTGAGCAGGATCGCCGATTACGCACTCCAGGTGGTGCGCTCCATAGCTTTTCGGTAGAACGTGTGCACCAGGGACCGGGAAAGTATCTAGGTGAATAGGATCGCGGATTACGCACTCCAGGTGGTGCGCTCCATAGTTTTTCGGCAAAACGTGTGCACCAGGTGCCGGAAAGGTACCCAGAGGATCACGGTCGCCGATTACGCACTCGAGGTGGTGCGTTACATAGTTTTTCGGCAAAATGAGTGGACCAGGTACTCACAAGGTATCTAGGTGAACAGGATCGCCGAGTACGCACGCCAGGTGGTGCGCTCCATAACTTTTCGGTAACATGAGTGCACCAAGAGTCAGCAAGGTGTCTAAGTGAACAAGATCGCCGATTACGCACTCCAGGTGGTGCGCTCCATAGCTTTTCGGTAGAACGTGTGCACCAGGGACAGGGAAAGTATCTAGGTGAATAGGATCGCGGATTACACACTCCAGGTTGTGCGCTCCATAGTTTTTCGGCAAAACGTGTGCACCAGGTGCCAGGAAGGATGACGGTCGCTGATTACGCACTCCAGGTGGTGCGCTCCATAGTTTTTCGGCAAAACGTGTGCACCAGGTGCCGGGAAGGTATCCAGAGGATCACGGTCGCCGATTACGCACTCGAGGTGGTGCGTTACATAGTTTTTCGGCAAAATGAGTGGACCAGGTACTCACAAGGTTTCTAGGTGAACAGGATCGCCGTGTATGCACGCCAGATGGTGCGCTCCATAACTTTTCGGTAACATGAGTGCACCAGGAGTTAGCAAGGTGTCTAAGTGAACAGGATCGCCGATTGCGCACTCCAGGTTGTGCGCTCCATAGCTTTTCGGTAACATGAGTGCACCAGGGACCGGAAAAGTATCTAGGTGAGTAGGATCGCGGATTACGCACTCCAGGTGGTGTGCTCCATAATTTTTCGGCAAAACGTGTGCACCAGGTACCGGGAAGGTATCCAGAGGATCAAGGTCGCCGATTACGCAGTTCAGGTTGTGCGCTCCATAGCTTTTCGGTAAAACGTGTGCACTAGGTGCTGACAAGGTGGCTAGGTGAATAGGATCGCCCATTAAGCACTACATGTAATGCGCTCTATAGCTTTTCGACAAAAGGAGTGCATCACTGTTATTCTTCTTGCAGAAAATGCTAGATAAAAGGAAAGACTCTTCAGCAAATGAGTTTTGTCTCTGCGATTGGTCCCGCAAAAAGTGCGTGCGAGACTTTTCAATATGTCGTCAAACTATCCAAGTATCAAACAAAGTACAAAAGACAATATGTCGCAAGTATCCTGAAAAATATTCGCAAAAGTATCCCAAACAATATTTCCAAAAGTATCCTGAAACATATTCGCAAAAGTATCCCAAAAAATATCCCAAAAAGTATCCCAAAAAATATCCCAAAAAGTATTAAAAAAAGTATCCCAAAAATATCCCAAACAGTATCCCGTAAAATATATCAAAAGTGTCCCAAAAAGTATCCAAAAAGTATCCCGTAAAATATTCAATAAGTATCTGAAAAATTATTTTGAAAGGTATCCCAAAAAGTATCCCGTAAAATATATCAAAAAGTATCCCGTAAAATATTCAATAAGTATCTGAAAAATTATTTTGAAAGGTATCCCAAAAAGTATCCCAAAAAATATCCCAAAAAGTATTCCAAAAAGTATCCCAAAAAGTATCCCAAAAAGTATCCCGTAAAATATCTGACAAAGTATCCCAAAAAGTATCCCGTAAAATATCTCAAAATATAAAAAAAAATGTCTTGAAAAGTATTAGAAAGTATCCAAAAAGTATCCCGTATAATATTCAATAAGTACCTGAAAAATTATTTGAAAGGTATCCCAAAAGGTATACCAAAGAATATTTCCAAAAGTATCCCGTAAAATATATCCAAAAGTATCCCAAAAAGTATCCCAAAAAGTATCCCGTAAAATATTCAATAAGTATCTGAAAAATAATTTATAGGTATCCCAAAAAGTATCCCAAAAAATATCCCAAAAAGTTTCCCAAAAAATATCCCAAAAAGTATTCCAAAGCTCCC
>JACCIB010001519.1:0-30577 GCA_018906965.1 Philotrypesis tridentata | reverse complement strand
AATTTTTATATAAGCCTTGAGTCAGGATTAAGCAGTACTCGAAGGCCAAAATCCATGATTTTCATTATTTCACTTACCGTAGACTTTAGTTGAATCTGGGTATCGGAGAGCACTCTGACAAGTTCAGATCTACTTTAAATACACATATTTATGGATCGAGTGTGGGATTTTGTAAGTAATTAAGATTGAAAAAAGTTATAAACAATTTAGTACAAAAATTAAGTAAAAAATTTTTAAAATATCAATTATTATGCTTAAATTGTTTATAACTTTTTTCAATCTTAATTACTTACAAAATCCCACACTCAATCCATAAATATGTGTATTTAAAGTAGATCAGAACTTGTCAGAGTGCTCTCCAATGCCCAGATTCAACTAAAGTCTACGGTAAGTGAAATAATGAAAATCATGGATTTTGGCCTTCGAGTACAGCTTAATCCTGGCTCAAGCTTATATAAAAATTCTTTTATATTCTTTATAGTGTTTTGGAACATATACAATTGTTTATTTTATTATTTAAACTAATTCAAGTTATTATAAAAACAAAATTCAATTTTTCATTTTTCGCTAATTTAAGGTGGTTCGGTCTCCTGAAACAGGTATTTGTTGACAAAATTATATATCTTATTAAAATATTTAATGTATGTGGCATCATAATAAATTGATGTGTAGGTTATGAACCACACCATATTGTCACCGTGATACGATCACAATATGTGAAGTTATGTGATGCGAATCCATTCACCGCGATTTCATCGTAAAACCACCACAATATGGTGACATTGCATGCCACATGTTGATGAAAAAATACAGTCACTAGTTAACAACAAGCCTATGTATTATGGCTAATTTTCTAGCACGGATCAAGATCCGATATTCGTAACCCTCGAGGTGCCCGAGGTTCACCAATTATCAACAGTGATATGAATTTTACGATCCTGACCGAGTACATCTGGGGCGAAAGGAGCGTCTTCTCGCAGGGATTCGATAAATCCGAGCAGGCCTGTTGGAGCGGTGGTGCCACGAGAAGTGCGATCGGAACGACACAGCTTCTCGCGCGTGTGTAAGTTGCATTCTCTTTGTAACTCATCGATTTGGCAAAGTCGCCGTTGATCGAGTATTTTCCGATAAGAGGTACCCGATCCTTCATTATCAAAGTGCTAGCGTAAATCTCTTCACTGTCGCGCGTACCGACTGTAGATTGCGGACATTGTATTCTTAATTTTCAACTAGCAAGTAACTCGCTCGCTAGTACTCACTCGGCTAATTTTGTGATTATTATTATGGAAAGTATATAATGTAAAATATGAATTAGTGGCTAAGGTTTGTTCAAAAATAATTTATTTAAATACATTGCTTATATTTAGTAATTTTTTGAAATTGAATTTAAATTTGCATAAAGGATAAATCCTGGTTCTTAATGATTTAGATAAATTAATAGTTAAAGGTATTGGAAATTATTCAGGTTATAACAGCAAGTTAAATGGTAATCAAATTTTTTAATTCAATAATATTTTAAAATCTACGACACAATTTGAAATGCAATGTACAGTATCAATGCAAAAGTTATCAAATATTAACCTGTAAATCTAAATAATGATTATTTACAAATTTTGTTTTTTTGAGCAAGCAATAACGGACATTGGATATGTTTCCATTATAGTAATCATGTTATTCACATTTTTCCTAAAAGAACTAAAAATTCCCTGGAGAAGATGTCCAAGTGTCAGGATGACCTCCAGGATGACGGGAAATCATCCTCGAGTACATCCTCTAAGTACACATTAGTATTTCCTTAAAAAACTAAGAATTCCCTGGAGACGATGTCCAAGTGTCAGGGTGACCTCCAGGATGACGGGAAATCATCCTCGAGTACATCCTCTAAGTACACATTAATATTTCCTAAAAGAACTAAAAATTCCCTGGAGACGATGTCCAGGTGTCAGGGTGACCTCCAGGATGACGGGAAATCATCCTCGAGTACATCCTCTAAGTACACATTAATATTTCCTTAAAAAACTAAAAATTCCCTGGAGACGATGTCCAGGTGTCAGGGTGACCTCCAGGATGACGGAAAATCATCCTCGAGACGGTGCACTAGGTGTACATACAAATATGTGGGTGCAGATAAAGCGTTATCCTTAAAAAAAGATTAAGTAATTGTAAAAGAAGAGGTCACACGGGGCACGAGACACCGGACACCGGACACGGGACACGGAACACGAGGCACGGTCGCCGCTTAATATAATATAAGACTATTCAATATACGAGTCTCCGACTCATTTCTGCTAGTTATTCGCAGAGTGTTTATTCTCGTTGTCCTAAAGTCCGCAACCTTCTCGTCCGAATTCTTTCTTAACTTTCAGCACGGAAAAGTGTGGCGACGAGCTATCACTACACATTTATTTTCGCGGTCGATTGGCCCTGTTGCAGGACACAGTCGCTAAGGACGAGCTACGCCGGAGTAGCCTTCTACAGGTAGGAAGCTCGGCGATACGACGACACTCCGTAGTCGTTGTGCAAAGTCAATTGGACACGTTACAGCAGATAGGACACCGATTTTTACATTGTTCATACTAGAACTCGTCTTTGTGTACTCATCTAATGAAAAACATAATCTTTTGTAAAATCTGTGGCAATATGAAATTTAAAAAAAAATTTTTTTCATTTAACAATATAACGGCTAAAAAACTTAATTTTGCTGTCGGGAATACATGTATCTTATACAAAATTCAATTCTGAATAACTTTTATCTCTACCTTTTTATTCATGGAATGAGTTACAAAAGCAATTCACGAAAAACGAAAAAAAGTGCATTTTCGGAATTCTTTTTGCAATAATAACAACGTTCCCGACCTGGCCCAAAGTCGAGACTTTAGGGTCATTTTCAGTAAATTACCAATAACATATTTCAATCCTAAAAATAAAGTTAGAAGAAACTTAATAATATTCCACATTTGAACTCCCTGACGCCCGGACTATTTTCTTGGTTAAAAAATATTCTAATGTATTGAATAAAGATCTCTACGTTTATTTGAGAATGATATTCATTTAAAACATTCCTTTAAAAAATCAGCTCTCTAAATCCTTTTTTTATTTAAAATCTTACAGTAAGAGAGCAATAATCTGTAAACACAATACCAAAGAAAAATAATTCTAAGGAATAGAAATATTCTCTGTCAAATAATTTATCTTTAAT
Source organism: Philotrypesis tridentata (assembly GCA_018906965.1). NCBI lineage: Eukaryota > Metazoa > Arthropoda > Insecta > Hymenoptera > Pteromalidae > Philotrypesis > Philotrypesis tridentata. Next base: position 27,378 of record JACCIB010001519.1, on the reverse strand, counting down.
AGTAGGTATAGTGTTAATCAAATCTATCTGTAATTGTTTAGAATTGGGATAATGGCGAGTGTATATTGCATACATAGTCAATAGTACATTTCCATTTGAAGCTGTTATTTACGATGTTCTTTTAATTAAAAATGGTTAATTTGCATAGTTTTAATCTTCTTATCTTCTACACTATATTTATAATTTATATTTGCTTAAAAATGTGGTGTAAATAATCCCCCCTCTTGACTATATTTTATATAGTTCTATATTTGCTATGCAACATATCGATTCGTCTTTAGAGAACTTATCGATTGGTATGCATAAAATTTATGCAAATCAACCGTTTTTTAAAGTTATGGACTAATAAACTTAGATATAAAAATACTGACCGACCGTACATACGAACATCTTACACATGGATTGTTTTTCAAAACATATAAAAATTACATACAAAATATATAAAAATTATATATGGAATTTATTCGCATTGATTCCATCTTTCGATTGATTACATAAAAAAAGGTTTATCTCAAGCTCTTTTATTTAGAAACTAGGGGGGATTCCTCTGCTTGCTTCACTGGCCAACCCCCAATTTATAATTTGATAATAATGTGCAAAGGAATAAATTTCTATTCCTATTCGAAATTTGCAATAGCTATAGCTTTGTGCAAAGCAACTACATCAAGAACAAATAGTAATAGATTTTTGTATTTAAATTCTGTCGCGTTAATTTTATGATTGTAAATCAAGATTTAAAATTTATTAACCGATTAAGTCTCAAATTGCAAAAACAACAAAAAATTTACGGGGAAATAGTCATTTCTACTGTTGTCGGGTATGTTCTACACGATGCAATCGTTAAAAAAATTTTAAAAATGGATTTATAATTAGTAATTAACGAATTAAAATAAAAAATTCGTTTTTTAAGCGTATTTTTTTTCAATCTGAGTTTACAGGGGAAAAAATTTTATTTTTACCACCGCAAATATGCACACAATATCTGAGCTTATTTATCTGATTTTTTTTTACAAAATTGCGACAGTTTTTATGAAACAGTGTGATGTTAAATTTCATGATTTTTTTCTCGAGAAATATGACCCTAACAAAAAAATATTGTAGAATAAAAAATGCTTGAAATTACTCAAAGAATGCATATAAATTTTTTTCGAAAGGCTTAGAGTAAATGTTGGATTTTTTCAATTTTTACAATTTGTGAAAAAATAAAAAATGGCTCAAAAATTTTTTAAACAAATAGTGCGTGTTCCTTGAATGTTTCTGAGTACTTTTTATTCTATCAATTTTTTATTCAAAAGTTCATTTTTTTCAAAAAAAATTATGATATTTAAAGAAATCATGAATATTAACATCACGCTGTTTCACAAAAACAGCCGCCATTTTGTTAAAAATAATCTCGAATCATTAACGTCTATGCTCCTATAGCCCTACTATCACCAAAGATTATTCGAATGTTTCATAGAGTGTTCTATTTTAATTATAAGGGAAAGAATCTAAATTAGGAACACTATATGAAGGGATGTTGTAAGAAGAAACTAGTTGAATCCGTTAATGCTCGTTAAAATTTCAAATTCTCGTAGCAATAAGTACTGCTCTCGTGGAGTCCTGGCCAAAGATGATTGGAATGTTTCATAGAGTATTCTATTTTAATTAAAATGGATTTAATCTAAATAAGGAACACTATATGAAATGATGTTTTAAGAACAGACTAGTGGGATTCGTCGATGGTCGTAGATATCTCAAAAACTCGAATCATTAACGACTGAGCTCCCATAGCCCGGCTATTACCAATGATCATTACAATATTTGATAGATTATTCTATTTTAATGAGTAAGTGAAAAACTTCAATAAGGAATACTCTATGAAATGATATTGTAAGAACAGATTCTTTGGGTTCCTTAATACTCGAAGTAAATGCTATGAAATTTCGTGATCTAAACGAGCATTGACGAATCCTACTAGTCCGTTCTTACAACATCATTTCATATAGTGTTCCATATTCAGGTTCTTTAGCTTCTAATTAAAATAGAACACTCTATGAAACATGTCAATCATCTTTGGTAATAGCAGGGCTGTATGAGCGCAGAAGTTAATGATTCGGGATTTCGAGATCTTATCGAGCATTGTCGAATCCTACTAGTCTGTTCTTACAACATCATTTCATATAGTGTTCCTTATTCAGGTTCTTTACCTTCTAATTAAAATAGAACACTCTATGAAACATGCCAATAATCGTTGGCCAGGACTCCACGGGAGCAGTACTTAATGGTACGAGAATTCGAGATCTAAACGAGCATTGTCGAATCCTACTAGTCCGTTCTTACGACATCATTTCATATAGTATTCCGTATTCAGGGTTTCACCTTTCAATTAAAATAGAACACTCTATGAAACATGCCAATCAACTTTGGTAATAGCAGGGCTGTATGAACGCAGAAGTTAATGATTCGGGATTTCGAGATCTTAACGAGCATTAACGATTCCTACTAGTCTGTTCTTACAACACAAATTCATATATATTCATATATCAACTACTACACATAATACATTTAAAGTTCATAATCATATACCACAAAACCAACACGCGCAAATGATCCCCTAGTACTATTTATTCTGTGTTCTCTCATTCTCTGTGACATGCTCCTACGGTTCACTCATTCCGCATCGTTCCAAAAATGCCAATTTTAATCAGCCGGAATCGTAATTATTTTTTGCTTTTATAATAACTATAATTTATTTAAAAGTAGAAATAATAAAAAATAGATACAATTCGAATGGATGAAAATGTCTAAATTTAGTGGAACGATATGGAATGAAAGAACCGCACGAAAAGACAATAGCGTACTCACGGAACGCAATTAATGTAGATTTCATAGATGTAACTTGAACTCTAATTCATGGACTTTGGACTGAGATCTCACATAAGATCGTATAAACGATCTTACGTAAAATCTTAGATAATGTCACGGACGTAGAGCGCCTGCATAGGTGCAACATGACGGGCGAAGTGATAAGAGGAGTCGCGCTTCGATGCATGAAACTGCATCGTAGACGTTAGCTCCGTGGTTAGAGCACAGGCCTCTGGCTCTCGGGTCCGCGAGTTCGAGTCCCGTCGTCTACCTTTTTCTTACGCTTTCCTATCCCCGTCCAACATTCATATACGTTTCATACGTAACATTCTGGCATCCCAAGTGCGGGAGATCGCTGGTTTAGAACCCGGCTAAAAAAGATCTCCTGAGCGTCGAACCTACACACAACAGATTCCTGCATTACCCTGCACACCGCGACTCCGTTCCAAAAACGCTCCGACTCCCCCGATGCCCCAGAGATCCATCTGCGCGGTAAAAAGCAGGCTTGCAACCCAGTGTCATGCAACACGTAAGCGGTCCCGTAAGACGAGTTCTGCAATCGGCGAGGAAAAATCGGAAGCCGAGGACGGCTTCGCCTTAAAACAGGGTGGTGTCACGGACGTAGAGCGCCTGCATAGGTGCAACATGACGGGCGAAGTGATAAGAGGAGTCGCGCTTCGATGCATGAAACTGCATCGTAGACGTTAGCTCCGTGGTTAGAGCACAGGCCTCTGGCTCTCGGGTCCGCGAGTTCGAGTCCCGTCGTCTACCTTTTTCTTACGCTTTCCTATCCCCGTCCAACATTCATATACATTTCATACGTAACAATAAGATCTTCCGTATGATTTTCAACCACGATCTTGTGTAAAAGAAAGTCATGATCTGTCGAAAAATTTTTTTTCAATACTTTAATAATACGCAAGATCTTATTACATTAGATCTATAATTCCCAAAGACGATTAGAATGTTTCATACAGTGTTCTATTTAAATGAAAAGGGAAAGAAAACCAATACAGAATACTGTATTTAATGATAAAGTAAGAACGGAACACTTGGGTTCGTCGATGCTCGATAAGATCTCGAAATTTCGTATATTCAGTTCGGCTCCGAGGCACCCTATTATCCCAAAGATGATTGGGACACTTCATAAAGTGTTCTATTTGAATGAGAAAGGAAAGGAAACTAATAAGGAATACTCAGTATAATGACAATATCAGAATGGAACATATATATTTAAGAAAAAGTAGAAAGTTGTATGAGGATTTTTTGACTTAGAAAATTATGATAAAATTTTTTTAAAAAACTTGAATTGTTAAAGTCGCTAATTGATTAAGAAGGGTCTTAAAAGTATAAAAAATGAGAAATTGATTAAAAATGTTAAAATAGATATCAAAATTATATTGATACTTCGATTAGTTGAGAACTTGTCCTAGACGTTACTTGTGTCAATATACTTGTGGCAGTTTGGTGAGTTTTGGACATATATTTGGGTTAACGGACAGACCTAGCAAAAAAAGTTTTTGTCCCGTATTTCTTAGGTTCTAAAGAAACTAAGTATCACGGAAAAGTAGCGAGTTATCACTTTTCGCACTCACCAAACTGACCGATATATATATATATATTGAAACGCCCCTCGCCTCTGCGCAACGGAAAATGAAAAGAGGCGAGAGATTTTTATAAAAATCATATAAGAAATTATCTTATTTATGTGTGGTCCGGGATACCGGGCGAATAAATAAAGTATTTCGCGAATAATTAAAATAGAGTGATTTTAAATAGTTACTTCTATATACAAGGACGTATTGCCTTGTATATATCCAGCAACATAAAAAATAATCGTGACGCAATGCACGATGCTTCTCTGTTCCCTAAGACGACGCAATGCGCCCTCGGGTAAGAGAAGGCTTTTATTTAGGACGGCTTCTTGATCCTCTCGTTCTGGAAGTTGTTTTTTATCAAGACGCAATGCCTGATAAAAAACAACTAAGCTGAAAATTGTGTGAACGCTTAACATAGACGCAATGCCATGTGTTTGCGTCTCACTAGAATTTAAATAATTAATCGCCTTTTCCCTCTTAGACCACGTACTGGGTCCAAGGGTAGTCCAGCGCATATAATAGGAATTGCAAGCGCTCAGTCTGACTTAATGCAGAACTTTTGCATCTCGCTGTTTGGAAGGGTTTAGGAAAAATTTAAGTTTTTTATTTATTTTACTTTGTTTTTTATTCTTGAAAAAATAAAATTATCGCCTTATACATGGCAAATGACAAATTATTATTTCGCATTTATCGGATGCTCTATAGGAGACTCAATGCTCCGCATCTAGAGCTTTCCGGAGCGAAAGCGCTTCCCTGTATGCTTCCGCTAGCTAGGAGACTTATTGCTCCTTCTAGCTCCAGCTCCAGTGGAAGAATGAATGCGCTTCCCAGAAACGCGCGCCCTTTTATACAGGTGAGCGCAACTGCTCCGACGCTGAAGCAGTGAGTTACCCCCACCAGTCGTCCAAGCGCCAGTATCGCTATAGATATACTGATACATGTAGAATACTAATTTACATAATTTATCGTTAAAAATAATTAATTTTCGCAAAAATAGGAACGTATGAATGTTAATCGACGTAAAATGAACAATATATAATAGTTTGTTGTTAATGACAATCTCCGGAAAACAAAATAACTCGAATATAAATACGCGGGTCGCGAGACTTTAACGCTTTTGTTGCTATTTTTACAATGTTAATTAATGATTTATCCTATAAATTGTATATGAGTCGAAAGCTAATGAGCTAACGATCATGTACATCATAAATTTATATAACAAAAATGCTTCAAAAAATAATAATCAGCATGTGAAATGGCTAATTTGTACATATTTCAAAAGTTGTCGATAATGTGAAATATTTTATCTTAACTCCGGGGGCAAACTTAGCCGCGGCTGGCGACTCGATTCTCGCGCGCACGCTGCGTTTTTTCTTAATCTTGCATCGATGTTTTTGGGGTTAAAATTAACGGATTGCAGTCGGGTTTTTTACGTTTTACATACATTTTGAATCACAGAATCTCATACGGGCATTTATTTTCATCAATTCATCACTCAAATAGAAGATATGAACGTTGCAAGTTGACGTTGTGTCCCATACATTATACACAGATGCGCAATATGTCAACTTGCAACATGAATAAAAAATATAAATTAATTATTAAACCATGAAGTAATGCCATGCACATGACTATATGTATGTTAATTCCAGCTATAGGACTTTATTTAATTATAAAATATTAAAAATTAAATTTTATAGAAGGGGATAGGGTCCGTGTACGTTGCAATGTGTGTGTGTTTGGTGTGTGTGTGTGTGTATGTGTGTGTGTGTGTGGTGTGTGTGTGTGGTGTGTGTGTGTGTGGGTGGTGTGGTGTGTGTGTGTGTGTGTGTGGGTGTGTGTGTGTGTGTGTGTGTGTGTGTATGTGTGTGTGTGTGTGTGTGTGGTGTGCTGTGTGTGTGTGTGTGTGTAGTGGTATTGCGGGGTTCGACTTTTCTTTAATTTATTTTGTTAGGTGCAGAAGGCACATAAACAAAATAATAACTTGTCTGAAAATAATAAATAATGTGAAAGGAGACACAAGGGGCGAGGTACATGAAATAAACTTTAACACATTGCCTATAAGTGATAAAGAAATAATAGTATTTATTTAAATGTATAACAGAAACTCGGTATCTCAATTGTAATTCAAAGAAATGTATTCATCGAAAGAAATAAGTTTATTGTTGCTTCGAAAAAATAACGTGAATAATTCGTCGATATGCTATGTCCTTGGACCGGCACCGCTAAAGCTGTAAATAAGATGTCACACACACACACTCGATACACGCGGACGCGACCTGGTCTGTTTACACGGATCGTATTTTCTCGACACGACGCGAGCAAGGAATTTAAGTAAGAAATAAAAACTTCACTACACCTCATGAACGGGTGTTGCTGTTAAAAAATAAGCCTCGCTAGTACACGTTAACACGCGACACACACATACGCTAGAAAATGTTAGAATCCCTAATATAGTATGGAGATAGAGAATTCGCGAGGGCTCCTGGCAGCCGGAAAGACGTACGTAGCACGACCTTTCCAGCACACAAACACCTTGATGTTTGTGCTGCGTAATCAGAGCTTTGTGTTATGCGAGTGATAACCCTATACGAGTATAATCCTATATTTATTGTTTTTGAGTAAAAAATTCATAAATGTCTACATAATTGCTGAATGTGTAAATCATTATGAATTTTTTTCTCAAAAACAACAAAATTTATATGAAAAATTACCAAGAATAAAAAGTTTTTAGAATTAAGCAAAGAATACACTCGAATTTTTCCAAAAAATTTTGAGCAATTTTGAAAATTTTCAAAAATTGACAATTTGCAAAATTCAAAAAATTGCTTAAAACTTTTCGAAAAAATTCTGATGTATTATACAAGTGATTCTAAGAACTTTTTCTTGTCTTTGACTTTTTCGAAAAGTTCATACTTTTCAAGTAAAAAATTCATGAATGTTTTGGCAAAAATTCCGTCATTAATGCGCCATTTTGAAAACACCGAGATGAAAAATCGATTTCGGACCCGCATATTATGAAAGCTTAGACATTTATGCCACCAGTTATTGAGGTTCCAAGTGGTTTCCAAAGCGAGAACCATTCGAAAAACGTGATTTTATAAAAAAAAAATTTGAAAAAACCGTGTTTTTTTTTATTTAAACCGTATTTACACATAATAAACAAGTTTTTATCGCATCCTCTACAACTGGCCACCCTTCCCTTTGTAAAATGTAAGACATAATGTGATCAAATTGTGTAAGGTAACCAATGATTGTTCTACTATTTCCACACCACCTTTTAGGTAAATAGATGTGGCGCGTTTTTTTTTATTGGTTTCCCTTGTAGGCCTAATCCACTTAGTTATTTATGCGTGTGTTCACTTTGTAAATACGCATTAAAGTCGATGACGAAGAAAAGAGTTGTTGTCTTCTTTCCTTCTCGCTGATTGTTAATAATATAATATATTCTGATAATATATTCTTATATTGCATTCTTATGTTGTATATCATAGTAGTGCCGCTTAACGGCACAATATGTTACTACATAAAAGCTGTAGCAGAATAATTTTAACTTAATCTATTTAATACTCTAATTTTGCCGCTAAATAAAAACATTAATTTATTTAAAATTACATTTAAATTTTCGCTACTATATTACATAATATAGTATAAGTATGTTGCAAAACTAATATTAAAATTGAAATAATAATATATTATATTAAGATATAACAAGTCTATAACAATAATAAAAATTAAACTTGAAAATTAGATGTTTCAACGCAACGTGCTGTTTTAACCGAGCGACGATAGGAGCGAGGTGGATCTTGCTAGTATTATATTAAAGTGAAACACTTTTTCTCCGGTTCTCCGATAACTTAAAATTTCTAAATAACTTTCTTTAGAATAGCTTATTTTTTTCAATTAGAGTGGCAAATTTTGTATTTTTTATGGAACAATAAAATGTTTTTGGGTCTTAATTTATGGGTTTTACATTTTTTGGGCCTTATATTTTCTATGCCTTACATTTTTGGGCGATAAAATTTTGGGCTTCACATTTATGGGCCTTAAAATTTTGATTTTGCAGAATTGTTGAAATACAGTTTGATTACGGATTGATAGCTTATTTTACGTTAAATTTTCAGATCTTAAAAATATTACAACAAGGATTTCTTAGGACTATTTTTACATTCTCGTAGAAAATGCTCTTGAAACTTCTTTGACTTTGTCATCAACGATTGAGTGCATTTACGTACGTTCATATTCATAGTACGTGTGCATACGATTAAGTACATTCACATATGTTCTTACATAGCAAAGTCCGTTTGAAAAACGTTTCTGCAACGGGTTTTAAGAAACTTAGAAACGTCTTCATTAAAGTTTCATTTATCTCATTATCATTATCATATTCTTCTAAAAAAATAATATTCTTCCAGCCTACACAGAAAAAAAAATGTACATGGCTGGGTACCTATAGTCTGCGCAGCTTCGAATACTATACGCTTTGTACTGTAATCAAAGAAGTAGTGGTAATCCGACGGCATAACAGTGGCACCGAATAGTTGCACCTCCGTGGTAGTGAGAGACTTTGTATTTGTGGTCACATAGTGTGACCACGCGTGGTAGGCCCGCGCGTATGTGCTGTATACGAGAAACAGTCTACACGTTTAAGTACATGTGCTGTGCTACTGTATCCATTTTCAGCTTGGAATCGAAGCAAATTATGAAAAGTCTTATTATTAAAAATAATATACTAGCATAATTTGACTGTTAAATTTATTGTTAAGTTAAAATAGTGCTCGAATACAATTCTGGGACCTATACAGTTAATTTTGTACTAGATTAACGTATCTTCATGAATTTCGTGGCATTGATCAGAATGATCGAACCTTCGTAAAACTTGATTGTAAGGCTATTTTAGTAATAGAAAAGCATAATTTGACTGCTATCTTTATTTTTAAGTTGAAATAGAGCTCGATTGCAGTATTGGGACCTATTCAGATAATTTCGTAATAGAAAAAGGTGTTGTCATGAATTTTTTGGTGTTGATCCGGATGATCGAACCTTGTCAAAACTTGATTTTAAGGCTTAAATTGAGTATAAGCTTACTATCATAAATATGCGAAAGTGGACTTTTGAATGCGCGAAAGTAGGGGTAGTAGGGTTATTTTTTTTTGTGGACTTTTGAATGCACCAAACGGACATTTGAATGCGCGAAGGAAGGGTCATTTAACATGGGCAAGCATTCAAAAGTCCACTTTTACATATATATGGGTGCTTCTCTGTGAGATTGACCGGCCAAAAAATAAATATAGCTATAACTCTAGGAATTTGTTCTGGAGGTTGACCCTGATTACTCTGAATTTTTTCAGATTTTTTGCATTGATTATCTTAGAGTTACAGGGGGTCAAAGTTGGTAAAAACAGTTTTTTTTTCACTTTTTGCTGATTTTCAAAAATTCATAGCTCCTGAGGGAAGCATTTTTCACTATTGGGACCTATAACATCAATTTCTTGAAATTTTCTCAATTTTTCAAAAAAAATACTTTTAAAATTATATCTATAGGTTATAACCATCCTACCAATGATTTAATGTTTAAAATCAAGTTTTGAAAAGGTTCGCTCGCTGGGATCGAAACCCAAAATATGTAAAAAAGTACCTTAACACAATATATAATCATATACCAAAGCCCAGAATTTCTGAATTTTTTTTACTAGTCCATTCCTGTTTATACAAACAATTATATATGCCAAAACAGCTGAAAATCCATGAAAATCCCTTGTGGCGTCTATTATTATAATAGGCGTATGGACTGAATTCATCATAAACATTTGTTTAGGCTAAATTCTCTTATAGTTAAAGCCTAAACAAATGTTTATGATGAATTGAGTCCATACGCCTATTATAATAATAGACGCCACAAGGGATTTTCATCATTTTCAGCTATTTTGATTAAATAATCTAACATTTTAATGTCATTTTAAGTCAGATTTCTTAAATTATAAGAGAATTTAGCCTAAACAAATGTTTATGATGAATTGAGTCTATACGCCTATTATAATAATAGACGCCACAAGGGATTTTCATTGATTTTCAGCTATTTTGGCATATATAATTATTTGTATAAACAGGAATGGACTAGTAAAAAAAATTCAGAAATTCTGGGCTTTGGCATATGATTTTTGTATTGTGTTAAGGTACTTTTTCACATATTTTGGGTTTCGATCCCAGCGAGCGAACCTTTTCAAAACTTGATTTTAAACATTAAATCATTGGTAGGATGGTTATAACCTATAGATATGACTTTAAAAGTATTTTTTTTGAAAAATTGAGAAAATTTCAAGAAATTAATGTTATATGTCCCAATAGTGAAAAATGCTTCCCTGAGGAGCTATGAATTTTTGAAAATCAGCAAAAAGTGAAAAAAAAACTGTTTTTACCAACTTTGACCCCCTGTAACTCTAAGATAATCAATGCAAAAAATCTGAAAAAATTCAGAGTAATCAGGGTCAACCTCCAGAACAAATTCCCAGAGTTATAGCTATATCTATTTTTCGGCCGGTCGATCTCACAGAGAATCACCCATATATATATAAAACTTCAAAAGTATTTTTGTTGAAAAGCTGAGCAAATTTTATAAAAAAAGTGTTCCATGTGTTTTTGTCGAAAAATTCTTCCCTGAGGAGCCCTGATGAATTTTTAAAAATCAGCAAAAAATGCAAAAAAACCCGTTTTTACCAACTTTGACCCCCTGTAGCTCAGAGATAATCGATGCAAAAAATCTGGAAAAATTCTGGGTGGTGTATTTCATCAATTAGAAGTGATATAATATGATTAGAAATAAATTTAAATTTTGGTCGGTCAATCTATCAGAGAATCACCCAAATACATATCTCATTGCATACATTTTTCGTGGAAACTAGAAGAAATTTCCTCGCAAAAGTATTCTATGCATTTTCGACGAAAACGCTTCGCTCAGGAGCTATGAATTTTTGAAAATTTGCAAAAACTGAAATATATGCTGATTTCATCAATTTTGACCTTCTTTATCTCGAAAGGGCTTGATGGGAGAGTCAGTCGTCGTCACTTCTAACGCGAAGGATCTCGTGCTGTTTGCGGTGAGTTCTATGGAAGACTACACATCGAAGCCCTCAGAACTTTGTTCTGCGAAACTAATTAAAATATTTCCTTATTTAAACGCTCATATATTCAGTTATTGATTTATTTCAACATGATTGATTTTTTACTAAAAAAAGTTTCCAATTTTTTTATTGATATTAAACTTTCTTATGATAAAATTAAAATTGGAATTTTCGTGAAATCAGAGGTAGTGAAAGTGATAAAACAATGGTGATCAGTTCAATAAACCTTTAATGCGAAGCTGTTTACATATACATATTTCATAGATAAAAGTTTTGGATTTTCCAACTTGATATATATGAGCATAAGTGTTATCAAGAGATTAAAAATTAATCTTTAATATACATAATGAAATAATCGTATAGAATAAGCACTGTCTATTCTTCATTGGCATATAAAAAATAAGCAACACATACCTTTTCAAGAGAGACTTTTAAATAATGGTATTAACAATAATAAGAAATTTATAAAATCCAATCCTGACTTATTTTTTAAGAGGCCCTTATAGTCCAGTCGGATTACCGGATATATGGCTGTATTTTGGATGTTGATGCTAATAACGCGGAAAAAATTGGATTCGGTTCGAAATAGGCTCAATAATAAGTACTGTTCATGCGTTATTAAGTTATTAACAAACTAGCGCGCCACTATATACTTCAGCGCGCGTTATTATACTTCAGTTATTACAAAATATCATAATTAGAATTCAAAATACTGGAAAAATATATTTAATGCTGTTTTCCTTCAGTCAAACCTTGTCTTAGATGCAGCAGAACTTAAAAAAGAATAATTATTTCGTTACTGTCGATGATATAAAATAACACCGCACATTTTCTTGCTGCCGATGGTACAGAATCACAGCGCATATTTTTACTCATAATTTACAATTTTGTCATGCATCATTTTATATGAATTTGCACAAATGTTATTTTTACGCAAATAACTATTTCGTTGCTGTTGATGATCATAAATCACAGCGCATATTTTTTTGCTCCTGATGATATAAAATTACAACGCATATTTTCTTGCTGCCGATGATAATAAATCACAGCGCACATATGCTTTCTGCCGATGATACAGAATCACAACGGATATTTTTTTTCTGCCGATGATATACAATATCACAAGATCCAACCTTAGAAATAGTTTTATTGGAGACCGCAATAAGAACTACCCCAGCCCTGATAGTGTTCTTAACATATTCCATTCTATCTCTTCTAAAGATTGTAAAATCACCAAGTTCAAACTCAGATGAAGGTGTATCTAGTCTGAGCCAAGTTTCGGTAAAACCAAAATATCTCAATAAAAAACATACAATACTTCACAAGCTTATTAGTATTCATTCACTTAATCTACACTGTTTGTTACTCTGTTTGAAAAGAAAATCAAAACTGAAAATTTTGTCTTGATCAAAGATTTGGGTTAAAAATCATGTCAACCAACTTTTAATGATAAAAGGTTTAGTGTTATTCTATCCATTCTATTCATCTACTCCTAGAATTTCTGAAACTTTATTATTTTATTATGTTATAACTCTTTGTTCAAAAGTTATTCAAAACTTTTAAATCAACAATTTTTTATGAAGCTGTGAAATCTGAATATTTTAAATAATTTTTCAACAGAGAATAATAGAATACTAAATATACATAGTTTTATAAGAACCAAGAACAGACAAATACAATGAAATAACACGAAGCTCTTTCTCGCAAAAATTGGCTAAAATAATTTTTAATCCAAATTACTGATCCCCCCATAAAAGAATCATGACCGGATAAGTGAAGCAAAGATTCGTGGCTACGTGATTGGCTCATGCAGTGCGCAAGCGTCTAAAATGTTCGTTTAAATTTTTGATTTCGTTTTTGATTATTTAATAATATATTATAGAATAAATATTCATATAACTTCATATTCTATTTATCTTCAATGATTACGTGCTTATTCTAGATTATTTCCATAAATTTAAGTCAAAAAGTAAATATATATATACGAGTTTCACGATCACGTAAGAATCAGGAGTGTCAATAACCTCAAATTAATCAACAGAGTTAATAATAATAGTGTAAAGTAATGAGCGGAGACAGCTCAGTAGGCAGAGTGTTGAGCTCGTAACCCAGAAGTTCTGGGTTCGATCCCGACTCTCAGCTTTTCTGTCATTGGGACACCTCTGTTTACATACACCTGTATGTATGTACTTAAGTGTCTTATAACGTCGAAGCTCCAGTGGTTCGGATTCCACTGTACACAATCTATGGATGCATTGTGTAGTTAAACTGTAGGTCCAGTCGAGATGCATGCGGGCCACATTCCGATGTGGTGCACATGCATCCCGACTATAGGGTACCTCACTGACCGGTACCATTGTATGGTATCGGGCAGTGAGCAGAGCCAAATAAAACTCACAAAGAGGACTTGATAAGGCTATAATGAAAAAAAAAAAAATAGAGTAAAGTCAAGAAACTATAACAATTTGTAAGCATGTAATTAATAATCTACAAGTCAATTTGTCAATTTGTTATTGTGGTGATTTTGAACAAGACGTATAATTTTGTCTACAGTGCCTCTTTAAATACTGCCCTATTACAAAATGTCAGGTGAGATCTCAGATACCTGAAATCTCACCCCAAAATCTCATCTAATCGATTTTTACCATTTTTCGTTCATTATATATTTAAGACCACTCTTTGTCAATTCGCGACTATTTTCAAAAAATTTGAACTTAGAAACATTTTTAAAATTTGAACTTAAAATTTACACGAATTTCGGACTTAGATAATAATCGTATAATTTTTTTTAAATTTCTAAGTTCAAATTTTTCGAAAATAATATAATGAACGAAAAATCAGTAAAAATTGGTTAGATGAGATTTTGGCGTGAGATTTCAGGTGAGATGTCACCTGAGGTATCATTTGAGAATTCACCTGAGATTTTGTAATAGGGTGAAAAACTGCTTACATTGGTTCTTTAGTTTAACTATCTATATTGAACTTTACACTGTGGACTTCACGGCCTTAGCGTCTAAATAATCAATAAGTATCAAAATGAAAATCAAAATTATAAGTTTTTAGACAAAGTTAATTAAATGTAGCAGGTATTGTTTTGACATGTGAAAACAAATTTTTATACCAAATTTTAACCCTCTAGCTATGATAGATTTTAAATGAGTGCGAAAAATATGATTGAAACAAGTAACCATTCACCGGTTATGATGGCATTTCAAAAATTATGGTCTTTGCCTCATTTAAAATCTATTATAGCTAGAGGGCTGACATTTGGTATACAAATTGGTTTTAACATGTTAAAACAACGCATGCAATTAATTTTGTCTAAGAACTTATAGTTTTGATTTTCGTATTGATACTTACCTGAATATTTAGACACTAAAGCTATGAAGTACACAGTATAAAGTTCAATAGAGACAGTTATACTAAAACTATCAATGCAATGTGTTTCTCAGTAATTAAAAAAGTATTTGTAGACAAAATTATACGTCTTACTTTATTCAATATATGTAGCATCACAATAACAAATTGACTTGTAGGTTCTGAACCACATATTTATCATTTTAGCAACATTTTCAACGTAATAATACTACACCATGATTAATTAAATAATAATTAATTAAGTTGGATTTACATATGTTATGAAAAACGTTGTAATAATATATAGGATCTACAACTCCTATTATTTAATACATGAACGTGAGATTATAGAAGCATTTACTACATCAAGCAGACAACAGAATCTGCTCAGATTACGCAATGATATTATAATAGATTCTGTTTGAAAATTCTGGGCAGAAGTTAGTTTTAGGCAGGTCTACTTAGGGAAGGTCTACTTTGCTATTAGTAAATGTACAATTGACATTTCTGCTTCAGAAAAAAGTGTTTCACTTTGAAAATACTTATAAAACTTTTCAAACATTATAAAATATATCCAAAGGAGTTAGGAATCAATTGTAAGACCTAGATTTAGCATCAGTGAGACAGTATTATCTTTAAAAAAAATTTCAAATATAGTGCAATCCAGAAAACTTGGTTAATATTTCAGACATCAAATTTGATGCACGACTCTTCGGTGTATGTTTGTATTTATTAATATAACATGATTCACGAAGACGATCTACTTTGCTGTGTAAACGAGAAATCAACATCCATACTTCAGTAGAAAGTATACTTTCTGCTTTACAAATACTTACCAAACTTCTCAAATACTATAAAACATATAGCAAAGGGCCAGGAATAAAGTATAAGATTGAGATCTACATTTGGCATTAGTGAGATTGTTATTTTAAAATAAACATTCATATTTCATGTAATTCATTAAAATTGGTTGATTATTCGGACTTTAAATTTGAAGCATAATTAATAGGTGTACGTTTTACTATATTTCTCAAGATATAACATGATTCAAACAGGAAAACCTACTTTGCTGCATGAATGAGGAATCGACGTGCAGCTTTAAAACAAATTAGACTTTCTGCTTTCCAAAATTTAACAAACTTCTCAAATACTATAAAGCATATAGCAAAGGGCCAGGAATAAAGTATAAGATTGAGATCTAGATTTGGCATTAGCGATATTGTGTCATTTTAAAAATAAAATTTTCAATTTTGTACATTCCATTAAAATTGGTTAATTGTTTGGGCATCAAACTTGATACATGGTCCCTCGGTTTACGTTTTATGTTCGTCAAAATAGGTCATGATTCACAAAGAAAAAGGTCTATTTTGCTGAATAAATGTATAATTGATGTCTATGCTTTAAAAAAAAGTAGACTTTCTGCAGTACAAAAAATTACGAAACCTCTCAAATATTATAAAGCATGTATCAAGAAATCAGGAATAAAGCATAAAATCTAGATTTGGCTTTAGTGAAATAGTATCATTTTAAAAATAAAATTTCAAATTTTGTGCAATTAATAAACTCGATACATGACCCCTCCATAAGTTTTTTGACGTCTCTGTTTTGAAGCAAGGTAGACCTTTCAAGTTCCACAAACTTATCAAATTTCTCAATTATTAAAAACTATACACTAAGGAGTCATATGAGATATGTCAGATCTGGGCTGAATTTTAGTATACCGATAATGATATTTTTCTAAGCAAAATTACATTTAGTGTATTAGCAGTATTAAAAGTAGTATTTTTCATAAGAAGTTGAATACTTAATTGACTCTCCAAAAGTTGCGTTCTATTTTTTGCTGCTTCTTGTGCTGGTGCAGCACGTTTAAAAAATTGCGGTGCTTTTGTTAAGGGATTGGGTTGAACTATGACAGGGTAATGGTCGAGAACAAAATTTTTTTTTTGGAAAGCTCTAAAAATGTCATTATTTATGCAATCATAATGGATTTTCTTATATTTTAAAGTGTTTGTACAGATTTTCAATTTAAGTTATTGAACTATTATTGTCTTTTATATCTTAAAATTGGTTGATTACTTACACTTTAAGCTCATAATACTTTGACTCTTTGGAGTGTATTTTATAGTGTTTAAAATTTTCAAAGAGTAGAAAAGATATACATTTTTTTATAAGTATGATTTTGAAGTGTAATGAATCACTGTTTTTCTAAGAATTGAAAGAAGTAATTAAAAAAAAATTATTAAATGATCATTAAGCGCGATCTAATTCTAGTGAAAATAAAATTTTCAGTTGATTTCAAGCTTGTCGAACAACGTTCAGCATGTTCTATTAAATTTCATACGAAATTTATTTACTTTGAATAATAATGGATTTAAATAAATAATATAAATAAGTTTATTTTCCAATCTAATTTGTTTTATTTTTAATATCTAATAATATTCAAAACTATCATTAAACTAAGATATAAATGGTCAAGACACAACTGCACAAACAAGGAACTGGCTACGAGATACAAAGCACTAATGAATTGGCTAGTAAGCAGATGGCCATTGCTAACCTTAATCCCAACTTAAAAATATTATAAAAATTTTAATAATTATAAACTTTAAAATAAATTAAAAATTAAAAAATTTTACATCTAATTTCTTAAATTTTTGTAACTTTTTATGCTTGATAATTTTTATACAAACAAGAATATTGTAGGTCTTCAAAAGCTTAAATACTATTTTTTAATCTACTTCCGACATGTTAGTTAACTGCATCTATCAGATTCAATTACCTTAAACAATACTTTCTCTTCTAGTCTGAAAAAGTGAAAATTAGTAGAAAAATATAACAAATAGCATTTGAAATTACTACTTTATTTAATAAAAATTGACTTTTTCATTTTGCATCACATCATTTTACGTGTAATTGTGTTTTTAATTTATTTATATATATTTTAACCTCTACTTATTTTACTAATTTTCGTGTAATTTAAAAAATTAAAATCTTTTAAACTTTTTACGAATGAAATTTTGGATAATCACCTTTTAAATTTCTATTTAGCAGATCAAATTATATATAAAAGAAGCTCGGATCCATCCAAACAACATTATTTGCTACAAAATCAATCTGGTGCTTAGACTATATAAGTTTTTTTTGTTACTGCAATTTATTTTATATTATTCAAATCTGTTAGTTGCTATTTGTTAAGGTCCCTCTACACATTTGATATAGCTAATATATGTTGTAAATGTGGAAAACGATGGCTCCTTTGTGCCATTAAATCTCCACGAGGAAATAATATCTTGAGTTCAAAAAATTAAGTACGATAGGTTAGGATAAACAAATCCTAGGGAAGTGAGCTGAAACAGCAACTCTTCGTAAATTAGGCAGGTAAAATCAGTAAAAAATGCGTTTCATACATCGGTTTAGCTGTCATAGCCAATCAACAATTGAAAATTGCCGAGTACAAATACGCTGTCAGAAAGTTAGAGACCAATCATTCACGCTTTTCTCATTGATCACAGTACTTTTTTGTTTTCTTCTTTTAGTTTGAAATAATCTTTACTTTCAGTAAAGCTGTTTATTTATTTAGCTAGGGTACATTAAATTGTGCAAGGGTGTGTATACAATACCACATGCCGATATTTTCTTACTTGAATTATACAACAAATAATTGATGAATTACAATTATAGCCGAAAGTATGTTCTAAAAGATATTAATAAAAAACTAAATTTTGTAGAAAATAAAAACTTTTTTGATAAAAAAGCTAAGCTTTTTGATAAACTTTTTAAAAAAAACGAAGAAGCGCGAATGATTGACTATGACAGCTATGAAGAGTTGCTGTCTGAGCTCGTTTCCCTAGGATCTGCTTATTCTAATCTATCGTACTTAATTTTTTGAACTCAAGATATTACTTTCCCGCAGAGATTTAATGGTGTAAAGGAGCCATCGTTTTCCCCATTTACTACATATATGTCAGCTAGATCAAATGTGTAGAGGGACCTTAAGCAGTTTGTTCTCTAGTTCTAAGATGGAATTTAAAAAGTGATAAACCAAAAGATCTGTCTTAAAATAACTTTTATTGTAAATTTATGCATAAGATTCATTAATTAGATTGATGTTCAAGGTATTTGTCTTTTGAAATATAAAATGCAAACGATGTATTATTTGATCAACTTTATCAAACTAAGCCAATTGCATTCATAAGAGATAGTTTAGGTGTAAAAATTATATAAAAATATGCCTTATTAATACAGAAATTAATTTGCTTCTTTAAATTAAAAACAAATTTTGTTTAGGAAAACTTCAGAATTGATTACCAATATGATCTGAATTCAGCAGTTACACATTCATCACAAATTACTATTGTTTAACAGCACTTGTTGAACTTTTGTTAAAGAACCATGATTTGAGCTGACTCTATACTTTGTTGAGAGGTATAATGCGATAGAATTACATGATATTGTTATGTTACATGATGTCCAAATTGATAACATAATATAACAGGATGCTATCACATCACAAAAAATCGGAATTTTAAAATTAATTAAAATTTATTATTGCATTGTTCTGTTTCTGTTTATGGAAGTACCGTGCGAAACTACCATGTGGTTTTTTTACTTATATTATAGTATTTTATTTTGCACAGTAAAACAGCAAAACATTAATTTACAAAGAAAATTTTAATAAATACAAATACAATACTGATAAGCACGGATAAGTAGTCATCTGTGATATCACACAAAATGATATAATGAAAGGTATACAAAGTAAGTTCAAAGTATTGCAATTAATTGGTATTCTTGAGATTATTATATGTACATACACAAGAGGCAACGTTACAATTTTTTCCCAGGTGTTGAATCGCTATATATATATATATTAGGCTGCCCAGATTCCTATCCTATCATGCGAATTTCAAATAACAAAAGCCCTACCGATAGAGAGGCTCAGTGCGAGTACAACAGATTTTGAATTTTTTGAATCGAATAATATTTGATAGCTCCCACGCGATTTATTTTTTTTGAATAGGATATAACATAGGCAAACAAGGAAACGTATATAACTATGAAATTACAGTCATTTTTTGATATTTTTTTTCTCATGCTTATCACCGTGTTCGTAGCAATAGACTCGAAAAAGTTTGGTTCAAAAAAGTTAATATTTAAAGAAGTTAACAGGTGCGTATTTCGACTAAAACTACTCATCTTTGGAGCCGATTTAAGGTACCTTCTACTGCTTCGACGACTTTGAAATTTTGACACAGTATTCTTCAATTCATGCAGAAACGATTCCAAAAAAAATTTTACCAAAATGATTTTAATAACAGGCCTAAAACTCAAGTCAAAGATTCGGTTTTCGTTTCAAAAAGTAAGTGAAAAGTCAAATTTTTTTCAAGCTTAAGCTGTTATGATACTTTCACAGCCCTCCTCGCAGCCCTCGGTCCCTCCTGCACAACATATGGTGCTACGCGTCCCGAAAAGCCGGACTGGCCGGACCCTACCATAAAATCCATCGAGTATTTACGCCGAGGATAATGATGCTTATTGTATCGTTGCACTGCTCATTACTTTTTTCAGTGACATTGCTACACTAGGTCACAGATCTTTGCATTCGCGTGGGAGCTATTAAATATTATTCGATTCAAAAAATTCAAAATCTGTTGTACTCGCACTGAGCCTCTCTATCGGTAGGGCTTTTGTTATTTGAAATTCGCACGATAGGGTCGGAAACTGGGCAGCCTAATATACATACATATATATAGCTTACACAATGAGCTTGAAAAATACTTCAAGCTACACTTGGTTGAATGTAAGTAATAAAAATAAAGACCATGACTTAAACAGATGAATATTTATTATAAATATGCTTCTTCAAAATCTTGAGAAACTGCTTAATTTTTTGTGTCTTTTAAATTATAATAATATATTCAAATTATATTAATTAATGCTTCAGTCAAAATAGTTTCAAATTTTGTCATTAGTCTAACGCTGACAGCTGAGAATAATAAAATACAGGTGTGAATAATTGTGCGAATATAAATATATTGTGTTGGCTTATGGTTTATATTTCTTAAAATAAGTGCTTTGAAGTTTATCGACATCTTTTAAGAAGTTGTAATTTAGGATTATGGGGGTATGGGGATTTGGTCAACTGTTGAAGTTCAATACCTACTAAAATCTGGGTGTTGTTTGTTCAATACCAACAACAATATAAATGATGCCTCTGTATGTACATGCTTGTACTTGTCAAATAAACGTTAAGATAAATTGCTAAGCTTACTATGTTAACAAGATTTAAAGTTCCTCAGTACAGAATAAATAAACCAAAAATCAATTTTTTTATTAGCTAAAAACATGATAAGTTAAGCAATGCAAGAATTAAAAACACAAGATTCTGTAAAAAAAGATGTAATTTTAAAATATTTAGTAGATTAAATATTTAGTTTCTTTTATTTTGAAAAAAAAATTATTTTATAATTTATTTTACTTCTTTCATAGTTCACTGTACTTTGTAACTACAAAACTTTTCTAGTTATTTATAAATTATAATATTCAATACATCAAATTAATGAATATGAATCTAATTTTATTTCTATTGTCAAAACTGATAATCTTTGTAGAAATTTAAAAAAGCTGAAAATTGAAACATAAATCCAAGTTTTAATTTAATTTTTTTAAGTGTATTTATGTTTTAAATTATTCTATTTCTTGAAGACTGCATTTTAAATCTCTAAATGTAAAACAAAAAGATCAAGTGCCAACAGTAGTGACCTACGTATGAATGATAAATTAAAACAATATTCAAAGAAAACCATGATGCTTACATCAGCTTTGAGTTCGATTTTTTTCTTGAGTTTTTCGGTAAAATTGACTCGTTGCACTATACCACTGAGCACACAAAAATGGCTGCACCATAAGTTTGGATCATAATCCTTCTTGAGTTAAATAATAGTTTCATATACAGCGTTGAACAGTCAAATCATAATTTTTACAGAGCATCAATTGTAACTATTTCACTTACGCTTAACAAATAAATATTAAAGTTACATTTTATTACATTATATACTAACAGCCATTACACTCATCGTTTTCTCCACCGATGAATGTTTGTACACATTGGATGAAAACGTTCGATCACATAATCATCTCATTTCATCATGTATGTATGTATATATATGACTAACTATGCGTATGTATAAACATGTATACATATACGAAAACTATACCCCATAGCGTACTCTGCATACTCTATAGCAAAGGCTCTTTCACGTATGAAAAGAACATTAAGGAATAGCGTGTGTCCGCCACTCACAATCAAGCTTTAAATAGATCCATTCAATCTTCAGAAACATGAAGTCCTCAGTCTATTTAAAACTTACTTCTGATTGGATATCATATATTAGGGTATTGACACGAATTAAGTAGGTAAATCGAAAAATACAGTTTCACTGACAACCAGTGTTGGGCTTCGAGAGTACATCATGGGTGCTCCTAGATTAACTTCAGAGCATACAAGTGATTATGGTACTGAGTAGCTAAGTTCACGCGATAGAAATTCATTCAAGTATAACTCGCGCGCTCCGTCTATCTCATTAATTTATTTATATTTTCTCAAAGCAACTAGCAAGAAAAAAACATGTTTATACTGACAAATATTTGGGTGGTTCAATACTTGCCATGAAATATAATAAAAACAAACTTTTTATATTTTTTAACAACTTATTTATATCTTTCAAACGCGAAGACTTTTTGTGTATTTTTACATGCATTTTTAACAAATAATAACTTGTGAAGTATTTATCTTGCAGAAATCGACTGCGATTCAGACAAGTTTTTTTTGCATACTTGTTAGTTGCTAGAGAAAATATAAATAAATTAATGAGATATAGACGGAGCGCGCGAGTTATACTTGAATGAATTTCTATTGCGTGAACTTAGCTACTCAGTACCATAATCGCTTGTATGCTCTGAAGTTAATCTAGGAGCACCCATGATGTACTCTCGAAGCCCAACACTGCTGACAACCAGTGTTGGGCTTCGAGAGTACATCAAGGGTGCTCATGTATTAACTTCAGAGCGTACAAGCGATTAGGGTACTGAGTAGTCAAGTTCACGCAATAGAAATTTATTCAAGTATAATTCGTGCGCTTCATCTATATCTCTTTAATTTATTTATTTATTATTTTCGATCGTCCTCACCATTTTTGATAATATGATATAGCACAAATGTGGGAGGCAGCCCTGGTCAATAAAAATTAACCTCACTTCTCTTGTTACTGGCAACGTTTCGTCCCTGGTCTGGGACCTTTTCAAGCCAAACTTTTACAAAAAAGAAATTAAAAACTAAGTAGCGAATAGCCACGTGTCAACGCAACTTAAATTAGTCAGTCTATGAGAGTCTCATGCGAGAAGGCGAAAAACTGCGCAGCACCACAAAAACCGCACGACACCTACAAGGTCAGGGAAGAAGCCAAGGACTCCAGTTCGAGCTCGGAAAACTAGAGCACCCCGCCGTCGCGAAGACAGACGCGCGGGCAACTTTAACACCTCGTCTTCACGTTAAAGAGAAAAAATCAGGCTTGATTTTCTCAGTCCTACCGAGGTCACCAGGCGACAGCCGGATACCAGCCAAGTTCAGACTGTTCGCAGTCAACAGCACGCCGATCAACACCTTCGGCACCACTCGCCTCGAATTGGACCTTGGACTCCAGCAAAAGCTATTCTGGAACTTCACCATCGCAGACGTATCGCACGCAATCATCGGCGCAGACCTGTTTTCTGCACACCATCTTCTACCAGACTTGAAGAATCGCAAGCTGGTCAGCGGAAAACAGCTGTATTCGGCGCCAGCGTTTATCAAGAAGGTCAACGCCTTTCACATTTCTCTTGTGGCACCAGGACAACACTTAGCGGACATCATAAACAAGTACCCGCGAGTGTTTGGTCCCGACCAATTCAATGCCGTCAAGAAACACAACGTGAAGCATTACATAGAAACAACGGGTCCACCAATATCGCAACGGGCCCGCCCGCTCTCACCACCCAAGCTAAAGGCAGCAAAAAAGGAATTTCAGAAAATGTGCAAACTTGGCATTTGCCGGCCCTCCGACAGCCCTTGGGCCAGCCCACTGCACATGGTCCCCAAGAAGAACGGGGAGTGGAGGCCATGCGGAGACTATAAGAAGCTGAACAACGTCACAAGGCCAGATCGCTATCCAGTTCCTCGCATTGAGGACTGTATGGCGTTTCTCCATGGAAAGCAAGTTTTCTCAGCCCTAGATCTGCGCCAGGCTTACCATCAAATACCCCTGGCACCAGAGGATATCCCGAAGACAGCCGTCATTACACCATTCGGCTTATTCGAATTCCCAGTTATGACCTTCGGTTTTCGAAACGCAAGTCAGACCTTCAGCATTACATAAACTCAGCGCTGGGTCACCTGGATTTCGTTTTCGTCTACCTGGATGACATCCTGATCACATCAGCCACTAAGAAGGAACACAAGGAACATCTGGACGAAGTGCTCGAAAAATGCACGCTAGGCGTCACGGAAATAGTTTTTCTGTGCGACCAGCGACCATAGAGGCACTGAGACGTTTTTTTGGAGATGGTGAACAGCTACCGCCGTCTCATTCCACAAACAGCAGAGACACAAAGGTCACTCCACGAACTCGTCACGGGCTGAAAAAAGAAGGACAAGCGCCCGGTTGTCTGGACAAAAGAGGCCATAGCAGCATTCGAGAAATGCAAAAACGACATCGCAAAGCTGACTTTCACCGCCTTCCCCAGCGATCAGGCAGAACTTCGCCTCATCACGGATGCATCGGACGCAGCAATGGGCGCGGCCCTCGAACAGAAGATAGACGACTCATGGAGACCTTTGGCCTTTTTCTCACTAAAATTCAACGACGTACAAAGGAAATACGCCACGTACGACAGGGAGCTCAAAGCGATTTACGAGGCTCTTAGGCATTTCCAGTACTACCTTGAAGGGGTCGTCTATAAAATCTACACCGACCACAAGCCGTTGGTGTACGCCCTGCAGCAATGCCCGGAGAAGATGCCAGCCATTCGTGCTCGCAGGACTCTCGTACATCTCTCAGTTCAACACGGAAATCCATTATCTCCCAGAACAGGAGAACGACGTGGCGGATGCCCTCTCAAGGATAGAGACCTTCGCTATCCCGGACAACTTCCATTGGGACGGACTCGACGACGAAGTCCAACAGGCAGGAACATCTGTCGAAGCTTTCAAGCTGCCAACACTCTTCACTGAAAAGCAGCTCAGCGCAGAGCAAGGCGAAGACGTACAACTTCGTGAGGTCATCCAGGATCCGGAGCACCCCTTGAAACTCCGCAAGCTCACCTGGGGCCCAGAGCATTCAGCATACTACTGCGACATCAGAGACGACGTCATCAGGCCCTACGTACCTCAGACTCTCAGGAGAGAAGTCTTTACCAACTTCCACACCTTCTCGCACCCAGGCGTCAAGGTTACGACGAAGCTAATAGCGCAGCAGTACGTTTGGCCTAACATGAGCAGAGACATCGCTTCTTGGTGCAAAACCTGCATCGCCTGCCAGCAAGCAAAGATAACAAAACCCAACAAACTGGCACCAAAAAAGTTTACGACGCCGGACGGACGTTTTGACCAAGTCCACTTGGACATAGTGGGTCCGTTCCCCAGATATTTGGGCTTCTCACATGTCCTCACAATCATCGATCGCTACACCAGATGGCCGGAGGCCATCCCGATCGAGGACACGACAGCCGAATCGGTGGCGTACGCGTTTTTCAACAACTGGATCAGCCGTTACGGAGCTCCAACCACGATCACAACGGACCAGGGGAGGCAGTTTGAATCTAGACTTTTCGCGGAAATGCTGATCATCCTCGGCATCAATAGACCACAGGACCTCGCCCCTACCATCCAGTCGCCAACGGAATAGTGGAAAAACTCCACAGGGAAATCAAGACGGCTCTCACCTGTCATGTAAACAACAAGGACTGGGCACGTCAACTCCCAGCTGTCATGCTTGGGCTACGTACCAGAATCCGCATAGACACGGATGCCAGTCCGGCCGATCTAGTCTTTGGAAAATCACTGCGCATTCCCGGTGATTTTTCCCCATTCACGGGGGGAGGAGCCGGACCTAAGGGCCTTCCACAGTGATCTTCGAGAGCATATGCTCCAGCTACGCCCGGTTCCCGTCGAACACAAGACGGCAACGCAGCATTCATACACACGGGATTGAAGGACTGCACACATGTCTGGATGAGGGAGAAACCCATCAGACCGGCGCTCACTCCACCATATATCGGACCGTTCAAGTCATCAAACGCAACGTAGCCAAACGTACCTTTGAGATCGAAAAGGACGGAGCGAGGAAGATTGTTAACATTGAGAGAATCAAGCCAGCCTTTCTCCTACACGAGGAGCGGGAGGAAGCAAGGGACAACGCGCCAGGCTTGTCAAAGGACGCCTCCGCCAAGCAACAACACGGCGGAAGCCGCCACCAGCAATCGTTGCTTACACAGGACGATAACACCAACGAAGATAACAATACGGAGCAGTACGACTTACAAGATTCACTGCAAATCTTCGATGACACACCACTAGACAACGACATGACGCAAACCACCCCCGTCGCTTCCAGTAGCTCCCCCCCGCAAGGGCCTGGGCAAGTCCCAGATGCAAACGGCATCCCAGAAAAACGATCCTCCTCAACCCAACATCATAACTACACAAGCTGTAGTACCATCCACCTCCAAAGCCTAAACGCACCCAAACACCTTCCCAGCATTTCTCAGCCGGAAAGGCAATATCAATGAGTTCCACTCTCGGGCGAAGGCTGGAGAGAAAACGAGTGAGATTCTCATTTGTTATTAAAAATTTTAACATTTTTTTCACAGCATGGAGAAAATCGAAAAAGAACGCGAGGAGCTCGCCGCCCGTCGTAACGCCGTTGACCACGAGGAAAATCGCGCGGAGTTCTTCAGGGTAGATTTCGCCTTGGAGCAATTCGAGCGATATTTGAACGCTCACGTCTCCGCCGAGAGATAAAGCTCCTTCGGGCGCGTTTTCCTACGTCAACAAACCCCGCGACAATCCAGAAGGCGCACACTCCCGTTATTTTCGTGGCGGGCAGCCGGTGCTGGACCTGTGGCTCAGGAATATCCGATACAAAGCATCGAAGCAGATGCTCAGGGAATCCCTTGTGTCTCAGGACATAAACAACTTCGACGTGGTAAAGGTCTGACACACCGTCAGCGGCGCGACAACTCACCTTCACGGACAGGTCGGGTCGGGTTTCTTACATACGCACCGCACTGTCGCAACGACCTGCACTCCACCGAGGCAGTAAAAACCGGCGCCTGGCACTTAAGCGGCTTCACCGCTTCCGGAACTCCTGCGAGGAATACTGCAATGTCCAGACGTGGTGGACTTGATCGCTGCCGGCGCG
>JACCIB010001518.1:2500-30654 GCA_018906965.1 Philotrypesis tridentata | reverse complement strand
CCAGTAGTACTCTCTGGCCACTCTATCATAGGTTTTCTCAAATCCCAAATGGCCAGCAGTAAAATTACAATGTGCCTCCACCAAAACTTCCTGTTTAAAATCACAGGGTACCACTAACCTCCAACTTTCTTCTGGAAAACTAATAGGATCTAACAATGGATCATTCCTAAATTTGTATAGAAGTCCACTATCCACTTTCCAAGATGAAAATTTCATTGGAGTTTCTTCCACCTCTTTCATTCTCTGAATGTACCATTCATCCTTAACATCCTCTATAACCAATTTCATTTCCTCTATGTTAAAACCTCTAGAAAGTGCATCGGGAACATGATGAAGAGCTCCCTTTTTGTGAAATATCTCAAAGTCCCACTGCTGCAGTTCCAAAGCCCATCTGGCCAATCTACCAGTTGGATCCTTTAAATTCTGCAACCACCTTAGAGCACTGTGGTCTGTCACCACCTTAAATGGATAACCCTCCACATATGGCCTCAATTTCTTTATTGCCCATATCATGGATAAGCATTCTTTCTCGGTGGTAGTGTAGTTCCTCTCTGCAGATGACAGTACTCTACTGAGATACGCTATTGGGTGCTCTCCATCCTCCAATTCTTGAGTCAAAACAGCCCCAATCGCGCAATTCGAGGAATCACACTGGATCGTGAATGGTTTAGAGAAATCTGGACGAGCTAACACCGGAGCATTAGTCAATGCTAACTTTAAATCCTCAAAAGCCTGCTGCTGTTCATCGCTCCAACTCCATTCCTTCAAGTTTTTAAACATTTTTCAATAACGGCACCTTCATCTCGGCATCATGCTCTAGAAAACGACTATACCAGCCAATCATACCCAAGAATCATTTAAGCTGAGTCTTGTCTTTTGGCGCCGGATAATCCATAATCGGAGCAATCCTTTCAGGATCTGGACTGAGACCATCTCTGTCCAACAAGTATCCCAAATAACGGACTCTAGAACAGCCGAATTCACATTTCTTTCTGTTCACCGTCAATCCAGCTCCCGTAATCTTTTCCAATACCAATTCCAACCATTTCAAATGTTCCTCAAAATTGTCCGCTACCACTATCACATCATCCAAATGTCCAAAGATGTGTTGTTCAAATTGCGGTCCAAACACAGAGTCAACCAGACGCTGAAAAGTGGCCGGAGCATTGGAAAGCCCAAATGGGAGGCGTGTAAATTGCCATAATCCACTACCCGGCATTGCAAATGCTGTATATCTCTTGCTACTTTCCTCCATAGGCACTTGAAAATAGGCCTTCTTCAGATCAATCTTCGAAATATACCTCGCATGCCTCAATTTATCCAGTATCCCATCAATTGAAGGTAGTGGATAAGCATCTTTCTTTGTCAATTTATTGACATCTCGATAATCTATACAAAAACGCACTTCACCATTTTCTTTAAACACAATTACTGGAGCACTACTAAAATCACTATCCGATTTCTCAATGACTCCAGCTTTTAACATTTCCTCAATTTCTTTGATTACAGCATTCCAACGCCTCGGAGACCACCTCCTAAATTTATGTTTAATAGGAGCATCCCCTAAATACACAATTTTATGATCCGTTAGAGTAGTAGCATTCAATCGTGTAGGCGTATCCTCTGGTAAATATTTCTTCACAATCTTCAAAATTCTATCATGTTCCTCTACATTCAATTCCGATAGACCTGCACATTCCGCAATCAAAGAAGGTTTCCCACAATTACCATCTTGATCAAAAGAATGCCAAATTCCACCAGAAATTCTCCATAAATTTTCCTTATAATTCATTTGAATTTCCCAATCTCTACAAAAATCAATACCTAGAATCATATCATGGCCTGGCTCATCCACAACTATACATTCCAGAACCTTTGATACACCATCTATTTCTAGAGTAATTTTCATGCTCCCCTTTACAGGGATAATGTCTTCAGTTACTCCTCGTATGAATATATTGCATTTACTCATCTTGGAAGGAAATCTCTCAGCTATATGTGACTTAATTAATAACACCATAGCTCCACTATCCACTAATGCTACATACTCTTTTCCTCCAAAATTAACGGAAAGAAAATTTCTGTTTTCTCTAGTGGTAATTTCCGCACCTTGAGTAATTAATTGAGATTTATTCTTCTTTTGCTTTAACTAATTTATATTCTGATCCTCCATAAATTTGTCCACTTGCTTCTGAACATCTCGGAAAGAAGTTACCAACGGTTCAGAAGAACTATGATCATAATTTCCACACATCCTCTTCCCACCATTCTCCTGCAGATCTCGCGAATTATCGACAGGACTCGGCAACTGCTACCTTAAATCAAAATCAGGCTCTTCCACACTTTTCTGAAACCATCGCTTCGATGAAGTATTGTTCTTAGGAATAGCTCCTTTAGAAACATCCTTTACTATCTCCAACGACGGATCCTTCACTGAGCCTCCAGATGATTTTTCTACCAACAAATATTTACCATTAACTAGCCGGTTAATATCTTGATTCATAGCCTTGTCCTCTATAGTCTGTTTTGGACGTGCTTCCCTCAAATATTCCGACCAGTTCATCAATTTCTTCCCTACCAATTTCGAGTTCTCACGCAACTCAATCGACGGCGCATCACTCAAAATTACATCTATTCCATTTGTACGAGTCATAATATTCACATTATTACTACTCTTTTCTTTCTTCTTCTTGAACTGCTTCTTCAAAATAGAACCAGTTCCTCTTTTAACACTATTTTCATCACTACTTCCATTGCTCCCACGACTTGCTGTAGATTCTTCACACTTTCTCAGCATCCGTTGAAGCTTCTCACTATCCCTATCAACACTAGGCCTTCCAAGTTTCATCTCTCCACCAATCGCTATACCTGGAGAAATATTGCCTGATGGATTTGCTTTCATTTTAGATGAAATTTCCTTTCCAATTTGTCCACTACGTGAACCACCTAATTCATTGGAAGTAACAGATTCATGATTTCCTCTATTATCCTCTATAAAACCACTACCTCTATTATTTCCAATAAATCCTCCACTATTTCCAGAAGCAGTTCCTATGGCTTCGCGGAGGGCAGGGAACTGCGCTGAGCCCCCGCACTGCCATTTCCCAATCTATTCAAAATGTCGCGGTCCGGACACTCTCTGATTGTGACTCCTGGTTTATTGCATAATTGGCAATAAATATCCGACACAACTGTCATCGGACATCCATTCGCTTTATGCCCCATTTGTTGACACTTATAACACTTGGTATCCGGACATTTATTGGCAAAATGACCTTCTTTCCCAGAAGCGTAGCATTTTCTCGAACCTTGCTGCTTATTATCGCCTTGCTGACTCTGAGAATTCCCTCCACGCTGCGGATTACCACCATTTTGCCCCATCACTTTCTGATTGCCGAAATTTTTCCACATTCGAGGTTGCTGTTGTTGCTGCTGCTGCTGTACCTGTTGTGGATGCTGCTGCTGCATCTGTCGCGGTGGCTGTTGTTGACGTTGGATATTCTGTATTTGCTGGTTAAAATTCTTCAAATTCGGATTTATTAACCCCTCTATTTTAGTTTGATCCTTTATTGTCGATTCACCAATACCTATATTCGACGCTTGAGCTTGACCAGAACCCGATTTCTTTTGATTTTTACTCTTTCCCGGCTTCATAGTCATTTCCTCCATCGCCACTACCTTAGTCGGTATCTTTTCCGCGCCCTTCGGTACGTAGCTTGCACCTGGAAGTTTCATCTTTTCCTTCGCAGGTGGAGGCTCCCAATACTCATTAATTTCTTTGTGCCGCTCATACTGTCGACCATATCTCTCTATATCCTCCAACGAAGTGATCGTCAAATTCACCATAAAATCGCGGTATTCTGAACGTATTCGTTCATATGCCATACCTATTAATTCTACGCGATTTAGAGGATTTTCCAAATGATTGACAATGTATTTAAAACAATCTATAAACGCCGTTATCTTCTCCGACGTTCCCTGCGTTCTCCGCAATAGATCATTATAAATATCTCTCTGACTGATCTCTCCAATTAATCGATTTCTAAATGCCAACAACAATTGCCTCCATGACAGCACTTCTTTCCTTTTAACCCTGTACCAATTCGCAGCTACCCCTGTAAATAGGCAAGCTGCAGCCGTTAACATTTTCTCGTCAGGTATATTTTCGCTGGCCTTACAATCCTCCAGCTGAGCCATAAAATTTTCTGCTACAATTGTGTCCTCTGTTCTATGAAATTTCTGAAACTAGCTCTGTAGAATTTTTACCAAATTTCCATGTCTAAATGCTCTATCATCATTTCCACCATAATCTCTAAAATCTCTGTTTCGTCGAAAATCATCTTCACCTCTATTAGATCCATCGTGCCTGCTTCGGAAATCTTCCAATTCCTGATTATTTCCCGTACAATCAGGTAAATTATCCACAGGTTTCCTATTGTTATCTGATGTAAAATTACCTCCAGCACCACCATACACCAAGTACGGTACGGAAAAGACCGTTGAAGTATTCGCAACACTCATTGCCGTTGTCGTCAACGGTATATTCCGGACACCTCCTATCGCTTTAGAATAAAAATCTGCCGTACCAGGTATTGCCGAAATCCTTCTATCTCTGTGTGAAATTTTTCCCTCTTCCTTCCGGCGTCATCACGTATTGACTTTCCTCGACCGCAATTTTCTTCTTAAAACTATTCGTCCTCGGAATCGCTCCCGTGTTTGACGCCGATGAATTCACATTCGCCGATAGAGGTTATCAAAACACATACTGATCTCTTGCAGAAGGTTCGGAATAATATACGTCTAACCCCGGCAAGGTCGTTGCTACCGTTGTTTCACATGTTACTGTAGTTATACTCGTAGTCGTTGCCGTGACCTCTATTGTTGATACTACCACCGGTGGATCTATTTCCACGCGGTCTTCTACCGCCATTTCCAATACTGGTTTTAATAATTGTTCGTTTGGCGATAGACTTTCATTTTCATCAATATCCGCATACCTTGGCACGTCTTCGTAACCATCAGTCAGCAACTGAGTTCGGAAAAGTCTCTCTGCCAGTTCTCTAGCAGATCCCAACGTGCTCAACTTCCTCTTTTCCAAATCCTCTATAATCGTTGATAAATCTGTAGTAATTAATGCACGAATACGCGCACGAAGATTCCTTTTCTTCAACAATCTTCTCATCTCCCGCCTATATTCTTCCTCCATTGTAGACATTTTGCCGCAATTTCTCTATTTATTCCACCAAAAACCACAAAAAAAATAAATAACTAAAATAAAAGACCCTACCTACACACACATCTACAGGGAAATGTATAGAATTCAATAAAAAAAAATTAAAATAAAAAAACCTGTACCCGTGCACTAAATTGCAATATTTCTGAAAATTAAAAGAAAATCCTCCACAGAACAAAATATCTTCGGGTAAGGAGAAAAAGAAAATTCCACTACACGAGTACCTCAATGATATCTTCCTGAAAAATAAACTTATCCTCTATACTGGGAAAAAAAAATTCCCGTATATGGATATCTTCCTGAAAATAAAAACCACAACACTTCCCTGAAAGAAAAATCCTCCACACGGAACAAGAAAAATATATTCATATATATTACATACAATAATAATAATATTCAATGCGTGTGGTGTGTGCGTGTGCGCAATACTACCAGGTGGACCCTCCCAAATAAACTGGCGTAGGAACAAAAAATTCCGTCAACACAAAACTTCAAAATAATTAGAGGAAAAACCACAAAAATACCACAAACATAAAACAAAAAAAATCCTGCCTAAAATTCAAACCCTATGGCTACCACGCAAGGACTTAGAAAAAAATTCAACCGACGCGACGCGTCCAAAATGGCGGCAAGTACCGTTGCCGTTACCGTTAACCGCCAAGTCCTTCAAAATGTCGGCTAAAAATTCAAAATCTCCTCCAAGTCCATAAAAATCACTGCTGTAAAAAAAATTCCGCTAAAATAGCCGCACGGTGGGCGCCATTTGTAACGTGGCATTTGCCTCGCCCGTCCGAGGATTCCAGTTAGTGTACAAATTATTTTATTCAACGGCTACCTCTCACTCTCGGGTCCTAGATTCTGAAAAACGGAAAAACGCACGGGAAAGAATGGTAGCAATAGGGATTCGCAAGTAAAGAAATCACAATAATTATAATATAAAACAAAAAATTCAGATATATTCTGAAATCTTCATATACAAATGAATAATGGCAACAAAAAATATGAATTTAATTAAATACATGGGCCAACGGCCATATAACTAACTCCACAGTCCGGCTGGCGTACCTAAAGGAAAGGGCCGCGAAAATTCTCTACGACGAATTTACTTTCCACCAAGGGAAAAAATAGAATTCAAAGGGAAAACCGTCATGTGAAACTGAAAAATTCGCGAAAAGAAAGAGGGAGATCTCTAATCAAACCGACACGTCCCGAGCGGCAAACCGGCTTCCACCAAATAACCGAAACATCTTCCACCATGGAAAAGTAAAATAAAACTCTCACCAAAATCCACTAATAGCTTCACCCAAGATCCTCAATACAAGAACTCCACCAATTCTCCACAGCTCCACCAAAAATCCAAACCAGAGACAACTCCAACGGCCACGATGCTGAATTAAAATATGGCGTCACTGACTGGCGAACAGAAGATTAGAGGGAAAAAATCCAAGCTTGTTACCGGTACAAAATCCAGGAACAGAGTGAGCGAGGACGACGCTCCGCTCGGGGAAGAAGCCGCGATTTTCCCACCTCACCTCCTTCCTCACGAGAGCGTCGTCCTGGCTGGCAAATTTCCATTGGTCCTGGAAACCTCCAAAATTCGCAATTGGCCTATTTAAACACCACCACTAATTCGTCACTTATCTATGAAATTTCCCAGCGCCCTCTTTTTCTATTCCT
The DNA here is from genome assembly GCA_018906965.1 of Philotrypesis tridentata. NCBI lineage: Eukaryota > Metazoa > Arthropoda > Insecta > Hymenoptera > Pteromalidae > Philotrypesis > Philotrypesis tridentata. The sequence continues at coordinate 23,744 of JACCIB010001518.1, read as the reverse complement.
AATTTTCCCATTGGCTAATAAATCAATTACCGCCCTCTATATCATTCATCAATATGTAAATTCCGCGCCCCCTTTATTGATCTTAATCAATTAATCAGTATCGATAGCCGTAAGGTGGCTCCCTCAATACATAAACTAACAGCCGCGCTAATTTCGAAATCCACAGAAAGACTTAAAGAATTAATTGGAAAACAACCTTAACATTTCATGATATTTGATAGTGGAAACCAAACGTTATCTCACTATCCCTCTATTCCCCTATACTCCTGTAAAGAGAAAACCTCTGTATCGAACATATATCGATCGCCCTAGAGCAGGCGCCCTCTCGATCAATCTATAACGGCCGATAACGAAGAACGCTCTCCCGTGCCGCATACTCTCTCGCTTTATCCAGCACACACTCATCTCCCACTCTCGCCAACTTCTCTCTCCCGCGCACGCCGAATCTCTCTCTCTCTCTCTCTCTCTCTCTCTCTCTCTCTCTCTCACGCTCACACTCGCGCCTGCCCCTCTACACACAGCCGCATGCATGTAACCGCGTGCGCGCCGCCGTCTCGTTTCCTGCCGTGCCCCCTCCCGAGCGCCAACGTGCTGCGCAGGTGTGACTCGGGAGCTCACATCCTGCGCTACGCACGCGGTCGGTTAGAGGCAACTCCTGCGAGCTCCACCGAGCGCTGGCTCCGCTCCATGGCCTGTCAATGTGCCGAGAGTGAGTCAGCTGGCCGCAATAAATAATCACGACGCAGCAATATTTATTGCTACGTCGCAATATACATACGCATATGTAAAAGAAAATCAAATGCTCCATAAACACACGCACGATACATGCAAAAACATACTACAGTCACAGCAAATGCGACATAACATAACACACTACCAAGAACACAAACAATAACACAAAGGGTAACGCATAGGTGAAATTCCGAATAACCGAAACGAAAATCGGCAGAAGCTACACTCAGTAACAGCTCAACCAGCACCATGAACGGAGGTAACAAGGCAACGCAGACGAGCCGATACGCAGCACAGCAGGCCCTACGAGGAGAGCCGACGTTGACGGGACGAGCCAGCCGATTCGTGGGCAACTCCAGCGGCCGCTTCTGCATAGGGCGACGTAGCCAAACAAAGAGGGCCTGGCAATGCAACGCGGGGCCGCCCACAACTACACCGGCAACGAAGCGAATAAGGGACGGGGAGCCTCAAACCCCTTGGCGACAACCGGCCCTCATCTCGCTCACGGGCGACCCCAAGTCAGGTCAGGTCAGTCAAGCTGGCAAGCGAAAATCAGCGAGCTTTTTGATGTCGCCGCTCGCATCCACGAGCGCACCTTCAGACAGCCTCGCTCCAGAGGCAACGGAGGAGTACGACCCGCACAACCCGGCAATACCGCCATCATCAGTGGCGCATTGGAAGAAAGTGGGGGAAGACCTGAAGGCCACACAGGCGAAGCAAGGAAAACCACCGAATACGCCGTCTCCCTCACCGGAGAGCTCGCCGGAGCAAGGGGCCTGGTGGCTCCCATAAACACGTGCACAAACACACATACACATACAAAAAAGTGACAATTATTAATTTGGAAAAAAAATGAAAGAAAAGTTTAGTTTTGTAGTGTGTATGGAGTTTTGATTTTTTTGAAAAATAAATAGTGTTTCTACTTAAGTCACCACGCATCTCGTCTCTTCCTACGAAATAAAAAATTCCTCCCGCTGGCGCTTTCGAATTTTTTATTGGGGGGCGATGAAACGGACGGACTAGACGCAAGGCAACCAACCACCTGCGGATAGGCAACCCGGCGACCAAACTATAAGTAACGAGAGTACCGAGAGCGTACCGAGAGAGGGACACGCATAAACGGCACACGAAAGATAGAAACAGAGCGAAAATTAATAAGAGGCGAGCCCGCAACTAGAGTAGGCACTGTCTCCAACGGGCCGTATCCCCGTATAGCGACTCTAAGGTGCTCTATCGAACGCAGTCCACGCCTCTCGGGCCGTATCCCCGAGAATCCTGGAATGGAGAATCTCTAGAGTTTAGCTCGGACGACGTAGGCTGATTATCGGGCCGTATCCCCGATACCACGCAACTCTCCCTCTCTCGACTCTACACTTTGTAATACGCTTTTTCTTTGTAATCAATAAATTCGATTCAATTCCTATGGAATTCTTCTTCATCAAATCTCCCTACCGCGAGGGGCAGTACGCTAGCTAGGGCCGTATCCTCTAGCCGCGTGGCCACCCCTCGCTAATTGGAAGGTGGGACAGTTCGTGCCCCCACTACTCCTCTGAGGCTGCGTAGCTGTGTATATCCCGACACAGCGTCGCGGGCACTCTGTGTGCCCAAGCGCCCACACCAGCAGCTCTGCCCCACTATCGCCCATTCCCAGGCCTAGTAGGTGTCAGGACCCCTGGCAACGCCACCCTTGCTTATAACGGTGCGTCGTTGACCAACCAGGGTTTACTGAACCTCTCCAACTCCCTCTCACGACCCCTCCCGAGTCTCGAATCTCACGGCTTAAAACGATCTAAGGGATTGCGCCGTTTCAATATCTTTATTAATAAGTTATTATTTATTTGTCAATGACTGGTACTTTATTATTATAAATTATTAATAAATTTAAGGTACATTATAAGATAAATAAGAGGTGTTACATTAAGGGTAAATTATAAGTTAAATAAAAGATTCATAATAAAAGACTATGCTATCAATCAATTGAAATCCCTGCAACCGATATGCGTATATTGTATTATCTTTATGAAAACTTGAGGTAAGATAATGATGCTTGCTGTAAAAAAAAGATAAGTTATTTAAAATGTATTATAAATACTATCAAAAAATATTCTTTTTTTCTTATTGCTTTCTTTAAAGCTTCTTTTAGATAATCTCTCTCTTTTTCCAGTACCTTTACTCTGTATGACATTGCATTTAGTTTGTGACGCAAATCAGTGTTATTAGCATGGTAAATTTTAACTTTCTGAAAAAATATTTAATGCTTAAACAAATTTAACATCAATTCATGAATAGAGCAATTATGTTTACTTACAGTTTTTAGTTTTGATACGTCATCATCTACATCAGTCTACTCGTTCAGTTTAAAATACGTTTGTTCATCCCCTGCTGAAGGTAAACATGGTGGCGATAAATTGTATTGTTGATTTTGTTGTTTGTACATTGTTGGGAATTCCATTGATGGCGGTGAAGGCGGAGGCAAAACGTTGTATTGTTGATTTTGTTTCAATTCTTGAATCTCTTTTTGCAGCATTTGGATTTGTGCAAATTGCTCAGAGACCCATGGGCATGGCGATCGACTACGTTGGTTAAATTTTCTACGGGACTCTTGAAAATGATCCGGAGAGCGAGACGAACGATGACAGTTGCGATATCCTGATGAAGAACTAGCAGAGTGAGCATGACGACGAGATGAGCGTTCCGGAGAACGAGATGAGCCACGTGCACGCCAATGGTTTTTTTTCGAATCCCGGTTTTCTTTTCCTTTGTCCGGGGTTTTGGTTTTATCCTTGTCTTTTTTATCCTCATCTACTGTCCCTTTTTCATTACTTTTCTGATTTTTTTCATCATTATTCCCTTTGCTCTTAGTTTCATTCTGTTTCACTCTCTCCTGTTGCTGTTTTTGCAGTTCTTCTTTTAATTTCTGGTTTTCATTTTCTAGAGCTATTTTTTCTGCGTTTAGCTCTCGAACAGTTTCTAAAATAAAATTAGTAGTAGTAATAATAATAGTAATTATAACGATAATGAGTACTTACGCTTGCTTTTATTGGTGATTTTGATAGCACGTGTAAATCAGGTATAGGTTAAGTACGTGTTTCCTTGCTCGCAGAACAGGAGAAGGTGTTGTAGCAGTGTAGTCCGTACCAGTTGCGGGCGATCGAGAAAAATCTGCGCAGCAAACTCATACTTACTTATAGGTACATGTGCCGGTGGGCCCGTGAACAGTAGCTGCTGGGGCGAGCGGGGGGTAGAAAAGAGTCCATTCTGCAAGACGGCGCAAGCGACAGTGACGTAGGTTGCGTGTTGCGTTGCTGCAGTGGCGCTAAAATCACTATGCGGCGCAGCGAAGCGCTATGTCGCATTGCGTCCACATGAAACGTGGAAGAATGCCTAGCCGGTATATGTGGATTGGTGATGTGAATTCTCGGGTCGGTGTTGTGGATTCTCAGCAGGAGAAATTCACGGTTACACACAACCGCAGCAAAAAACTTAAAAACAAGAAATTGCAGCTTGTAAAATCTGCACCTGTGAAACATCCAGAAGAACATGAGCAAACATCGTGGCCACACTTGAAGAAGAAACAAGTTATTAATTTCGTTAAAGCTCTTATCAAAGTTCATGAAAAACAAAGCAAGAAGAATCTGTTTGAGGAGAATAGTATGAGAGAGAATGAGGACAGTGAAAATTAATTAGAAAATTGTGAAGTGATCAATTACATAAAATTGTTTCTCTATTGTAAATAGAACCGTAACTTTTTATTAAGTTAAAATATTTATAAGGTTTACGAGAACCTTGTGTTCTTTTTTTTAAAATGTAAATAAATACATTATTTATTTACATTTATAATAAAATTAAATTAAAACTTTGATAGCGACGGCCGAGGATGACAAGATTGTGGATAGAGAACATTTACATTGGAGAATAGAGGTTAACTTAGACATCACTCAACCCACATAGTTAGAAGACTTCAGGTCGCAGTAGTTGTTGAAAGATGGAAAGTCGTATACCCAGTCACTGTAGATGGAGTGGGCATTTATTTGTAACATGCTCAAGTAGATTCTAAAATTTTAGAGGTGATATCTTGCAAAGCGAGAGCGGAGATTATAAGAGGTATAGAGGTCTATTGGCTACCGTCAACAAAAGGAAGAGAAATGTGTTTTCAGACAATGAAGAAGAGGCTTCTGAAACTAATACCTTACTCATGTATAATTGGAGGAAAGTCATGGGTAATCCTCCAGCAATGGGTGAAACGACAGTAAGTAATGATTGTAAAACATTAATAGGGTATACAATATCTACATAATTTTTCATTTAGGATTGTTATTTAGGAAGAGAGACGAGCTTGGCTAGAGTTTAACAAAGAAAAGTGGAAGTATCAGGCAAAGCAAAGGTCAGAGAGACGAAAAACAAGGTGTTATGAAAATTAAGAAATTTGATAACAATACATGTCCTATTGACACTACGAGACCACAGAAAAATACTTCTTCAGACTTGCTTGGGGGATTCCTGCAACGCGCTCAACAGAAATTATTAGAAAATCCATGGAAAATTATCCAAGTAAGATAATGAACCAGGAATCTTGCGATTGTGGGTGTTTGTTGATAAACAACTTCATCATCAGCGGTTGACCGTTCCAAGAATATTTTATATTAATGTTTGAAGTGAGAGATCTGAATCTGAAATTAGCATGTGGAAAAAAGTCATCGATATTTAGTACCCACACATGTTTATAAAACGCATAGTAAGTTTTCTAATGTATGCATTGAATTTTCATAATTTTAATGTATGATTTGATAGATCCAGATATTTAAGGGATTTACGTAACACTAATTTTTTGTTTTATTTTTTTAATTTAAGGACGGTGAAAACTTACAGTTATCATACTCCACTGTTAACACGCAGAAGCCATGGACTGATAAAGGATGGGATGAGCAAGATGTGGCTTCGTAGTAGAATATTAAAATATCTCTGAAATTTGTCACTCGAAGAGTCCATAAGCTTTTGACAACTCATTCTGGCAGTTTGACCCTATCCAGTTTTCCAAGTTGCTACGAAGCTGAGTTCAATGAGTCTTTGCATGTTGACAGAAACTGTGTAGCACTAAGTCATTTAGTTTACTTTAATCTAAGGTTGAACTAAAATAGGGCATTGGTAGTGTGAAACCTATCATCAGGTGCAGTAATAAAAACTACTGCCTACCAGTTAGCAAGTTCCATCTATTCTACGAATAAGTGAACTTAAAGAAATGCACAATTGAAAATTATGCTGACAGTTTGGACACTTACACTTGCGTATGTATTCCATCTATTATTTATCCAGATTCCAGATACAATAAAAAAATTTGTTTTAAAAGGGTGTATTATTATGCACATGTAGTTGTTAAAATTTTTTATTTTAATTTGTTATAAATGTACACTTTATTCATTTCAGATTTTTACGATGAATAATGAGACGTGCGTGAAGCTTTTACCACTGTAGGACTTTGACTGCAACTTTAACTGCAGTGTGTCCTTATACAACCAACGGTAAGATTGATTTCTCGCTATTCGAGGTAGCGTAACTAAAAATCATCGGTACTGCTTGTTGAACAAGCCAAAATGACTATCGAACTTTGCACATTGCTTAGAGCTCTCCTTGCACTGTTGCTTTCAAGGATGCACGAAATACAAGGAAAATTATTCAACTCAATGCAAAACTTGCTGGTGAGTTTTTAAAAATGTTTTCAATTGTTGGCTTTTAATGTACAATGAACAAAACTATTTTTTTGTTAAATTGTTTATTTCTCAGCAGTTGGATTATTGACATCAGGCTATGCAGCATGTGCATCACCTAACCATGACACAGATTCAAGTAAAGACTATCGAAACTGCTTTCATGTCCTAACTCCTCGATATCGAAAGACCTATGTAAGTGGAAAAGCACTTCCAAACAGTACTTGCGAAAGAAAGACTCGACTGACTAGGATAAAAGTCGAGTTATTGGGCACTGTCAGGAGCAGACAATCCACAGAAGTGGTTAGCTCATGAAAATAAGAATAATGAGAGTGGCTTTTTTGAGAATGTCGAGAAAATAGCGAGTACTCTTCTTCCACTTCCACGAAAATCCGAATCATCAAAGGTAAGACACTGTTTTTCCTTTTGTTTAATCGTAAAATTAATTTTATAAAAAATACTAATTTGTAGGAAATAGAGAGCAAAAACAAATCTTGACGATCGCCTATCTAGTCAACACCACCTAAAATCAAAGAAGCCTTCAACCCAGAATACAACTTCACGTCGGTGAAGAGGTGACCGCACCTCGGCGGCAAAGAAGCGTGACAAAACCATCGAAAACTCTCATCACTGCCTGCGCGCATCATCGATTGCCTCAGGAAGACGTCCTCAGACTCGACAAGAGGAATTTCAGCACTAATGTGAATCCATAGAAGCGCAGCTCCTTCCAACGACTACTGGTCTATCTCACGATGCTCTATCTCTTCGCTAAGATCAGGCCGCAGCTGCTGGTGGCCAACGCGATAACGCTGCAACTGTATCTCAGCTTGATGTGTCAGACTCAGGGAGATCAGCAAATCATCAGTAGGTTATACGGCTATAAGAGTGGTTTTGCTGTCAACCCTATCTCGAGTTGCACATGCGGATACACGGCGAGCGGCCCTTCCAATGCGAGCTCTACCTCAAGCGGTTCACCCATAAAAGCAGCTTCAATACTCACAAGCGTGTACTCACGGACGAACAGCCCTACTGCTGCGACATTTATTAAGAACGCTTTGCCGTCAAGGGCTATGTGATGACGCATTGCTGGTCGCACATGGTCGAGAAGCCGTTGGTCTGTGAGCTCTATTCTCTGATCTTCACCTCCAAAAATCAGTCCGCAGCAAAAGCAGGAACAGCACCAGCAGCTGCAGCCGCTCCTATAGCAACAGCAGTACGAGCAGCACCTGCAGACGCAGTTGCAGTCGCTTCCGCAGTATCGGTAGCACCACCATTAGCCACTCAACTACAACTGCAGCAGCACCAGACGCCATTACAGCTACCCCCGTAGCACCACCAGCAGTCACTCAGTTGCAACTGCAACACTAGCACCACGAGCAACACCAGCAGCCATTCAGCTGCAAATGCAGCAGCATGAGCACCATCATCTGTTGCTTAACTACAATTGCAGCAGCACCAGACGCCACTGCAGCCGCCCCCGCAGCAGAACCAGACGCAACTGCAGCAGTCCCCCACAGCAGTAGCAGTACCAGCAGCCACTCAGCTGATACAACTGCAGCAGCACGAGTCGTACTGTAGCCACCCTCGCAGCAGAAGCAGCAGCAGCCACCCCTGCAGCAGCACCAGTCGCCACTGTAGCCACCCCAGCAGCCACTCAGCTGCAACTGTAGCAGCAGCAGCACGAGTAGCAGCCGTAGTATCAGCCGCCCCCGCAGCAGCCACCGCAGCCGCTACTTCTTCTTCATCCGCAGACCATACCAACTAGTGCTCGCCCCCGTATCAGCAGCAGTACCAGCAGCCGCTACCTCTGCTTCATCCGCAGACTAACAACAAACTATCGAAACCTTTCGTCACTGCCTTTAGGCAGATAGTCAACTGTAGAGACTCGAGGAGAGCAATCTCAATTTCGACCGAAAAATGCGTGTAAGCGATACACGCGCACATAGGCGAAATGCGCTAAATTTTTTATAATAATACAGCGTGTAAACGAAACACGCGCGCATAAGCGAAATGCGCAAATTTTTTTTATCATAATATAGCGTGTAAGCAAAACACGCGCGCATAGACGAAATGTACAAAATCTTTTATAATAATACAGCGTGTAAGCGAATCACGCGCGCATAGGCGAAATGTGCAAAATTTTTAATAATAATATAACGTGTAAGTAAAACACGCGCGCATAGACGAAATGCGCAACATTTTCTCGAATAACAATGCTTGTATATTTTATATTACTATAATCTGAAAATCAGTGACGAAGTTGCAATTTTTAGATTGCGTGGAATAAAATATATTGTTTAAGTATTTACACACTGATATTCATTACATTTTGATAAGTAGTTTAATACTTTCAGCACTTATTTTTTTGTATTACTAACGCCATCTACGTTGACTTGGATTATAAGTTTCGTAAGATGGAGTTAGTGATATTTTATATACATTCATCCTTACCGACGTAAAGGTCGGTCAAATCGCAGATGTGGGTTTCGGATCCCCTTAAGCTAGTGTATTCGGAATAGGTTCGGGAGTGACCGCGTATGCATGTACGATTTTGTCTTCAGACAAAGAGCGAGTGAAATTTCGCGTGAACATGTGTGAGTGAAGCCTTGAGACGCGCGAGAGTCGCTTCGTCTGTGACGAGGGCTACCGTTGCGATAGATTTAGCGAAAACGGATACCTTGCGGCAATAAATTAGGAAGTAATATAGCGAGCGATTAATACTGTTGTGGCGACGTTGCGCGAGAGATATATTGTTAAAACGTGAAAGCAATCTATGTTTGGCTAACTAGAGGCTCCCTTACTCGGTGTTAATTGTGTTTTGAATAAAAGAGAGCTCTTCGTCCAGATTGGCGTGACTTAATAACCTCGAACCACCCTCTCTCCTTAGCGTAAGTTTCGGGACTGAGCTAGCCGTTTACCACTTCGCGAACACAACCTCCGCCTTGTTCCCGCAGTAAGTCTCGTGGAAAGGAGCCGCGAGGCTCTGACGCTGAAGGACAGCGTCTGGCGCCTACCGAGATATTCGGGGAGAGACTCCCTAGAGCAAGGCCGATACGTAACACTCGGTCGCGCGAGATCGAGTGTTACAAGACATAACCAATCATCCACAAAGTCGACAACGAAGTCGTAAAGTTCCTGAAGAAACTAGATGTTGAAGGAAGGTGCATTTGTCTCTTCCATAATGCAGGAGCAGTAGACGATGAAGGATGTGCTTCAGATGGTGCTTCATTTCTTGAAGATGGGATAGATGATGACAGTGGTTCACTTCTATAAAAAATCCTTTGCCTTTTCTTCTTTCATCCAAGCTTTCCATGCGCACATGAGCTTGGCTTTCTTCTTCTTGAACCACTCATCTTATTGTTTTTAATAAACTATCAATGTTCACTTCACAATAATACACTTTCAGTTAAAATCTTCAGTTAAAACTATTAATTTATAACTAAACAATTTAACTGAATATTATTTAGTCCAAAAATCACTGATTATCATTTAATAGTAACTTTAACAACCTGCTAGATGTATGGTAAAACAGGATTCTGGTTAGAGAACCATTCACTGTAGATACCATGTAGCTCGCTAAATTTAAAATTTATTTGAATGCGTCTATAGTGCATATATAGTGTAAATGTATATATAGTGGGTCTTATGCATTGCACCATATGTTCTTTTTCAATAAAAACTTTTATAAAACATGAAATTGTACTTATAGAATAAAAGGTGCTATTTTCGAAAAACATGGTTTTTTTAGTATTGTGCCTGTAAATTTAAAAAAAATGCTGTATGGGAAAACAGGTTTTAGTAGCTCATTCTACGGTAAATTTCATACAAAAAACGCAAATAAAAGAAAACTTTTTTGAAATTTTAACCCTGTCATAACCCTTTAATGGCTTTAGGATCTAAATTTTAAGGTACGTAACAATATGAAAATCAAAACTATACGTTCTTAGATAAAGTCAATTGCATTTATTGTTTTAATTCGCTAAAACAAACTTGTTTTCCAAATTACACCTTTCTAGCCAGAATAGATTTTAAATGAGGCGAAAACCATAATATTCATAATGCTACCGTAACCAGTGGATGGTTACTTATTTCAATTATATTCTTTGCACTCATGTAATATTTATCATAGCTAGAGGGTTGAAATTTGGTACACAATTTTGTTTAAAAATTTTAAAAGAATTGATGCAATTAAGTTTATCTAAGAATTTATAGTTTTGATTTTCTTATTCATATACTTAATTTGTTGACTTCATGGCTTTAGGATCTAAATTTTCAGGTACGTAATAACATGAAAATCAAAACTATAAGTTCTTAGATAGAGTTAAGTGCATGTATTTTCTGTTGTAAATAACCACATGGTAAAACCATATGATTGAACCATGTGATAATTACCATATAAAATTACCTTATAGTTTTTTGCGCCGTATAACCATACGGTTTTACTATATGGACGGTCAAAATCATATGGTTTGTATGGATTACGGATTGTTTGGATAAAACCATATGGATTGTGTGGATTATGGATTGTTTGGATAAAACCATATGGATTGCATGGATTATGGATTGTTTGGATAAAACCATATGGATTGTATGGATTGTATGGTAAAACCATATGGATTGTACTATATGGCAATTTCGTATGAGCTAATAGTTTATTTGTCCATTATTTAGGTATATCAGAGATTTATTTATTATATTTTTATTATCATCTATTTGCAAGAAAATCAGTGTAATAGAATAACTACAAATGAAATATGCTTTTATTACAAAAGCTTTATTTTATAAAAAATCATATAGTATGCGATACTTAATAATAATTGTAACGAGAGGTTAGGCGTGCTATTTGAATAGCGCGCGCTCGTTGTGTCGCACGATGCGAACTTAGTAGCAAGCGACGCTACTGTACTGCGGCAAGGGACGCGCAGGGGAAGAGTAGGAGACTCACTTTTTTAAAACAGTATAATCATTGCCAAATAACTCTCTTTATTCCACGGTAAAAAACGAATAACAGCTGCACACGATATATGTACTTTCACTATCATTCTCGATAAAAGCTCGCTGTCGCCGGGCCGCACAAGACAGAAAAAAGCCGCGAGCAAGAAGTATCGTGGAGGACAGCCGTACGCTCACGTGAGGTAAAGCTCAGCTTTTCTTTTTGGCACTAAGAGATCGTGCGGTGCGCGCACAATCCCGTAATTGTCGAAAACCTTATGTGTAGGCGATAGTCGGTTTGAAAGATTCGACTGAATTTCCTCTGTGAAAGCCGCTTTTCCGCAATTTTTCTTCGCAGCTCGTTCTACACGAAGCTCAGCTCTATAATATATACATGCCGGGTTATACAGGTTATTTTCAGAGAAAAGGGCAACGTAGTTGTGTTTTTCTTTTCCCCCTTTTTTGAAAAGGACACAGGCTCGCAGTACTATATACGAGTTGAAGGAATTTCATCTCTGGATCATAGAGACTTTCTTTGTCGGTATTTTATTACTTTTAATGACGGCCTTCTGTGTCTCTATCTGCCTTTGACAAATGTGTCTGAAATAGCGCGAAGAACCGATGAGTTTCTTTGATGCTCGCTGACTTGATTAAAAGTAAAGAAACTTTACGCAGATTTCGTTTAATAAATATTTACTCTTAATATATTCGCCATTCCAGGAAACTAAATAAAATATTGTAGTATAGTATAAATAGGACATATATTGCTAGTATAGTATAAATGGGACAACGTAGGGCGCTAAATAAACTAGAGCTTTTTACAATAAAAAAATATAAACTTTATTAATCTTTGACAACTTTATTAATCTTAGTATTTATGTATCTAGGTACAATCTTTAATTATCATTAAAAAGTACTTGTAAAAAAAATTGTTGTTGGTACTTTACCATCTCAATGGCATCGTTCAGTACTTTTTTTAAAAAACAAGAAGTTTTCAGTACTAATTTTTTTAAAAAACAAGAAGTTTTTTTGATCACTGATGGATTAAACTTTTATAAAAAAAAAGAATTTCTTTATCTTGATGATTTTTAAACAATATTTATAAAAATATTAACGTTATACAAAATAATGACTTCAAAATCAATTTCATGAGATAACCCATGTATTTGGAAATGAATCCAATAAAAACAAAAACAGCATACATAATTGATTTTGAAGTTAAAAGGAATTCTTTGATACTTAATCATGAAAATGGCACCGTTACGTACTTTTACAAGTCAAAAAATTTGAATCTTTTTCAAAAACCAGAAGTTTTTTTTGATCACTGATTAAACTTTTAGAAAAACAAGAATTTTCTTTATCTTGATGATCTTTAAAAAAGATTTATAAAAAGATTAACTTTATAGGAAATATTAGAAAATAATGACTTAAAAATCAATTTCGTGACACAAGCCATGGAATTTAATCCAATAAAAACGAAAACAACATTGTTTTTACAACAAACCAACACAAAATTGATTTTTAAGTACATTATAATACAGATAAAAAAACAAGCTTATAAAATTATTCGTCGTCGCTGAGGTTAAACGAAATTTCATAGGAAAGTCCGTCGTCTACTGGTATGCTTCTTCGGCAGACTGGACACATGGAACTACTTTGATACCATTGTTATACACAATCATAGCAAAATACTTGTTGGCAAGTCAAAGTTTTTTGATTAACCAATCCGTCTTGACATATCGGGCATTTTGCTTTTTGTGGTACGGGTACTTCTGATCCTTGTGCTGATGTCTCTTGTACAATTTCTCCGTTGCCTCTATTATTACAGATTTACATGATTTTAAATTTCTTAAAGGAAGTTAAATTTTTTTTCTTTATCATAGACATCAATATTCTTATAAACTTACTAAGAAAACATCGCAAGTTAAGCGTAATATTGATAAAGAAGACGATTCCTTTCTGTCATGCCAGCAGCATAATCATTTCTTTGTCTATAAACATTGTTTGCGGGATAATAATTATTATCGTGCTCTTGAGGACAATCAAAAAGTCTGTAAATTTAATAAATGATATATTTTTGTAAAGAAAGAATGGAATTAAAATATTCATACATACCCGTTTGCTAATCGAAAATTGTGTAAAATACAGGCAGCATGGATGAAGTTTTTTACTATTAACGGTCTATAGTAACAAGTGCGGGTGCGTTTAATTGCCGCCCATACATTTGTAAGAATGCCTGTGTGTAATTAGCTGCTGGTGACCCTAAACCTGCATGCAATGCTGGAGTTAACAGCACTGGAGAAGGCGTGTAGCCACTGTCTGCTGCAATTCATAAAAATCATAAAATAATTTCGTCAAAAATCACTTTTCAATATAGATTATTATTAAAAAATGATTAGAAAGTTAACATTTTAAATACTTAAAAGATATATGTAAAATACATTTTTTTGTTCATTTGTTTGTATTCTAAATTAGTACGTTTTTTCTTACCTAGTATGTAGTAATTTCCTTCTTCGTTAACAATATTTCGATTTTGTCTTAGTCTTTCCATGGATACCTTTGCTTCTGAAAATTGCCAGACAAACCGATCGTTATTGCTGCCGGGGCAAACTCGTACATTCAGTATACGGTAGTCCGAATCTACAATCTATATAATATTCTTCAGTAAAAAATTATTGAAAAAATTTCATATTAAAGAAAATACTTTTAGCCACTTACAATTTGAACATTTAACGAGCTTCCAACTCGGTAATTATAAAATCCTCGTTCTCACATGATCTTCGAAAATTGACAAGGAATCCATCTACGATTCCAATGATACCGGGAATTCTTATGGTCCTTCGAAAACTAAAAAATAGAAATAAATTCAATGAATATAAAATTTATAATAGTAAACAAAAAAAAATTAATAGAAAACTTTAATTTTAATCAGGCTTATATAAGTAATCTTTAAAACAATTTTTACCGATTCTGGATGGCATCTCTCTCCAGATGAGTAGTTGGAAATTTAATAAATAAATCCGCCAATCCAAGTATTGCCTCGACAACCCTATTGATGCACCTACTAGCCGTTGCTTGGCTGATAGAGTGATTGAAGTCCTGAGCTAATCCTTTTTGAAAAGACCCTTCTGCTAAAAATCTTAGCGTAAGGAGCACTTGCAGATGAACAGGGATTGATGTCCTTCTTCTATGCATTAATCTATTTCTGATTAATTCTACAAGTGTAATAACAAGTTCAGGAGGCATTCTATATAAACATTTCAAAAAATAAAATACATAAAGGTTAAGTTAAGGTGGATCTCAATCAATCGTCAAACATGGTCAATCGAGTAAAAACTGTCACCGTAATCTTTTTATTAATTATTAAACAAATATTGAAACAAAAAACAGTGTTAATTGCAAGACAAGAGCCAATTTTCATTTTGAATAATTTAGACGTAAACACCAAAAGGTAAGAAAAAAGGACCACATTAAGTAAAAAAACTTTAATATAAAAAACATAAAATACTACCTGTAATATCTTCGAAAATATTGAGGTGGTAAAGTAAATGGATCTGACAAGTCTCGCAATATTCTTCTTTGAATCCGAAGCCTTTGAAATCTGCGAAGGTGCTGAATGCGCTCTTCTATCTCATGCGGGTATTCTGCAATGATTTGTTCATCCATACTTTTTGAAGGGTGTATGCGGATCAACAAAACCTTTTTACAAATTTACAAATCCGTTTAGGTTAGGGGCGTATACTGGCTATGTCTATGGAATCAACTAATGTAAAACAAAAACTGAAAACATTGGCTTCGAAGTTTGCGCATGCGCCGGATTCTTTTTGGTGGTGGGAGCGCTCTCTTGACTGTAAATTTTGTCTATGTATTATACGTAGTCTATGTGGTCTATGTGTGCACATATTGCGTTACGGAATAAGACCCCAGGGGAGACGCCAAATCTTCTTAAGACCTAACACACAAATTTCGAAGTAGCATTGACCCAGTGACCTGAAAACAAAAATACAAAATTCTTTTAACAAAGCACCGGTGCTTTAAATCAACAAAAAGTCTCAATAATTTAAATAAAAAAAAATAACTTATCTGACTCCAAACAGCAATGATCAACCAAGGGAAAGCACAAGTTTCCCAACACCACAGTGTACAAGTCCCAAAAGAAATCACTCCTCGGAGTAGCTGACCATCCATAGTTGCTCCTGAGTACGAGTTTCGATCCCGTAGCAACAATTTTAAAATACTTTAGCAGCGACAAAGTTAATCACGCGAGAGGTTAAACACTGACGGTATAGCAGACGTAACGTCGATAACCCCAGGACTACAGAGCGACTTACCGACGCCACAGACTGAGCACGCGCGCACACTTTTAGAACTAGGGCGCTAGTGACAAATACTAGTACGGCACTGCCGCGGCCATCTTCAGTGAGCATATACACATTAATTTTTAAATTTATAACTTAATCAGTTGACGTTAACTATTCTTTGTGATTTAGGTATTACATACTTTTTAAAAGTAGTGAAATCTCCCCCCCCCCCCAAAAAAAACCTTTTCAAGGTAAAAGGCTGGCAAGTATAAGGTCGTTTCTTCATGTAAAACTTGAAGATTAATTTTGCAACTCTTGATATCTCAATGTCACAAAAATTCTAAGTGTTTTCTCTATCTATACAGTTATTTCATTATATTAATCAAAGTTAATTTTTAAACTCTTGATATCCCCTATGTGGTGAAAATTCAGAGTGCTTATTCTAAAAGTCTATTTTCATTTTGTAAATTAAAGTCAAACTTTCAATAATAATGTAAATAATATTCTAGCAGGTTTATTGTGTACGTTTATTACTTTTCCCTTAGTAAAGGTTGATAAGAAATGTGATTATAATGCAATGATTAAAAAGGTATTTCTAATTAGTTCAACAAATAATTATGTTAATATATGTGTCTTCTTTTACCTCGTAAATGAGTGAATCACAGACACTGAAAGAACATGATGCTTATACATGAAGCTGAATAACTTGAAATTTTTATATATCTATATCAATATGAATGCGTAAACATCTTTGCTTGAAGGATCTGTTGGACAGACTACCATTTCTTTAGTGTTTCTTCTCTATACCTTCGATTTTACATAAATTTCAATTTTAATATAGCAAAAGAAAGTTATGATATCAATAAAGAAATTGGCAAGTTTTTGTTATAAGAAGCAATTGAGTTGATATAAATAAATAATTGTTTAAATCGGAGAAGGATTATAAATATATATGTATTCATCATTATAAACACTCGACCAAATTGTGACATGTGAAAAGGTGGATAGCCTGTGAAAAGATACTGTCGGTAGAATTGTCGGAATAACTGCGATTGCCGCCACATCCTGCGCATTCCAGCTGACGTTTAATGACTGATCACTCTTACTCCGTATTTAGTGTGGGAGGTTAGGTCACCGTACTTGCGGTAAATAGAGCGTTCCGTGACCGGTCACAAACATGCGCAAAGCATAGCACTAATTCGATATTATTCAAAGTTCAAGATTATCCGAGTGTACATATAGGAATGATGTTCTTACATGACATTATCATATAAAAAATGTGCCCATAATATATTACAGGATTGTTTCGCATTATGAAAACTTTTTCGATTATTTATGGAAGCAACGAGCGGATGTACAATCTACTCTACTTAGTAATTCAGTAAATTGCTATCCTTATTTCATGAAAAATCTATGTCCAAGACGATCATTTGCAATTAAATATAAGATTTAATTCATACAAAAAATCGATCCCACATTTAAAAAAAACAGTAACAAATTCTAGCATGTAGAACGCAATTTTTTTTATGGAAAAACTTGCCGTCCCGTCCTATCATAGATAATCGATGAACTACTAAATGTCATTGTAATGAACAATCTCATAAAATTTTTAATATACTTATAATATATGTTTATATATAATATTTATGTATAATATAATATTATGTTAAACTGTGAGAACGATAGCCTCAAATAAAAATTGTAGTTCTATTTTTTTATTAAGTATGGATATAAAACTAAAATATAAACATAAATGTTAATTTAATATTTTTTAGCTTGATTGATTTCCGAACTTTAATCATAGAAATTTATTTTATAACATTTTTGTAATACATAATAATAATTATTTTTATTGAACATCTGGTAACCATTCGATAATAATAACATACTTTTGTGAAACATACATACAAATACAATTAACCAAAAATTGTGTTTATAATGATTACAAGATGAAGTTTGAATTCTTCAAAAATTGGTTAAGAATAGTAGTAAATACATATAGAATGAAAAATACGATACGAGATTTTTTAACAGTGTTTTGTTAACAACAAATTACTTTGGATAACCATGCACAATTTTAAGATAGTACCCATCGGTATCTATTATAGGACGGGACGGCAAGTTTTTCCATAAAAAAAATTGCGTTCTACATGCTAGAATTTGTTACTGGTTTTTTTTAATGTGGGATCGATTTTTTGTATGAATTAAATCTTATATTTAATTGCAAATGATCATCTTGGACATAGATTTTTCATGAAATAAGGATAGCAATTTACTGAATTACTAAGTAGAGTAGATTGTACATCCGCTCGTTGCTTCCATAAATAATCGAAAAAGTTTTCATAATGCGAAACAATCCTGTAATATATTATGGGCACATTTTTCATATGATAATGTCATGTAAGAACATCATTCCTATATGTACACTCGGATACTATTGAACTTTGAATAATATCGAATTAGTGCTATGCTTTGTGCATGTTTGTGACCGGTCACGGAACGCTCTATTTACCGCAAGTACGGTAACCTAACCTCCCACACTAAATACGGAGTAAGAGTGATCAGTCATTAAACGTCAGCTGGAATGCGCAGGACGTGGCGGCAATCGCAGTTATTCCGACAATTCTACCGACAGTATCTTTTCACAGGCTATCCACCTTTTCATATGTCACAATTTGGTCGAGTGTTTATAATGATGAATACATATATATTTATAATCCTTCTCCGATTTAAACAATTATTTACTTATATCAACTCAATTGCTTCTTATAACAAAAACTTGCCAATTTCTTTATTGATATCATAACTTTCTTTTGCTATATTAAAATTGAAATTTATGTAAAATCGAAGGTATAGAGAAGAAACACTAAAGAAATGGTAGTCTTTCGAACAGATCCTTCAAGAAAAGATGTTTACGCATTCATATTGATATAGATAGATAAAAATTTCAAATTATTCAGCTTCATGTATAAGCATCATGTTCTTTCAGTGTCTGTGATTCACTCGTTTACGAGGTAAAAGAAGACACATATATTAACATAATTATTTGTTGAACTAATTAGAAATACCTTTTTAATCATTGCATTATAATCACATTTCTTATCAAACTTTACTAAGGGAAAAGTAATAAACGTACACAATAAACCTGCTAGAATATTATTTACATTATTATTGAAAGTTTGACTTTAATTTACATAATGAAAATAGACTTTTAGAATAAGCACTCTGAATTTTCACCACATAGGGGATATCGAGAGTTTAAAAATTAACTTTGATTAATATAATGAAATAACTGTATAGATAGAGAAAACACTTAGAATTTTTGTGACATTGAGATATCAAGATAAAGAATACTTTATGAATACTGCGACATAGCAATAATTATTGGTACGTCGTAATTTGTTGCTCACTCAGTTGCTCTGTTCTCAGGAGTATGACAGCTCCTGGAGCGGAGCCAGCGCTCAGTGGCGAGCCGCGGAAATGCCTCTGCTCAACCGCGTGCGGAGCGCAGGACGTGACGTATGTTGTTACACCTGCGCGACCTGCCGGCGCTCGGGAAAGAGTCCGGCAGGAAGCTAGACAGCAGCGCGCGCGCGGTCACATGCACGAGGCTGTGTGTGCGTGTGATTGTCTTATAGAGAGAGAGAGAGAGCGTGTGTGTCCGGGAGCATGGATGATAGCGAGAGCGGGAGAGAGAGGGAAAGCATGTAGCGCGCACAGTATCGGGAGAGAGGGCTCCCGATTATCGACCGCGATTGAAAGATAGAGAGGGCGCCTGCTATCGGGCGATCAATGATTGATCACGGCCGATACGGGTAAGGCAGAGTACTGTACAGGGAAATTGTACTGTATGTGCATAATGAATGTAGAGGTTTTGTTTTCTGGGATATAGAGGAATGGCATAATAAAGATTTAAAGGTTGATTTCCACACTTGCATTCGACAATTCATTAAGGCTATTTTCCACTGATTGTTTTGACTTATTTGGTGGATTTCAAAACTCGCGCGGCCGTTTCACTCATCTATAGAGGGCGTCACTTGATAGGGATCGATATTGATCGATTGATCTTTATCAGTAAAGGGGGCGCAAATTATGTAATTTGGCAAGGATATAGAGGGCGACAATTGTTTTCTCGGCCAATGAGAAAATTAAGAATAGGAAAGGGGGCGTGGGAAGATCATACGATGCCCAGATAATTCGTGGTGGCATTTAAATAGGCCAATAGATTGTTTAGACCATTCTCAGGGGCCAATGAGGAGATTTGGCGGCCAGGATGACGCTTCCGTGAAGAAGGAGGCCGGGTGGGAAAATTCGGCATCCTTCCTCGAGCGAAGCGTCGGCCTCGGCAACTCTGTTCCGCGATCTCGTGACTGTAGTATCTTCCCAGTTTTTTTTCCTGTGCATTGCTATTTTCTTCCCACGCTCTCGTATGTTTGGGAATTTGGATTTTTGGAGGAGTTGATTATTTTGTTTGGAGGATTTTGGTGGACCATCTTGTGGAACTTTGGTGAGACAATCAAGTATATTTTGAATATTATATATATGGTGGTCAGGGGATTAGATAGTGGCTCGCGATAGAGGAGTTTATCTTTCAGGTTCGGGATTTTCGCGTTTCATTTAGGTAACGTCCGAATCTGGAGTTTCCCTTACTTGAATTTAGAATCTCCGTAGAGGAAAATGTCGTGGCCCTTTATCTAGCTGGCTGAAACCTTCCGCTCGAGGAGTTAGTGATATGTCCGCTGGCCCATGAAATTTAATTAACTTGGGGAAAGATTGTTTGCCACCGTTATTGTATAAAGGGGGTTGTAGAATATATGTGATTTATATGTTTATTTTAATTATTGTTTTTTATTCACTGCTTAACCTACTGCTACCAAAAATTCCCTTGCGTGTACCCGTTTTCCGTTTTCAGGGGATTCATGGTCCGAGAAGCGGAGTCAGCCGTTCAGAGAAAATAATTTGTACACTAACTGGTAATTGCTTTAACGGGAAGCAAACTCCACGTTACAATACTTATTAAATAGTGTTAGTTATCTTTCATTGCGGACATTCAAGATTCCTTAAAGAACTCTTTTTTTTTAAAGTGTGCTTACAGGGTAGTGACGAAAAACTTGATGTCGCCGGATCGAGCTGAAACTTCGTATATTAGCGTTACATGACCCCAGAAGCATGCACACGAAATTTGGCGACGATCCGTTGAATATTTTGGAAGATATGTGCAAAAAAGTTTCGCTCATCCTTCCACATTTTTCGCAAATTTCGGTACAGAATTCTACGTCAGCCTCGGGGGGGGGGGGGGGGGGGTAGTGACGAAAAATTCGATGTCGCCGGATCGAGCTGAAACTTCGTATATTAGCGCTACATGACCGCAGAAGCATGCACACGAAGTTTGGCTTCGATCCGTTGAATATTTCGGAAGATATGTTCAAAAAAGTTTCGCTCATCCTTCCACATTTTTCGCAAATTTCTGTACAGAATTCTACGTCAGCCTCGGGGGGGGGGGGGGGGGGGGTAGTGACGAAAAATTCGATGTCGCCGGATCGAGCTGAAACTTCGTATATTAGCGTTACATGA